>CM019065.1:3948382-4287561 GCA_009667805.1 Leptobrachium leishanense
TGGAAATAGCCTCCCAGTGGAGCAGTAACAGTGATATAGAAAGGGTAGTAGATACATGGAATATCCTCCCAGTGGGAGCAGTAACAGTGCTATAGAAAGGGTAGTAGATACATGGAATAGCCTCCCAGTGGGGAAGTAACAGTGCTATAGAAAGGGTGTAGATACATGGAATAGCCTCCCAGTGGGGAAGTAACAGTGATATAGAAAGGGTAGTAGATACATGGAATAGCCTCCAGTGGGGGCAGTAACAGTGATATAGAAAGGGTAGTAGATACATGGAATAGCCTCCCAGTGGCGGCAGTAACAGTGATATAGAAAGGGTAGTAGATACATGAATAGCTCCCAGTGGAGAAGACAGATAACAGTTGACCATGGAAAAGGTGAAACACAGAAAAAAAGGGTAGGATCTGGAATAGACCATGTGACTGTGCAGGTGTTTCAGGCATCTGAGAATGGCAGCACTTTACATGCTGATCACTCAGGCTGCAGGAGACGGGGGAGAGGGCACAGGCTGCTGCATGACATGTGTGAGTGTCAGCAGGAGATGGGGGAGGGGTTAATGATATAAGGAAGCTCAGGGCTCAGATCTGACACAGAATAGACTCTGCAGGAATGGATTGCCACATCCGAGCGGCCGAACCCAGAGACTCCCCCCACATCATGGCCATGATCCGGGTAACACACTGACACAGAGTATTAACACAATAACCGTGTGTGTAAGCCGCTGTATAGTGACGCTGAGTATCTGTCATGGGGGCACTCAGCATGAGCTAAGGTCGGCCCGTTATGCAGGATTAAATAGCCCTTTAGGCAGTTATAGTTGCAAGAATTTATAAAGTGCCAACAAGGTCCATAGCGCTGTACAATGGGAGACCGAATAACAAATATACATAAACATAAATATACATAAACATTACACGCACAGAACAGTAAGAGGGGACCCTACCCCAGAGCTTACAATCTAAGAGGAGAGGGGACCCTGCCCCAGAGCTTACAATCTAAGAGGAGAGGGGACCCTGCCCCAGAGCTTACAATCTAAGAGGAGAGGGGCCCTGCCCCAGAGCTTACAATCTAAGAGGAGAGGGGACCCTGCTCCAGAGCTTACAATCTAAGAGGAGAGGGACCCTGCCCCAGAGCTTACAATCTAAGAGGAGAGGGGACCCTGCCCCAGAGCTTACAATCTAAGAGGAGAGGGGACCCTGCCCCAGAGCTTACAATCTAAGAGGAGAGGGGACCCTGCCCCAGAGCTTACAATCTAAGAGGAGAGGGGACCCTGCCCCAGAGTTTACAATCTAAGAGGAGAGAGGACCCTGCCCCAGAGCTTACAATCTAAGAGGAGAGAGGACCCTGCTCCAGAGCTTACAATCTAAGAGGGAGGGGACCCTGCCCAGAGCTTACAATCTAAGAGGAGAGGGGACCCTGCCCCAGAGCTTACAATCTAAGAGGAGAGGGGACCCTGCCCCAGAGCTTACAATCTAAGAGGAGAGGGGACCCTGCCTCCAGAGCTTACAATCTAAGAGGAGAGGGGACCCTGCTCCAGAGCTTACAATCTAAGAGGAGAGGGACCCTGCTCCAGAGCTTACAATCTAAGAGGAGAGGGGACCCTGCCCCAGAGCTTACAATCTAAGAGGAGAGGGGACCCTGCCCAGAGCTTACAATCTAAGAGGAGAGGGGACCCTGCCCCAGAGCTTACAATCTAAGAGGAGAGGGACCCTGCCCCAGAGCTTACAATCTAAGAGGAGAGGGGACCCTGCCCCAGAGCTTACAATCTAAGAGGAGAGGGACCCTGCCCAGAGCTTACAATCTAAGAGGAGAGGGGACCCTGCTCCAGAGCTTACAATCTAAGAGGAGAGGGGACCCTGCCCCAGAGCTTACAATCTAAGAGGAGAGGGGACCCTGCCCAGAGCTTACAATCTAAGAGGAGAGGGGACCCTGCCCCAGAGCTTACAATCTAAGGGGAGAGGGGACCCTGCTCCAGAGCTTACAATCTAAGAGGAGAGGGGACCCTGCCCCAGAGCTTACAATCTAAGAGGAGAGGGACCCTGCCCCAGAGCTTACAATCTAAGAGGAGAGGGGACCCTGCTCCAGAGCTTACAATCTAAGAGGAGAGGGGACCCTGCCCCAGAGCTTACAATCTAAGAGGAGAGGGGACCCTGCCCCAGAGTTTACAATCTAAGAGGGAGGGCGAGGGGACCCTGCTCCAGAGCTTACAATCTAAGAGGAGAGGGGACCCTGCCCAGAGCTTACAATCTAAGAGGAGAGAGGACCCTGCTCCAGAGCTTACAATCTAAGAGGAGAGGGGACCCTGCCCCAGAGCTTACAATCTAAGAGGAGAGGGGACCCTGCCCAGAGCTTACAATCTAAGAGGAGAGGGACCCTGCTCCAGAGCTTACAATCTAAGAGGAGAGGGGACCCTGCCCAGAGCTTACAATCTAAGAGGAGAGGGGACCTGCTCCAGAGCTTACAATCTAAGAGGAGGAGGACCCTGCCCAGAGCTTACAATCTAAGAGGAGAGGGGACCCTGCCCCAGAGCTTACAATCTAAGAGGAGAGGGGACCCTGCCCCAGAGCTTACAATCTAAGAGGAGAGGGGACCCTGCTCCAGAGCTTACAATCTAAGAGGAGAGGGACCCTGCTCCAGAGCTTACAATCTAAGAGGAGAGGGGACCCTGCTCCAGAGCTTACAATCTAAGAGGAGAGGGGACCCTGCTCCAGAGCTTACAATCTAAGAGGAGAGGGACCCTGCCCCAGAGCTTACAATCTAAGAGGAGAGGGGACCCTGCTCCAGAGCTTACAATCTAAGAGGAGAGGGGACCCTGCCCCAGAGCTTACAATCTAAGAGGAGAGGGACCCTGCTCCAGAGCTTACAATCTAAGAGGAGAGGGGACCCTGCCCCAGAGTTTACAATCTAAGAGGAGAGGGGACCCTGCCCAGAGCTTACAATCTAAGAGGAGAGGGGACCCTGCCCCAGAGCTTACAATCTAAGAGGAGAGGGACCCTGCTCCAGAGCTTACAATCTAAGAGGAGAGGGGACCCTGCCCCAGAGCTTACAATCTAAGAGGAGAGGGGACCCTGCTCCAGAGCTTACAATCTAAGAGGAGAGGGGACCCTGCCCCAGAGCTTACAATCTAAGAGGAGAGGGGACCCTGCTCCAGAGCTTACAATCTAAGAGGAGAGGGGACCCTGCTCCAGAGCTTACAATCTAAGAGGAGAGGGGACCCTGCTCCAGAGCTTACAATCTAAGAGGAGGGGGACCCCTGCTGCGACAAGTGCTTAGAACCTAGAGTACTAGGATAGGAGACCCTAGCTCCAGATCTAAGAGGAGGTGCTACACCAAAGGTTAGGCTGAAGAGGAAAGGGCTGAGTGAGGTCTGAATAGAGTATGTGAAGTAGCAGGTGCATGGGGGGGGGGCTGGGTGGAAAGACGGAGCAACAAATGAACAATGGGGGATTATGGAGTAAAACGATAGGTTTCTCTAAAGTAATGTGTTTTCAGAGACTTCTTGAAGGGCAGGAGGGATGGGGAGAGTCTGATGTTGCGGGGGAGGGAGTTCCATAGAAAGGGACAGGCTTGCTGCTGGCTGCATCTTACACAGAACCAGACCGCAGGATACAGACAACAGGAAGGGCAGGAGTTAAGGGAGAAAACAATAACAGACTGGCACCCATCAGTAAACTAAAAGAAACCCTGATCTGGATACCTCCATGCTGGGTTACACACCGAACCAGACACAGGACACATGGGATAAATCCAGAGATGTAGCTGAAGGCAGAAACCAGAACGAGTAATCGTACAGAAGACAGAGAGGACTATCAAACAAGTCAGGGTCGGTACACAGAATATCAAAGAGCATAGAGTATAATACAATAAGATAGCCAGATAAACCAGGCCAGAGTCATACACCAGATGTTAGAGCAGACGATACACCAACAAACCTCAGGGAGCAGTGACCCATGCAAGAGCCCTGAGCATGGGGAGAGACTGAAAAAAAAAATATATATATATTAGTGATAAAGTGCATGGTGTTATCTGTGATGGCGTGTACATCCCCCTCTAACCTTTTTAGAGAGGGATATGATGTTTAGATCCAGGGGAGTGTTGGTGTACAACATAATGTAGTCCAGGAGTTTGTTGAGGTAGACTTAACCACACTAGTCAGCTGTAAGTCATTAGCAGCAGTAAAAGCAATCACTGCCTGCTCTTCAGTCTGAGACAGATGCCTGGTTGTGCTTGAAGCAGCCTGTTTTGTTCCAAGCAGAAACTTGGGTGCTGCAAAACACTGACGCTTTCTAAGGTTGGTGAAGCCTGTGTTTTGTTTAGATTAAACCGTGATCGTAAGGGATCTCTTGGTTAGTAAGAGCTTAAGAGGAGCCAGGATTTTGTTTGTAGGGATGTCTTTGTTTTTTTTTGTTTTTCTTTTGTATGCTGATATTGCGGTTTGCTGAAGCGGTCAATACAATAACGTTACATAACTTGTTTATGCAACCCTAGGGGACCGTGCTTTATTAAGGACATAATACTCAGGGCGGGTACAAGGATTACAATATGGTGGAGGATGCGGGCATAAGCACATAAGTGGTCTGTGGGTATGCAAATCTCCTGCTCAGCTGCATATGGAAGATTTTTTTTTCTTGTGAACTGCTAAGTGACGTTATTAGCACTGGGAAAGCATTGCTGTTATTTACTTTGAAATTATGATGGACTAATGAAGGATTTGGTGCAGGTGACTGCCATGCAGCAAGAGACAAATTGCCTAGCAGCCGCACAGGTTGAAAACCTAAATGGATGCTCAGCAGGAGGACAGGGCTATCCTTACCAATATTTTGCAAAGACTGATATTGCCGTCTGAAGCAAGCCCTCTTGGGGACCGAGCTGTCCGTATCCGCGCAACCGACTTTCTGCATAAGATGTCAGGCGGATGATGTAGAGGCTTGCCTCATAACCTTTGAGAGGGTCGTTGCCCAAGAAAAATGGCCTTTCGTTCAGTGGGCTGGGCTGCTGGCTCCATGCCTAAGTGGGGAATCTCAGAGGGCCTATGAACATTGGCCTTATGACCAGGCCCAGGACTATACAAAATAAAGAGATCTTCACTCATATAGGCATAACTCCCGGCCTTAGGGCCCAAATGTTCCACAACTGGACTTATGACATGGGGAAACCTACATGGACCCAGATGTATGAGTTGCTGAGGCTTGCTTAGAAATGGCTGAAACCTGAGATCAATCTCGCTGCTGTAATAGTGGAAATGGTGGACATGGATCGCTTTCTCCGACATTTGCCGACAGGACTGCAACAATGGGTCAGCCAAGGGGACCCAAAGAATCCACAAGTGATGATGTGTTTGGTTGAAAGGTACGTGACCGCTAAGGAGCTACATAGTATTGATCCTCAGCCCAAGTCCAGATCCCCTAACAACCAAACAGGTGGGAAAACTGGAAACAAAGGACAGCACCCCGTACCCAGCATGGGACAATGGGACTATAGTGGCAGAAGATACCCAAAATCCCTGATATGGCTACGAGATCAGACTGAGAAACAATAATCTGCTTAAAATGTCACAAACAAGGACATTTTGCCCGTGACTGCCCAGAGGGTGAAGATCCCATGCAGTGTGATGTTGGAGCAAGGTCTCTGCATAGGACTGTGTTGAGTTGCTCAAATTGGTGTGTGGTAACTAGCGCCGTTGATATGACATATAACGGAATGAGATGTTGTTCCGCCTGCGGGTGTGCTCAATCTGCGTGACCCCTTCGCTTACCGCTGGCCCGACTACCGAGTGACGCGCACTCGGCGTCTCGTGCGGCCTGGCGTGACCCTGGGGAAGGGTTAGCGGGCGGTGGAGGGGACCCCTGCCTAGAACCAGCCCGACCACTGAGCCATACGGCACTCAGCGTCCCGAGCAGCTGGTTCACTGACCTTGCGGGTGTGGGACGTCCGTGGAGATCGGATCTGCCAGCCGCGGAGAAATCTTCGGTTCGATGTGGGAAACGTTTCGGATCTTGCGGGAAACGTTTCCGATCGCGGTGCGGGTAACTTTTCGGATCTCGGTGAACGACTTTTCGGATCGGACCAGGGCTGAAGGAATCTTCGGATCTGCCGGGATGGGCGAGGGATTCGGATCGCACCGCAATCCCTCGCAATACCGAAGCGCGGTACGCGGCCGCGCCCTTCGGTTCGTATCTCTGAATTTCCCCGATCGAATCTTCTGATGTAGCGCCGCTGCCCTGATGCTCGATGCAGGGTCAGCGCGCTCGATTCGGATCGGATGGGCACCGTATTCTGAGGCCGCGGGGACACTCAGAACCGAAATACGGCGGAGAATCAAGCCACACCAGACACAGCTGAATGCACTGCAGGAACTGCCTTTATTGTTTACATTACAGACTTTTATTACTTCTCATTATAATTAGAATACAATGGGACTCCTTGCCCGCCCTCCCGGGACCCATTGGCCACCATCCTTCAGGGAGTCGCCAATTCGGACCGGATGGTCCGAATCGGCCATTTTGCGATCCGAACCGGATGGTTCGGATCGGCCATTTTCCGAATCGAAATTCCAACTGCGCCACAAGAATCGGAAAATGGCGGCGAGCAAGGCAAACAAAGGGAAAAATACATTACACCATAACCAACGGGGAACACTTTATTACACCACACAATAATCACAACTAAATAAAAGTACTGGTAAAACGGGGTGCGTGCCACCACACCCAAGTGTCCATGTCACCACTGTCACTGCACCGCCCCTGGCTGGGGGTGCTGGGCCATCCCGTGACACTCCTCCCCCTCCCCCAGTTCGACGCACCTGGTCTGACCCCACCGGGTCATACCGGGGAAGTCGGTGCTCCCAGGCCCATAGTCAGTCTGGGGAGGCCGGGTCACCAGGCCTCTCCATTTGGCCTTGCGGCCGTGCCCGCTTGGTCGGGACCCCATGTCCTGAGGGTGTCCCCGGCTGGCGAGAGGACATGCCTCCGGGCCGGAGGGCCTCCGGTGCCCCCCCAAGATTGTCCCTCACCTGGGGAACCCGGGTGCTAACTGCACACGCCCCAGGTGCCCAGGTCAGCCGTGGGACAGGACCGTGGCGGTAAGGCTCCCGAGCCCAAAGGTTGCAAAAATGGGCAGAGGCCAGCGGCGCTCTGCCCCGTTGCCAGCTCTTCCCTGGAGGGCCAGGTACGGACACGGCAACTGAAGGAACCACAAGAGCCAAACCTGGCTGCTCCTCCAGCCAGCTGGAAGGGAGAATCACGGGGTGCAACGGCAGTCGCCCAGGGTCATCCACGCTCTGCCCCTCGGGGCGAATCGGGCGGAGCGGGCAGAGGCCAGCGGCTCTCTGCCCTGGCGTCAGCTCTTCTGCTGGTTGGCCGGGTACGAAAACGGCAACCGGGAGGACGAACGGGGTCAAGCCCGGCTGCTCTCCCTGGCCGCCGACGAGGGGACTGGACCGCTGCCGCGGCAGTCGTACGGGGTCATCCTCGCGCTGCCCCTCGAGGCAAACTGAGAGGGATGGGCAGAGGCCAGCGGCGCTCTGCCCCGTGGCCAGCTCGTCAGCTGGGCGAGGATCTCCCTGCGGGAGGATGGTTTCTTCACCCCCCGGGGCGATCAATGGCTGCGCACAACCCGTCCCGGGGGAACCATCCGTCTGCTCCTCCGGGCAGACTTTGAGTAGTGGTGGGCAGAGGCCAGCGGCGCTCTGCCCCGTAGCCAGCTCTTCCGCTGGTGAGAGATCTCCCTGGCGAAGGATGGTTGCTTCACCCCCCGGGACAACCAAGGGTTGCGCACAACCCATCCCGGGGGAACCATCTGTCTGCCCCTCCTGGCAGATTTTGGGCAGTGCAGAGGCCAGCAGCACTCTGCCCCGTAGCCAGCTCTTCTGCTGGTGGGAGATCTCCTTGGGGAAGGATGGTCACTTCACCCCCCGGGGCAATCGACGGTTGCGCACAACCCATCCCGGGGGAACCATCCGTCTCCTCCCCCGCTGGACCCGTGGCCTCGGCCACCCTGTCCTCTTGCGGGGTGAGGGGGGTAACTTCCTCAGACGACCCCCCCACGGGCACCCATGAGTCCGCCTCGGCTTCCCATAGGTCCCAAACCTGGGGACTGTCGACTTCCTCCGCCGACCCGTCCCACCACGGGGAGCTCAGGCTCGACTGCGGAACGCCGTCCAACAGTCTCCGATAAGCCACCTCGAGCTCCCACTCTCGCTCAGCCAGGGACTCCAGCTCCTCAAACACTGAGTCCCTGCTGTCTGACGGGATCTCCAATTCCCGCCGCTCCAGGATGTCCTCCATCCGTTCCTCGGTCTCCTCTCCAAAATCGGGGTCGGCGGCCATGCCCTCGTAGAGCAGTCCTGTGCCTCCGTAGCGAGGCCCTGCAACGGAACTGCCTCCCAACGGCCGTACTGCCGGAGCGGCAGTTAGCCACCGGAGCGCGCGGTACGCGGCGTCCAGTGCGACCTCCTCCTGCACCAAACTCCAGAGCTCGTCCTCCCACCCTTCTGGGGCCCGGCCCTGCAGGAACGCTGCTCGCACAGCGTACTGCTCCCGGTAGACGTCGGCGTCGGAGGGAATGTCCACGTCATGGCAGTCCCGCTCATGGTCCAGGGCCTCGTACCACAGCTCCTCTGTGGACTCCTGGTCCTGCTCCAGGCCCTCCTGCAGCTCTCTGGCCAGCACGACCTTCACGTCGGCGTAGGTGCCAGCGCAGGAGCACCGCTCCTCAGTGGGGAAGGTGGCGTCCTCAGATGCAGCTCCAGGCGGGCTGTGAGTCTCCATCCGAGGGTCGCTGGGATGAGTGATGTCCTCAGTACAGGCTCCAGGCAAGCTGAGAGTCCCGCAAGCGTCGTCACTGGGGTTGTGGATTCCCAGGGTGAAGCTCCAGACGAGCTGTGAGTCTCGACCCAGGGTTCCACGGGGTAGGGTTCGGGGTCATTGTACTCAGTTACTGCTCCGCGGAGCTCTGCCAACCGCAGCTGGTGCTGGCGTTCCTTCTCCAGCTCAACTCCCCGGTAGAACTTCCGAATCACCTCACATCGGTCCTCTGTCGTCGGGGCATCTCCAAGCAGGGCGATCCGGCGCCGCACCTCTCTGAGATCAGCGCCTTCCTCCACCTCTGCATAGACAGGGCTGGGGACGGGCGTCGTCGCCTCGTCCTGATCCATCCTGGTCAGCTCCTTAATCAGGGTCTTGCGTTTCTTGTTACCCGGCGTTCCTCCCCGGTTCTCCAACATCCCACGCAGGGTGTCCCGGTTGTAGGGGTTGTACACCGCCATGGCGTAGGTCTCCTAGGGGCCTGCAGAGAGCGATCCCACCGCTGCCACCAGTATAACGGAATGAGATGTTGTTCCGCCTGCGGGTGTGCTCAATCTGCGTGACCCCTTCGCTTACCGCTGGCCCGACTACCGAGTGACGCGCACTCGGCGTCTCGTGCGGCCTGGCGTGACCCTGGGGAAGGTTAGCGGGCGGTGGAGGGGACCCCTGCCTAGAACCAGCCCGACCACTGAGCCATACGGCACTCAGCGTCCCGAGCAGCTGGTTCACTGACCTTGCGGGTGTGGGACGTCCGTGGAGATCGGATCTGCCAGCCGCGGAGAAATCTTCGGTTCGATGTGGGAAACGTTTCGGATCTTGCGGGAAACGTTTCCGATCGCGGTGCGGGTAACTTTTCGGATCTCGCGTGAACGACTTTTCGGATCGGACCAGGGCTGAAGGAATCTTCGGATCTGCCGGGATGGGCGAGGGATTCGGATCGCACCGCAATCCCTCGCAATACCGAAGCGCGGTACGCGGCCGCGCCCTTCGGTTCGATCTCTGAATTCCCCGATCGAATCTTCTGATGTAGCGCCGCTGCCCTGATGCTCGATGCAGGGTCAGCGCGCTCGATTCGGATCGGATGGGCACCGTATTCTGAGGCCGCAGGGGACACTCAGATCCGAAATACGGCGGAGAATCAAGCCACACCAGACACAGCTGAATGCACTGCAGGAACTGCCTTTATTGTTTACATTACAGACTTTTATTACTTCTCATTATAATTAGAATACAATGGGACTCCTTGCCCGCCCTCCCGGGACCCATTGGCCACCATCCTTCAGGGAGTCGCCAATTCGGACCGGATGGTCCGAATCGGCCATTTTGCGATCCGAACCGGATGGTTCGGATCGGCCATTTTCCGAATCGAAATTCCAACTGCGCCACAAGAATCGGAAAATGGCGGCGAGCAAGGCAAACAAAGGGAAAAATACATTACACCATAACCAACGGGGAACACTTTATTACACCACACAATAATCACAACTAAATAAAAGTACTGGTAAAACGGGGTGCGTGCCACCACACCCAAGTGTCCATGTCACCACTGTCACTGCACCGCCCCTGGCTGGGGGTGCTGGGCCATCCCGTGACATGACACATCTAAGATTGATAAGGGTAGGGAGGGAAGAATGTGCAAGCACTGCTTGATTCTGAGAGGGAAGCTCTTTTATCAAAGTAACTTCTGCTTCAGCCAGAACAATTAGATGCCAGGCAAATGCTTGATAATGTGTGTATACATGCTGATACCCACTCATACCTGTGATATCGACTGGGAGCCAGGTAGAGAACAAGAAGCACCCTCACGTGCCTGGGTAATGAGGTAGAACCACCCTGTAATCTGGCTACTGTAGAACGAGTGGATTTTCAGGATCTGAGAGTCCACCTTGGAAACGTTAGAGCTGCCCAGTGGGAGGATGTAATCCTGAGGGCATCAAGAGAAAAGGAGCGTGTAATGGAGGGTACGGACATAGACCCAGACAAGCCCCTACGCTTTCCTTATTTTAAAGGTGGAAAACAACTTGTTATATCGAGTAGAGAAGAAAAGGGAAGAGGAGGTGGAGCAGCTGCTGTTTGTTCCACAGTCGCACAGAAAAACAGTTTTGGAGCTAGCCAATAGCCATGTCTTAGGAGGGCAGCTGGCGATTGATAAAACCAGAGGGGGAGTTCTGGCTCGGTTCTATGGTCTGGTATGTTTTCTGCCATAGAGCGGCTTTGCAAATCCTGCACAGAATGTCAACTAAAACGGCTTCACATAAAAGCTTCCACCAATCCACTGGTACCCCTTCTTCTCATAGAGGTTCCTTTTGAGCGGATTGCAATGGACCTAAAAGGACCTTTACTTAAGTCCGCTAGGGGACATCAATACATTTTAGATGTTGTTGACTATGCAACCCGGTACCCTGAAGCCCTGCCCTTACAGAATGCCAACTCTAAGAATATAGCAAGGGTGTTAATAATGATGTTCAGCAGGATGGGTGTATCAAAAGATCTTCACAAACCAGGGTACCCCATTCATGTCCAAACTTATGAGTGAGTTGTGTAAACTACTTAACAGTACGCCGCATTAGTTCAGACAGCCATTCATCTTGGGGCTGCTCTCCCAGAAAAGACACACGTACGTCCCACTGGTGCCAGTACATTTCCTCATCAGTGGGGAGGACCTTTCCACGATAGTCCTTCTCCTACTGGAGAGTCGCTCTCCAAATCTCCTGGCGTATAAAATCCCTCCATCACAGCTCTTCCTGTGCAGAACCAGGTCCGTCAAGCTGGGTCAACACCTCTCGCAATCGCCGAGCCAACTCTGCTGCCATAGCTACTGTTCGATCCATGGCAAAAGGTCCCCAAAACCAGGAAGCAAATCCCAGCATTGCCATCACTGTAACAGATCTCAGTGCCCCGACTGGGTCACATCTCCCAATGCTGCTTCCTTAGCTGGACCCCGTGTTCTCTGCATGACTCTCGTGCCATTCTCCAGTCCTTGGCCGCAGCTTAAAGATGGGTACACATAGAGAGCCTGGTTAGCATCCCCCAGAAATAAGCCATAGCTGTAGATCTGGAGCTTTGAGCTGGAACAGCAAGCAGAATATAGCTGCTACCCAAACCATGAGTCGTGACTGCATGTAGGGTCAGAATAGAACTGCTTTAATCAGGGACACACATACATATATTTATACAATCACACGTGGGTCATTTGCATACGGAAAACCTCCCCTAGAAACCGCCACGGGGGGAGGCCCAACCAGTCCAAAACAGACAATGGGACACATTTGCCTCTTGGAAGGTGAAACATAATTAGATTAGGTAGACAGTTAACATTTCTAATGAGGCAGGACAATGGGAATCGGGATAACCGATTACAGTCAGCAGATATACAACCTATTCAAATATAAGCGGATAAAGCACATTCCTGAGACAAGGGTCGGCTGGACGGCTAATCCTGTCGGCAAGAAAATAGATACACATGGACTAGACAACAGACAATAGCATTCTTGCATAATCACAGATTACACAAACATTCTACACAGGAAAGATCACTGACTAATAATGATTATGGGGGCCTGCAACCTACAAATATGCCTCCATACCCGCGCACCCCAAGTCCAAAGTGAGTCACACAGTGTGTTAGTGGGTGTATTGTGACGCTGATTATCATACACTTTGTTAGCGGCTGTGTAATGACACGGAGTATCTTCATTTCAGGAATTGGCGGAATATGAAAACATCACGCACTTTATCAAACTGACAGCGGAAGGTAAAGCATGGAGGACGGATCAGAGGGAGCGTGAGAATAGAGCGGAAGAGAGGCAAGAGGGAGGAAGAGACCGAAGAATGGAGAGAGAATAGGGGGGATAGAGTGAGAATGAGATTCTATATAGTGAGAGAATAGAGAAAGGAGTATATAGAGAGAATGAGGAGGAATATACTGTATAGAGAGAATGAGGAGGAATATATAGTAAGGAGGACTACAGAGCGGAATATATAGTGAGGAGGAATATATAGAGCGAATAGGAATATATTAGGGATGTATCATGCCAGCTGGGGGTTTGCAGTAAGACCTCCTCAACAGAGAGGGCGCCATTCTGGTAATTTGCCTGCTGCACCTGGTCCGAGGCCTTTAAATACAGAGGAGGAAATACAAAAGCCCCCATTTTTTCGTTTTTAACCTGCACAGGGACTGAAGAAGGTATTGTCTATTGCCGAAACGCGTATCCCCTATTTTGTAATTTCCCTCCTACCTTATTTTACCATGTTTTTATATGATTAAACTTCTTTTTATTTACCTGTGTTTAAAGACTCGTCTTTAAGCATCACGTGCCCTATAGGGATGCACCGATACCACTTTTTTAAGAGTGAGTACGAGTACCGATACTTTTTAAAAGTACTCACCGATACCGAGTACCGATACTTTTCTTTAATGTCATGTGACGCTTTCCAATAAGAACAGACCATATAAAAATGCCCCCAGCTCACGTGTATATCCCCCCGAATATATATATATATTTCATACTGCCCCAGCTCAGGCTAGGGTCAGACTGAGGCAGTGCGAACGCGCGTTCTGGGCGCACTTAATCACGGCCGCACTAGCAGCAGATGCCGGGCAATGACGGCCAATATACGATGTACGGTCGCACAAAAGTCCGGCTGCGCAACGCAAGTGGAAAATGAACGCATTTTTTCGAGAACGTGAAACCGCAGGTACTGAACGTACAGAGTGCGCTGCGTCCGCTAGCGGCGTGTGTGTGTGATTAGGAGACGTCAGACGCTGCTCATGTCCGTCCGACATACGTCCAGACGCAAAAAGTGTTTTATTGATGATCCGTACAAAATCACGGACGAAAATGCGCATAGTATGACCGCTATCGCGTATTCTGTGAAAAAATGCGTCCATTCGTTCAAACGCACTTTTTCACAGACAACATAAAAATGCGTTCGTCTGACCCTAGCCTCACACATGGATATGCCCCCCAGCTCACACATGGATATGCCCCAGCTCTCACATGGATATGCCCCCCAGCTCACACATGGATATGCCCCAGCTCACACATGAATATTGCCCCAGCTCACACATGGATTTGCCCCTTCTCACACATGGATATGCCCCCCAGCTCACACATGGATATGCCCCCAGCTCACACATGGATATGCCCCCCAGCTCACACATGGATATGCCCCCCAGCTCACACATGGATTTGCCCCAGCTCACACATGGATATGCCCCCAGCTCACACATGGATTTGCCCCCCAGCTCACACATGGATATGCCCCCAGCTCACACATGGATTTGCCCCAGCTCACACATGGATATGCCCCCAGCTCACACATGGATTTGCCCCCAGCTCACACATGGATATGCCCCAGCTCACACATGGATTTGCCCCCAGCTCACACATGGATATGCCCCAGCTCACACATGGATTTGCCCCAGCTCACACATGGATATGCCCCCCAGCTCACACATGGATATGCCCCAGCTCACACATGGATATGCCCCCCAGCTCACACATGGATATGCCCCAGCTCACACATGGATTTGCCCCAGCTCACACATGGATATGCCCCCCAGCTCACACATGGATATGCCCCAGCTCACACATGGATTTGCCCCAGCTCACACATGGATATGCCCCCCAGCTCACACATGGATTTGCCCCAGCTCACACATGGATATGCCCCCCAGCTCACACATGGATATGCCCCCCAGCTCACACATGGATATTGCCCCAGCTCATGGATTATTGCCCCAGCTCACATTGGATTGCCCCCCAGTTTATATGGATTTGCCCCAGCTCACACATGGATAGGCCCCCCAGCTCACACATGGATATGCCCCAGCTCACACATGGATATGCCCCAGCTCACACATGGATATGCCCCCCAGCTCACACATGGATATGCCCCCCAGCTCACACATGGATATGCCCCCCAGCTCACACATGGATATGCCCCCAGCTCACACATGGATTTGCCCCAGCTCACACATGGATTTGCCCCAGCTCACACATGGATATGCCCCAGCTCACACATGGATTTGCCCCAGCTCACACATGGATATGCCCCCCAGCTCACACATGGATATGCCCCCCAGCTCACACATGGATTTGCCCCAGCTCACACATGGATATGCCCCAGCTCACACATGGATATGCCCCCAGCTCACACATGGATATGCCCCAGCTCACACATGGATTTGCCCCAGCTCACACATGGATATGCCCCAGCTCACACATGGATATGCCCCAGCTCACACATGGATATGCCCCAGCTCACACATGGATATGCCCCAGCTCATGGATTTGCCCGCTCACACATGGATTTGCCCCCCAGTTTATGGATTTGCCTCCCCCAGCTCACACATGGATAGGCCCCCCAGCTCACACATGGATATGCCCCCCCAGCTCATGGATATGCCCCCCAGCTCATGGATATGCCCCCAGCTCATGGGTATGCCCCCAGCTCATGGGTATGCCCCCAGCTCATAGATATGCCCCCACATGGGTATGCCCCCCAGCTCATGGACCGGACCCCCCCCCCTCCGTGACGATACTTACCTTCCTGGGCACCACCGGGAATGTCTCCGCGCGTGCGCTCATTGGAAGGACCCCAGCCGCGACCACGTGGGACCATGTGATCACGGCTGGGGGCCTTCCAACGAGCGCGTGCGGGGAAACTTTCCCGGCGTCGCCCAGGAAGGTAAGTATCGTCGCGGAGAGCAGCTGCAGGGCCTATTGGCATTCGGACAGGACCTGCAGCTGCTCACTGTGTTCATACTTACCTTCCTGGGCGCCGCCAGGAAAGTTTCCGCACGCGCGCGTGGTCGCGGCTGGGGTCCTTCCAATGAGCGCACGCGCGGAGACATTCCCGGCGGCGCCCAGGAAGGTAAGTATCGTCGTGAGCAGCTCCAGGGGCGGCTGTCCGAATGCCGATAGAGCATTCGGACAGCCGCCGCAGCCCCTCGGATGCCGGCAAGCCAGCTCAATGCCGGCTTCCGGTATCGGAAAAAATATCGGGGGTACTGCACGAGTACCAAGTACTCCTGCAGTACCCAGTATCGGCCCCGATACCAATACTAGTATCGGTATCGGTGCAACCCTAGTGCCCTATATACTCTTTTTTTTTTCTTATACCATATATATAAGATAGGAGAACTGCTTGCAGACGAAAGAGGTGAAGGTACCCACCGAACAAAGAGTACTACACGCTTACAAGTTGAGCCTGGAATCCAAGGCTCCATCATCGGTGAGTTTGTTTAACCTTTATCTACCTCACTTTTTGGCTACAAGCTACGCTATGAGGATCTCTCTCTACTTCTGTACCTGAGACGATCAACTTTAAGGTCGGCAGAGGCTACCCGTAAGAAAACCTTAAAGAAGGGCAGAGGCTACCCTCAATTAGGCCCAAGGCACTCCACACCAGAGCCGGTCAACAAGGCTCTTAAAAGTGTAAGTGTTCCTTTGTCTACGGGCACTTGACTCCATACCAGACCATATTGCACTATTTTTCTCTCTTTTTTCCTCTCTCCCCTCTTCCCCTTCTCTCTCCCATTTATTGGGAATCGGGAGTCTATATAGGATTTAGGTGAGGACATCGCATCAGGACTCAGATGCACATCTCTGAACTGCCCATGTGGAGACTCAGACTACCGTATCTCCAACATAGAACACATGGCTGGTTGGACTTTTGTATAAATCTCTGTTTTCACCAGTGATTTGAAAATAGGACTTGAACGTAACAGTCCATATAAGGACTATCAGCTGCACATATATGCACTTATATGCATTTGCACTTTATGTGATTTCGATCGTATTTGCACTTTATGTGATTTCGATCGTATTTGCACTTTATGTGATTTCGATCGTATTTGCACTTTATGTGATTTCGATCGTATTTGCACTTTATGTGATTTCGATCGTATTTGCACTTTATGTGGGTCTATTTTGACTATATCAGTACCTTTACTGTTCATTCACTTGCACTTATTGCTCTATTGCACAGCGGCACTAGTGCACTCAGACCATCCACGGCAGCACTTTAGTGGTCGTTTCGACCAGTGCACTTTTTTTGGAATAGTGGCAACGCTGTACCCTTCTACCTTTTAGGTATATTCCAATTGTTGTATTCAAGACAAGACTGTTTATTAACCATCCTCAAAAGAGATTGCGCCACTAGGACCTACTCCCTTTCCACTTTAAATACAGAGCTCTGAGCCCTGTGGTGGTTTATTATACCCTACAGCGTGTTCCTGATTTGTCTGTTTATGAGGAGGAGGAGGAAGTGTGTGTGTGTGTGTATATATATATATGGAATGTGAAGAGAGGATTAATATATATATACACACCGGTATATGAGAGAGAGGAATTTATAAGAGGATTAATATAGAGCAGATGAGGAGGAGAATATAAAAAGAGGAGGGATAGATGAGGAATATATAGTGAGGGGAGATTAGAGAGGAGGAATATGTGATATATATATATATATATATATATATTACACACTAGGTGGAAAGCTGGCCCAGAGCGCAGTCTATTGTTGTCGCCAGCTCAGAATTCACGTCCATAGTTTTTTTTCAATGTCCTATCCAAGAGTATCTCTCTATATAAATACGTTTGTAACGCGTCCATCGCCATCCCATCCGCAACAGGAGTGCCGACTGAGCAGCTGTGATGGGTGCGCGCGCAGCTGACAGCGCATTACAAAGGAATTTATATATTAGAGCAGGTTCCTCTTCCCTCTTAGATTGTAAGCTCACGGGAACAGGACCCTCAGATTGTAAACTCGTGGGACCCCTTAGATTGTAAACTCATGGGGCCCCTTAGATTGTGTTGGGCTTGGGCGGGCATTTTTTTTGTAACGTATACATTATGCGGATATTTAATGGCACGTGGTATGCATGGCATGGCAGGCTGGTATTTAGGCACACTGGTATTATGAGACACTGGTATTATGAATGGCAGACTGGCATTATGGCTGGCAGACTGGCATTGTGCATGGCAGACTGGTAATATGGCTGGCGAACTGGTAATGTGGCTGGCGAACTGGTAATGTGGCTGGCAGACTGGTATTGTGCATGGCAGACTGGTATTGTGCATGGCAGACTGGTAATATGGCTGGCGAACTGGTAATATGGCTGGCAAACTGGTAATATGGCTGGCAAACTGGTAATGTGGCTGGCAAACTGGTAATGTGGCTGGCAGACTGGTATTGTGCATGGCAGACTGGTATTGTGCATTGCAGACTGGTAATATGGCTGGCGAACTGGTAATGTGGCTGGCAAACTGGTAATGTGGCTGGCAGACTGGTATTGTGCATGGCAGACTGGTATTGTGCATGGCAGACTGGTAATATGGCTGGCGAACTGGTATTGTGCATGGCGAACTGGTAATATGGCTGGCAAACTGGTAATATGGCAGACAGGGCTATTCAGAGAGAGGTGAAAACCTTGAGAATTGCCAGGAGAATGAACAATCTAGACCAAATAGCCAATTAAGAAAGTGAGATAAATGGGAGAATTTTGTCCTAGAATTTTCAATTCTACAGTCATTCTCTTCACCCTTCTCTGAATAATCCTGCATAGGTTTCAAGGTTAAAAATATTCCCGTTTTTACCCAATATCTAATAAAACGTTTATTCCATTAATCTGTAGTAAAAAGTCTCTTTTAGGGATGTGCGTTTCGTTTCAGACCGATATTTTTTTTTTTTTTTTCACGAATCGGCCCGATTTGGTGATTTGGATTCGGACGATTTTCTGAATCGGATCCGAAAACGTCTGAAACTAAACGATTTCCGTTCCGAAACGAAAATTTTCGGAATCGGAAATCATTTTTGTTCAATTCATAATTTCAGTTCCACTTCTGTAATTTTCAAAAAATGCTTAAAAGATCCTAAAAAATGTAAAAATAAAGAGACTCTTTACTACAGAATATAATAATAAACGGTTTATTATATATTGTATTAAAACGGGAATATTTTAACATAGAAGTCTATGGGGCAAAACATTTCCCACACCGAATACACGAAAATGTCCAAAATCACGAAAAAAAAAGTCAATCCGAAAAACAAGCCGATCCGAAAACATGAAAATTTCCGGTTTCACGAAAAAAAGTCGATACGAAAAACGAGCCGAAACAAAGTGAAACGAAAATCGGTCGAAACGATCCGAAATTAAAATTGTCAAATTACGAACGAAACGAGCCGTAACGAAAAAAAAAATTGATGCACATCCGTAGTCTCTTTATTTGTTGATTTTTTTTTTCTTCTTAGTATCTATTAGGCATTTTTAAAAAAAAATCTAATTTTTTTTCTTTCTAATAGCGTTTTTTCTTTTTTCTGTAACAGCCCTTTTTATTATCATTCATAGGATCTTATATGTTAATTCCAGACATTTTCGTTCAGTAGTTTTTTGGAAAACAGCGGGGGATGGGTTTAAAGTGCGGGGAACAACAGAACACTGAAATGTCTGCGTCATTTTGGTGCTCTGTGAATATCTCCTTTAGTGGTGTTTTTTGCCACCCCCTGGAAAGTGCCAGCCTAGGCCTTGCCTACCCAGGACATACTTGAAAATGAGATTGTATACTTCCTGGTAAAATAGTTTTGTGTAAAAAAAAAAAAAAAAAAAAAAAAAATTTTTTTTAGGGTGTCACTCTAGGGGGTGGTGTCACCTGGTGCGGGCCGCACCCTCCGCCCCCACCTAGCGATGCCAGTGAACCCAGGGCCAACCGCACCAGCATATGGTCTCATAAGGGGTCTGAGGATCTCCTCTCGGTACCTAATGGCAGTCAGGCTACCTCTGGCGAGCACATGGAGGGCTGTACGGCCCACTAAAGAAATGCCACCCCACACCATTACTGACCCACTGCCAAACCAGCCATGCTGGAGGATGTTGCAGGCAGCAGAACGTTCTCCATGGCTTCTCCAGACACTGTCACATCTGTCACATGTGCTCAGTGTGAACCTGTTTTCATCTGTGAAGAGCACAGGGCGCCAGTGGCGAAGCTGCCAATCTTGGTGTTCTCCGGCAAATGCCAAACATCCTGCACGGTGTTTGGCTGTAAGCACAACCCCCACCTGTGGACGTCGGGCCTTCATACCACCCTCATGGAGTCAGTTTCTGACCGTTTGAGCAGCCACATGCACATATGTGGCATGCTGGAGGTCATTTTGCAGGGCTCTGGCAGTGCTCCTCCTGTCCCTCCTTGCACAAAGGCAGAGGTAGCGGTCCTGCTGCTGGGTTGTTGCCCTCCTACGGCCTTCTCCACATCTCCTGATGTACTGGCCTGTCTCCTGGTAGCGCCTCCATGCTCTGGACACTACGCTGACAGACACCGCAAACCTTCTTGCCACAGCTCGCATTGATGTGCCATCCTGGATGAGCTGCACTACCTGAGCCACTTGTGTGGGTTGTAGACTCCGTCTCATGCTACCACTAGAGTGACAGCACCGCCAGCATTCAAAAGTGACCAAACCAACAGCCAGAAAGCAGAGGATCTGAGAAGTGGTCTGTGGTCACCACCTGCAGAACCACTCCTTTACTGGGGATGTCTTGCTACCTGCCTATGCTTCCCACCTCTTGTCTATTCCATTTGCAAAACAGCATGTGGACTCGACTGTCAATCAGTGTTGCTACCTAAGGCTAGGGTCAGACGAAAGCAGTTTTAACGTGCCTTTAGACGCACAAAATCACGGCCGTGCTAGCAGCAAATGACGTCCAATGCCGGGGAACACACGAAGTACGGCCGCATGAAAGTTCGTCCGCGCAACGCAAGTGGCAAACTAACGCATTTTTTCTAGAACGTCAAACCGCTAGTACTGACGTACAGAGTGCGCTGCGTCTGCTAGAGGCGTGTGTGCGTGATTAGCCCTTTCGCTGCTGAGGCATTTTCCGCCTCTGTGCTGAGGTCATTTTTACTGGTTTTGCTCATCATGTTTAAACGTGTTTTGAAGGCTTATTTTAGTATATGACCCAGACATATTATATATCGTTCTCTCCGTCAGACTCGGTAGATTCATAATATGTCATTATTATATGTATACGTCATGACCTGTCTGTATATTATAACAAAAAATGCAATAAAATATGTATTTTCAATAATTTACAACGTGTAAAGTGTTTTTTTTTCACATTTTAACATGCGAGCAATTGCGGTTATATTTTGTATGGGGTGCGCTTGTTAAAAAAATTAGAGATGGGGTCTCGTTACATTTTTTTTGGGGGAAAATTACACGATTTTGAACAAACGCACCGCATACAAAAATCGTTAGTGCAGCATCATTGTTCACATTATAATTGAAATGGGAACAATATTGCTGCATTAACAAACCAAAAAAAAAAAAAAAAAAGTGTATTTTTTTTTTATAATTTTTTTTAATTTTTTTTATTATTTTTCTTTTTTTTTTTTTTTACAAAATTTTTCACTTTCATGTTTGGTATCGTTGGAACGGCCATGCTCTGGCCGATCCAACCATACCAAAATTTAACCCCTAACTGCCACGGATCGGGAGATAGGGAGTTCATTGGAACTCCCTATCTCCACCGTTGGTGGCAGTTAAGGGTTAAATCCAGGACTGGCGTCATCGTGCTACGCACGATGACGCCAGTCCTCAGGGGGAGTTCCCGGAGGCTTGGCCGCATCCAAGATGTCGGCCAGCTCCGGGAAAGGATCGCGAATCGGCGCTTTTCAGCGCCGATTCGCGATCCAGCTCCCCAGGGGTTAATGCCAGGCATCATTTGGAAGGGCAGGCTGTGCCCTTCCAAATGATGCCTGGGTTAACCCCCGCAGAGCCGCCGTTCGGGAGGGAGAGAGGTCCGAAGGACCTCCCCCCCTCCCTTTCAGGCGCCTCCTCCGCACATGCGGGGGGGCGCCTGAATTAGGTGTCATCGCACTGCCGCGATGACACCTAATTCGGGCGGCTGTGGTCCCGGATGCGCGGCTGACATCCAGGATGTCAGCCCGCACCGGGGGGGCCAGCGATCGGCCGGAACCCGGCCGAACGCTGACCCCAATGGGAGGACGCGCTCAGCGCGTCCTCCGCATACCAGCGGGAATGCTGAGGACGCGATGAGCGCGTCCTCAGCATCCAAGTGGTTAAGAGACGTCAGACGCTGCTCATGTCCGGCCAACATAACGTACAGACACAAAAAGTGTTTTATTGATGATCCGTACAAAATCACAGACGAAAAGGCGCATGGTATGACCGCTATCGCGTATTCCGTGAAAAAATACGTCCATTCGTTCGAACGTACTTTTTCACTGACAACACGAAAAATGCGTTCGTCTGACCCTAGCCTACGTGGACAGTTTGATTTCACAGACATGTGATTGACTTGGCGTTACATTGTGTCGTTTAAGTGTTCCCTTTATTTTTTGAGCAGTGTATATTTAAACATAGAGATTTTACTAGATTTAACCTTGGTTCTATTTAACCTTGAACTGCAGGGAGCTACAGAAAGGACTTGTTCCTCAGTAAGTGAGTTTATCCCATAAAGAGCAGGCATTCGGCTGGCATGCTAGGACCTGCCAGGGGGTGGGATACATTGTCGCTGTTGACAGGCTTAAGCAATTTATGGCCATTCACTGTGAACTAAATTTCCACCATTTTTCAACCGATTTTAGGATTAAAAACCTGGCAAAAAGTCTTGAAAGGGTAAAGAACTGCAGTGATTCTTAAGGGGGCAAGAATTGTTGTAGGCATTTAAAGGGTTCAATCTGGTAAAATCTCAATGTTTAACCCTTTCGCTGCTGAGGCTTTTCCCGCCTCTGTGCTGAGGTCATTTTTACCGGTTTTGCGCATCATGTTTAAACGTGTTTTGAAGCTTATTTTAGTATATGACCCAGACATATTATATATCGTTCTTTCCGTCAGACTCGGCAGATTCATAATATGTCATTATTATATGTATACGTCATGACCTGTCTGTATATTATAGCAAAAAATGCAATAAAATATGAATTTTCAATAATTTACAACGTGTAAAGTGTTTTTTTCCACATTTTAAAATGCGAGCAATTGCGGTTATATTTTGTATGGGGTGCGCTTGTTAAAAAAATTAGAAATGGGGACTCGGTACATTTTTTTTCGAGGAAAATTACCCGATTTTTAACAAACGCACCCCATACAAAAATCGTTAGAGCAGCATCATTGTTCACATTATAATTGAAATGGAAACAATATTGCTGCATTAACAAACCAAAAAAAAAAATTGTTTTTTTTTTTTATTTATTTAAAATATGTTTTTATTTAGATTTTTTTTATTTTATTTATTTTTTGCTAACATTTTACATGGTCATGTTTGTTATTGTTGGAAAGGCCATGCTCTGGCCGATTCAACGATACCAAACATTAACCCCTAGCTGCCACACATCGGGAGATAGGGGGTTCATTGGAACCCCCTATCTCCACCATTGGTGGCAGCTAGGGGTTAACTCCAGAACAGATGTCATCGCGCTATGCACGATGACGCCAGTCGTCAGGGGGAGTTCCCGGAAGCATGGCCGACATCCAAAGGGTTAAAGCCAGCCACCGTTTGGAAGGGCAGGCTGTGCCCTTCCAAACAGTGCCTGACTTTCACCGCTGGACCCAAGCGATCGGGAGGGAGAGCGGTCCAAATCTCCCCCCCTCCCTTTCAGGTACCTCCTCCGCACTCGCGGGGGGGGCACCTGAAATAGACGTCATCGCTCCAGCGCGATGACATCTACTGTTCCCGCCGGGGTCCCGGAGTGCCGGGCTGACATCCAGGTTGTCAGCCCGCACCGGGTGGGGGGGGGCGCAGCAATCGGCCGTAATCCCGGACGATTGCTGCCTCCTGTGCTAGGACGCGCTCAGCACGTCCATGGCACAGGAGCAGCACTTGGCAGGACACGCTGGGCCCGTCCCTAGCAGCCAAGTAGTTAAATGTATCAAGCTGCTGTCGCTGTTCCTTTTGAATTTTTTGAACATGATGTTGGGTGTGCTCTCCTCTTGGTTTGTTTTATATATATATATATGTTACGGGTAAAGCTAGGACTACCCGGTTAATCCTGACATCACCCAAAACCGCCGGGTAAAGCTGCAAAAAAATGAAAATTTCGGATTTTACCCGGGTAATTTTAGGACTAACCAACTGCCCTTGGGTAACAGTCTGGAAGAGCTGAAAAATGCGCACTTTACCCGGATAATGTGCAAGTCTGAAGCTTCACCCGGGTAATCTGAGGACTATCCGCAGCTTCACCCGGGTAATCTGAGGACTATCCACAGCTTCACCCGGGTAATCTGAGACTATCCACAGCTTCACCTGGGTAATCTGAGGACTATCCACAGCTTCACCCGGGTAAGGTCTGAGGACTATCACCACTTCACCTGGGTAATCTGAGGACTATCCACCGCTTCACTTGGGTAATCTGAGGACTATCCACAGCTTCACCTGGGTAATCTGAGGACTATCCACAGCTTCACCCGGGTAATCTGAGGACTATCACAGCTTCACCCGGTAATCTGAGGACTATCCACAGCTTCACCCGGGTAATCTGAGGACTATCCACAGCTTCACCCGGGTAATCTGAGGACTATCACCGCTTCACCCGGGTAATCTGAGGACTATCCACAGCTTCACCCGGGTAATCTGAGGACTATCCACAGCTTCACCCGAGTAATCTGAAGACTATCCACAGCTTCACCCGGGTAATCTGAGGACTATCCACAGCTTCACCCGGGTAATCTGAGACTATCCACAGCTTCACCTGGGTAATCTGAGGACTATCCACAGCTTCACCTGGGTAATCTGAGGACTATCCACCGCTTCACTTGGGTAATCTGAGGACTATCCACAGCTTCACCTGGGTAATCTGAGGACTATCCACAGCTTCACCGGGTAATCTGAGGACTATCCACAGCTTCACCCGGGTAATCTGAGGACTATCCACAGCTTCACCCGGGTAATCTGAGGACTATCCACAGCTTCACCGGGTAATCTGAGGACTATCACCGCTTCACCCGGGTAATCTGAGGACTATCCACAGCTTCACCCGGTAATCTGAGGACTATCCACAGCTTCACCGAGTAATCTGAAGACTATCCACAGCTTCACCCGGGTAATCTGAGGACTATCCACAGCTTCACCGGGTAATCTGAGGACTATCCACAGCTTCACCCGGGTAATCTGAGGACTATCCACAGCTTCACCTGGGTAATCTGAGGACTTATCCGCAGCTTCACCCGGGTAATCTGAGGACTATCCACAGCTTCACCCGGGTAATCTGAGACTATCCACAGCTTCACCTGGGTAATCTGAGGACTATCCACAGCTTCACCTGGTAATCTGAGGACTATCCACAGCTTCACCCGGGTAATCTGAGGACTATCCACAGCTTCACCTGGGTAATCTGAGGACTATCCACAGCTTCACCCGGGTAATCTGAGGACTATCCACCGCTTCACTTGGGTAATCTGAGGACTATCCACAGCTTCACCTGGGTAATCTGAGGACTATCCACAGCTTCACCCGGGTAATCTGAGGACTATCCACAGCTTCACCCGGGTAATCTTGGGACTATCCACAGCTTCACCCGGGTAATCTGAGGACTATCCACAGCTTCACCCGGGTAATCTGAGGACTATCACCACTTCACCCGGGTAATCTGAGGACTATCCACAGCTTCACCCGGGTAATCTGAGGACTATCCACAGCTTCACCCGAGTAATCTGAAGACTATCCACAGCTTCACCCCGGTTAATCTGAGGACTATCCACAGCTTCACCCGGGTAATCTGAGACTATCCACAGCTTCACCTGGGTAATCTGAGGACTATCCACAGCTTCACCTGGGTAATCTGAGGACTATCCACCCTTCACTTGGTAATCTGAGGACTATCCACAGCTTCACCTGGGTAATCTGAGGACTATCCACAGCTTCACCCGGGTAATCTGAGGACTATCCACAGCTTCACCCGGGTAATCTGAGGACTATCCACAGCTTCACCCGGGTAATCTGAGGACTATCCACAGCTTCACCCGGGTAATCTGAGGACTATCACCGCTTCACCCGGGTAATCTGAGGACTATCCACAGCTTCACCCGGGTAATCTGAGGACTATCCACAGCTTCACCCGAGTAATCTGAAGACTATCCACAGCTTCACCCGGGTAATCTGAGGACTATCCACAGCTTCACCCGGGTAATCTGAGGACTATCCACAGCTTCACCCGGGTAATCTGAGGACTATCCACAGCTTCACCTGGGTAATCTGAGGACTATCCACAGCTTCACCTGGGTAATCTGAGACTATCCACAGCTTCACCTGGGTAATCTGAGACTATCCACAGCTTCACCTGGGTAATCTGAGGACTATCCACAGCTTCACCTGGGTAATCTGAGGACTATCCACAGCTTCACCCGAGTAATCTGAAGACTATCCACAGCTTCACCCGGGTAATCTGAGGACTATCCACCGCTTCACTTGGGTAATCTGAGGACTATCCACAGCTTCACCCGGGTAATCTGAGGACTATCCACAGCTTCACCTGGGTAATCTGAGGACTATCCACAGCTTCACCTGGGTAATCTGCAGAGCATCCAAGCACTTGGGTAGCAGGGAATTTTACTATTATTATGTGTCATATGTGTTTATATATAATTTCTAAAACATAATAAGCATCAGGTTACTCTTTATATAATATCTTTATCTTCATAAATTAATTTTCATACAATTAATGCACAGAGTTACATGACGGTTACTTAGTGGATTTTGTGACCGTGGTTACAATTTTATTAAAAATAACCAAAAACACAATTTTATTATCGGTCAGATAACATTTTGCAGCTTTACCCGGGTAATCCTCGGAATTCAGTCACCTGTAACCTGCTGAAAACCCAAGAAAAGCCGAGAACCCAGAGGCGTTTGGATACTTTGCAGATTACCCGGGTAAAGTCTGGTGTTTCGTTGCACATCACCCTTTATCCAACAACACTAAGGTAATGTGCAAATTACCCGGTTAAAATAGAGCAGAAAAGCTGATTACCCAGAGGCCTCTGGATACTTTGCAGATTACCCGGGTAAAGTCCGAAATTTCATTTCCCTTCGGACTTTTGCTAATGGAGCCTGGGTAATGTCAGGAAGGATCACCGGGCAATCCTAGGATTAGCCGCACTCCTGGCTTTGCCCGTAACATATATATATAACACAGGCAGGGTTCCAGTAACTCCTTTCAATGGAAAATACAAAGTAACAAAAAGAATCTGGTGCTAGGCCTATATGTGATATCAAGGTTACAGTGATATATGCAACTGCTTATATCTAGAAAAAACATAGTAACCCTCATCTATTGAATTGCCCTGACCGTAAGGTGCCCCCACCACTCAGACACTGGAGTCATGCCGGGATCGCGTCGCAACCTGTGACATCACTACATGTCCGGCCCATCCAGTTACTATGCTAATAATAAACAAACACGGAAGTTTCTAATGGAAATAATTACTTTAATATATATCAAAAATAATCATAAGGGCCACTTCTCACCCTGACCAGCTGTCAATCATGCCTTTGTTAAGCAATAGAGATTGACAGCTGTTCAGGATGTGAAGAGGCCCTTATGATTATTTTTGATATGTATTAAGTAATTATTAATACAAGTTTTCCATAAAATAAAGGTTAAAAATAAAAACGAAAAATTCCTTCAAATATCGTGCCTAGGAGGTCCCCATAACCTGCCGAAGTGCGACCTGGTGCCTAATGCATTTTTCGAGTTGTCCATGAAAAAGTGCATTTTTTCACGGAATACGCGATAGCGGTCATACAATGCACATTGTCGTCTGTGATTTTGTACGGATCATCAATAAAACACTTCTTGCATCTGGACGTTATGTTGGCCGGACATTAGCAGCGTCTGACGTCTCCTAATCACGCACACACGCCGCTAGCGGACGCAGCGCACTCTGTACTAGGGTTGCACCGATACCGATACTAGTATCGGTATCGGGGCCGATACTGGGTACTGCAGGAGTACTTGGTACTCGTGCAGTACCCCCGATATTTTTTCCGATACCGGAAGCCGGCATTGAGCCGGCTTCCGGCATCCGAGGGGCTGCAGCGGCTGTCTGAATGCTCTATCGGCATTCGGACAGCCGCCCCGCACTCTCCGCAATACTTACCTTCCTGGGCGCCGCCGGGAATGTCTCCACGCGCGCACTCGTTGGAAGGACCCCAGCCGCGACCACGTGATCCCGGCTGGGGTCCTTCCAACGAGCGCGCGCGCGGAGACATTCCCGGCGGCGCCCAGGAAGGTAAGTATTAAACACACTGAGCAGCTGCAGGGCCTGTCTGAATGCTGAGCATTCAGACAGGCCCTGCAGCTGCTCTCCGCGACGATACTTACCTTCCTGGGCGCCGCCGGGAAAGTTTCCCCGCGCGCGCTCGTTGGAAGGACCCCAGCCGGGATCACGTGGTCGCGGCTGGGGTCCTTCCAACGAGCGCGCGCGCGCGGAGACATTCTCGGCGGCGCCCAGGAAGGTAAGTATCGTCGGGGGGGGGGGGGCGGTCCATGAGCTGGGGGGCATATCCATGAGGGGGCATATCCATGAGCTGGAGGCAATATCCATGAGGGGGCATATCCATGAGCTGGAGGCAATATCCATGAGGGGGCATATCCATGAGGGGGCATATCCATGAGCTGGAGGCAATATCCATGAGGGGGCATATCCATGAGGGGGCATATCCATGAGGGGGCATATCCATGAGCTGGGGGGGCATACTCATGTGTGAGCTGTGGGGGCATAATAACCCATGTGTGTGCTGGGGCATTATCCATGTGCTGGGGCAAATCCATGAGTGAGCTGGGGCAAATCCATGAGTGAGCTGGGGCAAATCCATGAGCTGGGGCAGTATGAATATATATATATATATCGGGGGGATATACATGTGAGCGGGGGGCATTTTTATATGGTCTGTTCTTATTGGAAAGCGGTCACATGACATTAAATAAAAGTATCGGTACTTGGTATCGGTGAGTACTTTTAAAAAGTATCGGTACTCGTACTCGGTCTTAAAAAAGTGGTATCGGTGCATCCCTACTCTGTACGTCCGTACTAGCGGTTTAACGTTCTCGAAAAAATGCGTTCGTTTGCCACTTGCGTTGCGCGGCCGCACTTTCGTGCGGCCGTTCTTCGTATGCTGCCCGGCATTGGACGTCATTTGCTGCTAGCACGGCCGTGATTTAGTGCGGCTAAACGCACGTTAAAACTGCGTTAGTCTGACCTTAGCCTTAAAGCCTGGCACCGCTTAAAAGGGGAGACTCTCCCCTTTGAAGCGGTGCCTGGCTTTTTTTTGTGGGACCTCCCGATCGGGAGGGAGAGGGATCCGAACGGACCCCCCCCTCCCTTCCAGGCGATCTCCCAGCATTGCCGGGGGTCGCCTGGAAATGATGTCATCGTGCATGGCACGATGACGTCATTTACGTCGGGAGGAGCTTGACTTCAGCGCCTGAGGACACTGAAGTCAGAACGCCGCGGGACCCCGGACAGAGGGGTGAGTATCTCCGCCGGGGGTCCCGCAAAGCTGATGAGATGTGGGACACGTCCTCATCAGCATACAGCGGGAGTAACTGAGGATGTGTCCCACACGTCGTCAGCAGTGAAGGGGTTAAAAATGTCTTTTTTAAAACTTTTTGTCCTTGCTTCCTGTCCCCCAGGGCACTACCCGGACCCGGACATTGTTTTTAAGTGTTTCTATACATCCTAGAAATCCGGCACTTCACGGGCAGGTTATGGGGACCTCCTAGGCACGATATTTGAAGGGATTTTTCGTTTTTATTTCTTAACCCTTATTTCATGGAAAACTCACAGTCCCTTTAAAAACGTTTTTTTTTACTTTTTGTCCTGGTTTCCTGTCCCTCAGGGCACTACCCGGACCCCCATACACCTTTTATGGCAAATATCTTGCATATATGCCCTCTTGGAGGGCACTCTAAAAAACCGAACTTTGAGTCCCATTGACTTGTATTGAGTTCGGTTCGTGTTCGAACTTTTGAAAAGTTTGAGTTCGAATGCCAACCGAACTCGGGGGTGTGTTCAGCTCATCCCTACTCACTAATACAGCTCACTGCCCCAACCAGTCCATCACTCTCACCTTGCAGCCCGTCGCTCTCCCCTTGCAGTCCATCACTCTCTCCTTGCAGCCCGTCGCTCTCCCCTTGCAGCCCGTCGCTCTCCCCTTGCAGCCCGTCGCTCTCCCCTTGCAGCCCGTCGCTCTCCCCTTGCAGTCCGTCGCTCTCCCCTTGCAGTCCGTCGCTCTCCCCTTGCAGTCCATCACTCTCACCTTGCAGCCCGTCGCTCTCCCCTTGCAGCCCGTCGCTCTCCCCTTGCAGCCCGTCGCTCTCCCCTTGCAGTCCGTCGCTCTCCCCTTGCAGTCCATCACTCTCACCTTGCAGCCCGTCGCTCTCCCCTTGCAGTCCATCACTCTCTCCTTGCAGCCCGTCGCTCTCCCCTTGCAGTCCATCACTCTCTCCTTGCAGCCCGTCGCTCTCCCCTTGCAGCCCGTCGCTCTCCCCTTGCAGCCCGTCGCTCTCCCCTTGCAGCCCGTCGCTCTCCCCTTGCAGTCCATCACTCTCACCTTGCAGCCCGTCGCTCTCCCCTTGCAGTCCATCACTCTCACCTTGCAGCCCGTCGCTCTCACCTTGCAGTCTGTCGCTCTCACCTTGCAGTCTGTCGCTCTCACCTTGCAGTCTGTCGCTCTCACCTTGCAATCTGTCGCTCTCACCTTGCAGTCTGTCGCTCTCACCTTGCAGTCTGTCGCTCTCACCTTGCAGTCTGTCGCTCTCACCTTGCAGTCTGTCGCTCTCACCTTGCAGTCTGTCGCTCTCACCTTGCAGTCTGTCGCTCTCACCTTGCAGTCTGTCGCTCTCACCTTGCAGCCCGTCACTCTCACCTTGCAGCCCGTCACTCTCACCTTTGCAGTCCATCACTCTCACCTTTGCAGTCCATCACTCTCTCCTTGCAGTTTGTCGCTCTCACCTTGCAGTTTGTCGCTCTCACCTTGCAGTTTGTCGCTCTCACCTTGCAGTCCTCTCCTCCTGTTTCCAAGCCCCAACCCTTCTAGATTGGAAGTTCCCATGAGAATAGGGCCCTCATTCCTCCTGTACTGGTTTGTCGAAATGTTGTTCGGTCTCAGTGTATTGTAGCCCTGTCTATATTGTGCCCCTTTGTACAGCGCTGCGGAATATGCTGGCGCTATATCAATATAATATAATAATTTATTACCATAGCAACTGAATGGGCCGGGCGTGTAGTGACGTCACATGTTGCAACGCGATACCAACATGCCTCCAGTGTCCAAATGCACACACGTGGAGCGCACTATGTTCATGGGCAATTTGATAGGTGAGTGTTACTATCAGGTCTATTCAAAAAAAAGGTGAAAATCCGGAGAATGATTGGAGAAGTGAAAATTCTAGGTCAAAATAGCCAAACCAGAAAAATTCTCCCATTTATCTCCCTTTCCAAATCAGCTATTTAGTCTAGATTGTTCTCTTCTTCTTGGATTTCACCTCTCTCTGAATAGCCCTCTGTTTTTTATATATACGAAGTGATCTTATCACTGTTGTCTCATGTGCCTTAATTGTTTTTTTTTTTTGTTTTTTTTCCTTTTTTCTTTCCCCACTCTAACCCTGCCATTTGGCGATTTACACCATCTACACCCCCAACCGTGTGCCTGATTAACGTCCCAATGTTCAGTTCTATCATTCTGCTCAACATAGCTTCAATATACCTGACGAAGAGAGGATCACTCTCGAAAGCTTGTACTTTAAATGTAACGATAGTCCAATTAAAAAGGTATACTCGTGATTTTGGCATCTGGACTAACACGGCCTACCTAATCTACATATATGTAACTGATATATATATATATATCATATATTATTAGAAAGAGGGGGAGAAAAGAGAGGGAGGTGGACTAGTGAGAATATAAAGACAGGAATATATAGAGCAGGTTCTATGAAAGGTGGTGTCAGGTGCACAAGGGGTATCCAGTTTGACAGTCATGGGTACATTTGGGGAGCATGGGGGCCCTGTTTGACAGTCAGGGTACACTGGGGTAGAGCAGTTATATCGGAGTTCAGTACAGAGTGACATGACGGTCACAGATAATGTGTGTGTGGAGGGGGGTGAGGGACCGGGGTATGTATCAGAGGCACAGGGTGATGTCATACCTGGAGAGGTGGAGCTGGGCAGTTGTATGTAACCCTGTTTTCTGTTTCTGCAGATTTGCACGCAGACGGTTTTGGGGAGAACCCGTGGTTTCAGTGTGTAGTGGCCGAGCTGCCAGAGAGCGAGAGAAGTGAAACAGGTGATGTGTTTGCTTAGGGGGTCTATCACAGGAGCTGGTGATAGGACACAATGGGGAGTTTTGTGAGACCAGCGGGTAGCAGGACCTGTGGGTGCAGAGCCTTAGGTGACCTGAGACGTGGGGGATGAGCTTCTATATGTGCGTTTTTTGGGGTGTGATTTGATAGGTGTCACTGTAACAATGTTATAGCTCTCACAGTGCAGGAAGGTATAGTAATGGGTCCCCACTGTGCCCCAAGTGCTGCATCCTGGTCATGGTGTGTTCTGACCTTGGCTCCCCTCTGTATCTGCCCGATGGACCTCGGTGTGCATCATACAGAGAGGAGCTGAGGTTCCAGTGTAGCTGTGCGGTCATTGTCCATGGCCGGGCTGTGAGGCAGCTTTAGAAGCCCCTGATCCCCTGATGTAATAACTCAAGTCATTAGCCCCCCCCCATGTCTGCCTCTCCCCCACGTCACTTGTTGGTTTCTTTCACTCTCTGTGGGGGGATGATTTAAAGATGGTATCTCTCCTGCAGGTGGTCCTTTTGCTGGATATGCCCTCTTTGCCTACAGTTACAGTAGCTGGACTGGGCGGACGCTGCACCTTGAGGATATCTATGTGTCACCCATTTTCCGAGGTCAGAAAACCCACGTTACTCCTTCCATTATATCTCTCCTTCTGGTGCTCAGAGGGGCTCTCTGAAATGGTCTCAGCAAAACCATCAACAGGACTGGCCAAGCCTGTAAGGAAAGCGATTTCTGTTGCATTCTTTGTAGACTCAGAAAGAATAAAAGAGGCACTTAAGTGGAGAAGAGAAAAACAACAAAGACACGCTGAGTTGTTCAAAACTTTCTTCTAATGTTCTTCAACCTTACACTGTCTTTTTGTAGTAGTGGGACGGACATAGAGAGTCTTGGAATACAGACCAATAGCAGACATCATTTACACAATTCAACCCACAAACCTATATCATTTGGTTATACATTGACAGCACAAAGAGATGTTTTTTTTTTCTTCTTCTGCCTGGCAACAGTGGAACAAGGGATCCTCTCAACAGGATGTATCTGTTATTAATTAACATTCTTAAGGTTTCAAGAGGAAATGTACAAATACTGTAAAAACTAAAAGGGAGCTTGTTGACTAAGATATGTATTTGAATCACAATATATATATATTTATACAGGAAATTAAAAGTTATCTAACACTCTCACTTAATGCGGCACAGTTTTACTCTGGCTTAGCATTTCCCATCATCACTCTCGCAGAGCATACTTCATCGTTACTCTTGCAGAGAGTGTCCCATTGTTACTCTGGCAGAGTATCACTCACTGTTAGTCTCGCAGAGCATCACCTACCTATTGTTACTCTCGCAGAGCATCACTCACTGTAACTCTCGCAGAGCGTTACTCATTGTTACTCTCACAGCATTTCCCACCATTACTCTCGCAGAGCGTTAACCATCGTTAGTCTCGCAGAGTTAGTCTTGCAGAGCATCACTCATTGTTACTCTTGCAGAGCGTTTCCCATCATTACTCCAGCAGAGCATTACCTGTCATTACTCCAGCAGAGCATTACCCATCATTACTCTAGCAAAGCGGTTCCCCTCGTTACTTCAGCAGAGCTTCTCCCTGTGTCTTCTCTTCAGTCTTTGCTTTTTGTTTGTGCAGGTCGCGGTCTTGGGAAGAGACTGATGAGGCGAGTTGCTCAGGTGAGTGTCATGTCCAATGCCATCCTGGGGTCCGGACGGCCTTCCATGCCTTCCTTGCTGGCGCCAAGTGAAATGCTGGTCGATGGTGGTTGAGGGCAGGGTGCAGGGTGATGACGTGGCGCCCGCCGAGTTTAACTTCAGATGCCTAAGTCTGGTTCCATGCCCTGACGTGGTTCTCACTCCTCTCAGTGCTCACTTGCGTTACTAGTTGATTATCTGTGTATGACTTCTGGCTTGGCTGACAATCTCTTTTGACGGTTTACCCCTTGGTTCCTGATTTACGACCCGCTCCAGTATACAATCATCTGACTACCCGAACCTGAATAACCACAAACCCTAGCATATCTCTGTTGACCCCTGATGTATCATTTTGTTCCTCTCTCTGATGTATCGTTTTGTTCCTCTCTCTGATGTATCGTTTTGTTCCTCTCTCTGATGTATCGTTTTGTGCCACGCTCTGATGTAATGTTTTTGTTCCTCGCTCTGATGTATCGTTTTGTTCCTCTCTGATGTATCGTTTTGTTCCTCTCTGATGTATCGTTTTGTTCCTCTCTCTGATGTATCGTTTTGTTCCTCTCTGATGTATCGTTTTGTTGCTCTCTGATGTATTGTTTTGAACCTCTCTCTGATGTATCCTTTTGTGCCTTTCTCTGATGTATCGTTTTGTTCCTCTCTGATGTATCGTTTTGTTCCTCTCTGATGTATTGTTTTGTTGCTCTCTGATGTATCCTTTTGTTGCTCTCTGATGTATCATTTTGTTGCTCTCTGATGTATCGTTTTGTTGCTCTGATGTATCGTTTTCTAGCTCTCTGATGTATCGTTTTGTACCTCGTTCTGATGTATCGTTTTGATCCTCGCTCTGATGTATCGTTTTGTACCTCTCTGATGTATCCTTTTGTATCTCGCTCTGATGTATCATTTTGATCCTCGCTCTGATGTATCCTTTTGTACCTCTCTCTGATGTATCGTTTTGTACCTCTCTCTGATGTATCGTTTTGTTCCTCTCTGATGTATCGTTTTGTTCCTCTCTCTGATGTATCGTTTTGTTGCTCTCTGATGTATCGTTTTGTTGCTCTCTGATGTATCGTTTTGTTGCTCTCTGATGTATCGTTTTGTACCTCCCTCTGATGTATCCTTTTGTACCTCCCTCTGATGTATCCTTTTGTACCTCCCTCTGATGTATCGTTTTGATCCTCGCTCTGATGTATCGTTTTGTATCTCGCTCTAATGTATCGGTTTGTTGCTCTCTGACGTTTTGTTTTGTTGCTCTCTGACGTATTGTTTTGTTGCTCTTTGACGTATTGTTTTGTTGCTCTTTGACGTATTGTTTTGTTGCTCTCTGACGTATTGTTTTGTTGCTCTTTGACGTATTGTTTTGTTGCTCTCTGACGTATTGTTTTGTTGCTCTCTGACGTATTGTTTTGTTGCTCTTTGACGTATTGTTTTGTTGCTCTTTGACGTATTGTTTTGTTGCTCTCTGACGTATTGTTTTGTTGCTCTCTGACGTATTGTTTTGTTGCTCTCTGACGTATTGTTTTGTTGCTCTTTGACGTATTGTTTTGTTGCTCTCTGACGTATTGTTTTGTTGCTCTCTGACGTATTGTTTTGTTGCTCTCTGACGTATTGTTTTGTTGCTCTTTGACGTATTGTTTTGTTGCTCTCTGACGTATCGTTTTGTTGCTCTCTGACGTATCGTTTTGTTGCTCTCTGACGTATCGTTTTGTTGCTCTCTGACGTATCGTTATGTTGCTCTCTGACGTATCGTTTTGTATCTCGTTCTGATGTATCCTTTTGATCCTCGCTCTGATGTATCGTTTTGTATCTCGCTCTAATGTATCGGTGTGTTGCTCTCTGACGTATTGTTTTGTTGCTCTCTGACGTATTGTTTTGTTGCTCTCTGACGTATCGTTTTGTTGCTCTCTGACGTATCGTTTTGTTGCTCTCTGACGTATCGTTTTGTTGCTCTCTGACGTATCGTTATGTTGCTCTCTGACGTATCGTTTTGTTGCTCTCTGATGTATCCTTTTGATCCTCGCTCTGATGTATCGTTTTGTATCTCGCTCTAATGTATCGGTGTGTTGCTCTCTGACGTATTGTTTTGTTGCTCTCTGACGTATTGTTTTGTTGCTCTCTGACATATCGTTTTGTTGCTCTCTGATGTATCGTTTTGTACCTCGCTCTGATGTATCGTTTTGTATCTCGTTCTGATGTATGCAAAGCGTATCGTTTTGTCCTGTGTGTTCATGCTTCATCCGGCAGTGCCGTTTTCCATCCTAATGATCTACTTTAAAGACCGTCCTTTAGATTAGGGTTTCCTTTGTGTGTTGCTGGGTGTCTGTTTTATTGGCATTCAACTTAACCCTTGCTCTTGCTTCTGGCCTGTGCTGTGTCCTGTTTATTACTGCTGTGCTCCCTGCCCAGCTGCATGGTGACTTCACCTCCTGTCTGTCTGCTATCCAGCCAGCGGGACTCTTGCCTTTTGGGCTCCTAGCCCCATATATGGGTTCCACCTCGGCTCATGCTGGGTGCCCCCGCGGCAGTGTGCCGGAGTTTGTGTGTGAGTGTTTGTGGACTGTTTTGTGTCTGTGTAGTTGTTTGTGTACTTGGTGTTCGTTAAACCCTATACAATGTATGGGCTGTGACAATCCTTCAGGAATGGTTCCTTTTTGTGGAAAGTTCCTTCACTTGGGGACCAGATGAATAGACTGACATGTAGACGGCTTGGGTCACGCCACAGCAGATAAACGGCTCAGGACGCCGGTACTGTACATGGTGTTGGGTTCTCATTCCATTGCTTTATTTACAGGAAGGGCTGAAGTCAGGCTGCTCCCTGATCCATCTCTCCGTCCTGAAGTGGAATGATTTGGCTATTCACCTCTACAGGTCACTGGGTGCTGAGAATCTTACAGAAGACCCCGGGTACCAAGTCATGTCCTTCAAAGAGGAGGCTATAAGGAGCATGGCCAAGGATGATCAATGATGCACATTCTCTATCTACTAATCCAAGGCCCCAAGACTTTGTACTAAAATGACACCCTGTCCATTCAACCTCCAGGAGCTCCTAGTCATCGCTTTATCTCCTGAAAATGGACATAAGTTCTCCACCCAAACGAAGCTTCATGAGCGTGTAGTCCATCGGAGAGACAATGCATATCTTTATCTCTACAAAATTGAGATAGGGTCTACACTCAAACCAGATTCCGGGTGCTGAGGGTCCCACACAGAATCCATATCTCCTTGTATCTCCTCAATGGACAGAGGTTCTACACTCAAAACATACTCTGGGAGCACACAGTCTGGGGATGCTCACCCTCCCACAAGGTGTACACAACCAATAAACCTTGTTCACTTTTACAAATCGATTCAAAGTGTGTATTTTCTCTTACTGTCTCTTTCACCCTCTTGTTCATGGACTCCTCTTTAGAGATGTGCATTTTGTTTCGTTCCAAACCTGTTGTCGGACAAATCAAGCTTGATTCGGTGTTTCAGCCGTACCCAAAATCCCAAATCAACTTGGTAATGAAATACACATGGTACGAAATAAATGTCGATACAATAACAAAACATTTTCGTTGGTTTCGTTCAGGTATGTAAATTGGCAAAGATAAAAAAAGAAAAGTAAGTAGGTAGCGCTGATAAATGAATGTAGGAAATCGCTGATACACCTCAAATGGTCCTTGTTTCTCAACCATCAAAACATAACAACCAAATAGATTGGTGGTGTAGTGATGTCAATGTCCTCCCTGGGATAGAGTCAAAGTCCCGATGCTGTACTCTCGAGGTCCTCCTCTTTAATATCCCTCAGAAAAAACAGAGAAGTACATCATCGTGCGACCCATAGAGACATGAATATATATATGAATGAACAATAGCACTCACATGTAACAGAACCCGCCTGGTTCTGGGTATATTGCCTTAGGGAACTTACCGTCCTCCCAGATGCCCTTTCGTAAAAGATCTCTGTGTCCAGATAGAAAGGTCCAGAAACAGGATGAAGATGGAGCTCGAGATCTGTCCCAGATATATGGAGCTCCAAAATAAATGACTCCAATGGCAGAGTTAAAACTTTTAATACAAGGTAAAACAAATAAAATGAACGCCAGAACGCGTTTCGCCAATTCAATAATATATTAAAGGCTTCCTCAGCCGGCTAACGTTCAAGTGACCTTACTGCTGTTTAAATACCTATTGCTATTAACTGCCAACCAATCCTAGCCGTCTAATCCGGCGGGAGATTGGTATATCCAATGGGGACATTACTTTAGTTTCATTACACCAATAGAAACGCATTGTAGCCATATAATGCTACCAACACTACTTAAACCCGGCGCTCGCTAGACATAAACGCACTGGTATAAAGTTCCCTACCCCTTGCTGACGCATACCTTACTCCAATACCTTCTGATAGAATCCACGTGTACCGACCCTTTTGCCTGTCTCCTCGTTTATGCACCAAAGCTGCCTTCCCTCAGACCTATAATTGCCGTTCCTGACTATCCTCCTACATCTAACCAACCGGTTCCTGCATCCTGAGGTCTCCACCCTTCCTGAAGATCAATCCTACAGTAACTGGTTTTAAATGGTGGCCATTGCACAATCTTTTGGCCACTCTAATTTTAGTCTAAACCATGGGTTCACTTATAACTTAGGGATCAATTTCTATTTTGATTCTTTAAGAATGTATACGTATGGTCGCTTCCAATCCCCAAGATGGCGAATTCATTTGAGATTCCGTCAAAGGGAAAAGTAGTTCCGGTCATCAATGGTAGCATTATATGGCTACAATGCGTTTCTATTGGTGTAATGAAACTAAAGTAATGTCCCCATTGGATATACCAATCTCCCGCCGGATTAGACCGTTAGGATTGGTTGGCAGTTAATAGCAATAGGTATTTAAACAGCAGTAAGGTCACTTGAACGTTAGCCGGCTGAGGAAGCCTTTAATATATTATTGAATTGGCGAAACGCGTTCTGGCGTTCATTTTATTTGTTTTATCTTGTATTAAAAGTTTTAACTCTGCCATTGGAGTCATTTATTTTGGAGCTCCATATATCTGGGACAGATCTCGAGCTCCATCTTCATCCTGTTTCTGGACCTTTCTATCTGGACACAGAGATCTTTTACGAAAGGGCATCTGGGAGGCCGGTAACTTCCATAAGGCAATATACCCAGAACCAGCCGGGTTCTGTTACATGTGAGTGCTATTGTTCATTCATATATATATTCATGTCTCTATGGGTCGCACGATGATGTACCTCTCCTGTGTTTTTTCTGAGGGATATTAAGGCTGGAGTCAGACGAGCGCAGTTATCACGTCCGTGTTGCCGCACATTTGTACGTCCGTGGCAGCATAGCATTCTGACCAATGGAGCCCCACACACCAAGTACGTCCGCACGGAAGTAGGGATGAGCTGTTCGGGTTCGGACGGTTCGGGGTTCGACCCGAACTTAGCCTGTTCGAGTGGATCGCGTGCACCGAACATTTCCGGGTGTTCGCCGCATGTTCGACCACAATGGACCACAATGCATTTTCCCACTGCCTGAAGCTCCTAATTGGCTACAGCCTTACACCTGACCACAGGTCTGGTGCAAGACAGGTTGAACACTATGCCAATCACCACTCAGAGGCCTGATTGGGCAAATTTTGCCCAATCATGGGCTCACAGAGCTAAGTCCTGCAGCACACTATATAATGTTTCAACGCAGCACTTCTGCACGCATTTCAGAGGAGATTTCAAAGAAGATAGTTGTGTCTTGTTACTGCCGGTCTGCCATGCTACTGGGGGGGTCTGGGGGGTCTCATTTCTACCAAATATCAGGGAATTTAGGTGATGTGTGTCTTGTCACTGTGCCAGCAAGTTTTTTTGGGGTTTACAACTTTATTTAAACATTTGTGAATTGAGGTGATCTTCTGTGTCTGGTCACACATTCAGTACCACGCAGTATTTTGGGGCTCACTAATTTCTTTAAAACATTTGTGAATTAAGGTGATCTGTGTCTCGTCACACAGCCAGTACCACGCTGTATTTTGGGGCTCACTAATTTCTTTAACCACTCGGCTGCTATGGACGCGCTCAGCGCGTCCAGCCAAGTGGTTCTCCTGTGCTATGGACGAGCTGAGCGCGTCCATGCACAGGAGGCAGCAATCCACCAGATTCCGGCGGATTGCTGCGCCCCCCCCCCCCCGGTGCGGGCTGACATCTTGTATGTCAGCCCAGCACTCGGGACCCCGGCGGGGACATTAGATGTCATCGTGGCAATGCGATGACATCTAATTCAGGCGCCCCCTCCGCATGTGCGGAGGAGGCGCCTGAAAGGGAGGGGGGAGGTACTTCGGACCTCTCTCCCTCCCGATCGCCGGGGAGCAGGGAGTTAATACAGGCACCGCTTGGAAGGGCACAGCCTGCCCTTCCAAACGGTGGCTGTCATTAACCCCTGGTGAGCCGGATCACGAATCGGCGCTGAAAAGCGCCAGTTCGAGATCCTCTCCCGGAGCTGGCCGACATCTTGGATGTCGGCGAAGCCTCCGGGAACTCCCCATAGCACGATGACGCCAGTCCTGGAGTTAACCCCTAGCTGCCACCAATGGTGGAGATAGGGGGTTCCAATGAACCCCCTATCTCCCGATCCATGGCAGTTAGGGGTTAAAGCATGGCCTTTCCAACAATACCAAACATGACTATGAAAAAAGTTTAAAAAAATTTTTTTTATTAAAAATTAAAAAAAAAAAGTTTTAAAAACAAATTAGAAAATGAAAAAAAAGTTTTTTTTCTTTTTTTTTGGTTTGTTAATGCAGCAATATTGTTCCCATTTCAATTATAATGTGAACAATGATGCTGCACTAACGATTTTTGTATGCGGTGCGTTTGTTAAAAATCGCGTAATTTTCCCCAAAAAAAATGTAACGAGACCCCAATTCTAATTTTTTTAACAAGCGCACACCATACAAAATATAACCGCAATTGCTCGCATGTTAAAATGTGAAAAAAACCCACTTTACACGTTGTAAATTATTGAAAATTCATTTTATTGCATTTTTTGTTATAATATACAGACAGGACATGACGTATACATATAATAATCACATATTATGAATCTGCCGAGTCTGACGGAAAGAACGATATGGGTCATATACTAAAATAAGCTTCAAAACACGCTTAAACATGATGAGCAAAACAGGTAAAAATGAGCTCAGCACAGAGGTGTGAAAAGCCTCAGCAGCGAAAGGGTTAAAACACTTGTGCATTAAGGTGATCTGTGTCTCGTCACACAACCAGTACCACGCAGTATTTTGGGGCTCACTAATTTCTTTAAAACATTTGTGAATTGAGGTGATCTGTGTCTCGTCACTGGCTGCCAGCTATCAGTGTGTCTCACTGAGTTATACCAGAGTTCTTTAAATCTTTATACCAGAGTTGAATCAGAGTTCTGTATATATTAATCTATATATCACTCCCCATGTCTGAAAGAACAAAAAGGACAGGCAGACGCTCCCAGACACAGATAAGAGGGCAAGCAGCCCCTGTGTCGGGAGGCTGTGCCTCTGGTCGTGGTGGACGTGGTGCATCCTCTGCAGGGGCACGCTTGTCCTTTCTAACTGGTGCTGGCCGTCTTAAGCAGCAGCAACATACGGAGGACTTGGTGGATTGGCTAACCAGGCCATCCTCATCCTCTGAGTCCTCTGCCAGCCAGGCTTCTAGTCCTTTACAGTCCACCTCAGCTGCCGAAGCATCTAATGCAGCCTCCATGTCCACAGTGACTCCTGCCGTAGCCTCACTATCACACACGAGGAGTCAGCTGAATTGTTTGACTACAATGAGAGTGACATGCTGCTTGAGGATGCGCAGCAAGTACAGTGCTCTGGTTCAATCTCTGAGGTTGAGCAAGGGAGTATAATCAACCTAGAGGAAGGGGATGCCAGTGATGACACACAAATAACTGGCACTCATGTTGCCCCAGCAGCTGCAGCATACTGCCAAGTTGGCTCCAGTGACGAGGAGATAAGGGGTGAAGATGACATTGATGATGAGGTCACTGACTCCACCTGGGTGCCAGATCGAACTGAGGAATCAAGTGAGGAGGAGGGGAGGAGGAGGAGGCACAGCATCCTCTGTGACCAACCGTAGCACTAGCCAGTCCAAGGCATCAGATGTCAGAGCTGCTCCGGTGCAGAGCGCTGTTGTCTCAAAGAACACATGCAGGAACTCTACTGTCTGGGAGTTCTTTAAGAAATGTGCAGCAGACCCCACTGTTGCTATTTGTAATCTATGTCAGATGAGGCTGAAGCGTGGGATAAACACCGGACACTTGGGTACCATGTGCTTGAGGCGACATATGAACAAGTGCCACACATCCCGTTGGCGCAAAACTTTGTGTAGGTCCTCCTCCTCCTCATCTGTCTGTACCCACACTGTATGTCCTGCCATGTCATTGCCTACAACCTCCACTGACAGGGATGATGCTACAGTAATGGATATACCAGGTCCTTCCTCACAATGTGACATCATCCCAGTAGTTGAAGATTTACGCAGTCAGATTACGTTGCCGCAGCTGCTGCAGCGAAAGAAAAAATATAGTCCCAACCATCCCCAAGCACAGCATCTAAATGCCAGCTTAGCAAAATTACTCACATTGCAGCTGCTGCCTTTCCAGCTGGTGGACTCTGTTCCCTTCCGTGAATTTGCTGAATGTGCTGTACCACAGTGGCAGGTTCCAGAACGCCATTACTTTTCACGCAAGGCCATTCCAGCACTATACCAGCACGTGGAAGACAATGTTATCCAGTCATTGGGAAAGGCAGTCAGCAGCAAGGTGCATGTGACTTTAGACACGTGGTCCAGCAAGCATGGACAGGGTCATTACATTTCCTTCACAGCACACTGGGTAACTCTGATCGCAGCTGAGAGGGATCCAAGACGGGGCTCTGTGCTGGAGCTTGTTCATCCACCACGCCTCCAGAAAGCTGCTTGTATGAGGTCTGTCTGCTCCACCACCACCACCTCTTCCTCCTCCTCCTCCTCCTTCTCTGTCTCTGGTGAAGTGGCAGTTAAACCAACGCCTGACAGGGTCTACGCAATGGCTCAAGCAAAAAGATGCCATACTGTGCTTGAGCTGGTTTGTTTAGGGGACAGGAGCAACACCGGGCCAGAAATTCTGTCAGCTCTGCAGGGGCAGGTGCAGAGATGGTTAACACCACGCCAGCTTGAGCTGGGAATGATCGTCTGCGATAATGGCAGCAACCTTCTCTCCGCCCTACACAAGGGTAAATTGACGCATGTACCATGCCTAGCACACATCCTAAATCTGGTGGTACAGCGTTTCCTAACCGAGTACCCAGGACTGCCAGAGCTTCTCATCCAGGCCAGAAAAGTCTGCAGCCACTTCAGACGGTCATTCCCAGCAAGCGTTCACCTGGCAGAAATTCAAAGAGAATTCCACCTTCCCACAAACTGTCTGATCTGTGACATGCCCACCAGGTGGAACTCGACATTAGCAATGCTGCAGCGTCTGCACAAGCAGCAGAGGGCCATCAACGAGTACCTGTGTGAGTATGGCACAAGGACAGGTTCAGGTCAACTTGTTTTTTTTCCCCCCCGCAGTGGCTGATGATCAAGGATGCATGCACTGTACTGTCACCATTTGAGGAGGCAGCGAGGATGGTGAGCAGGGACAGTGCATGCATCAGTGAAACAATTCCTTTAGTGTTCCTCCTGGAGCACACTCTGCGGGGAATTATAGATGTGGCTCTAGAGGCAGAGCAGCGGGAGGAAGAGGAGGCCTTCCCTAGCTCTCAAGGCCCCAGTCTTTCTGCAGACAGCATTCCATCGGGTCCTACTCAGATCAGACAGGAGGAGGATGAGGAGGAGGAGGACTATTTAAGTAGTGGGGGCATTGAAGGTGGGGATTCCTCAAGGGAGGGTTTTGTGTGCCCAGAAACAGTAGAGCTTGTGCGTGGCTGGGAGGAGGAACTGCACGATACGGTCATCCTCATTGACCAGTATGACGGAATGGGATGTTGTCCGCCTGCGGGTGTGCTCCTATCTGCTTCCCCCTAGTGCGCTTACCGCCGGCCCGACTACCGAGTGACACGGCACCCGGCGTCTCGAGCGGCCTGGAGTGACCCTGGGAAAGGGTTGGCGGGCGTTGGAAGGGACCCCTGGGTGAGACCAGCCCGACCACTGAGCGACACGGCACTCAGCGTCCCGAGCAGCTGGTCTACTGACCTTGGTTGGCGGATGTGTCGTCTGCGGAACGGCCGGTCGGATCGGAATCCCCCTCGGGAGCTGGTCGGATCTTATAGTTGGGACGTCCGCGCGTCTTTTCGGATCTACCGGCGATCGGATGGCGCCCGCTATACCGATGCGCGGGAAATGCGCGGCAGATGCGCCGCGGCCGTCGAATCGGATCTCACAGCGGTCGATGCCCGCACGCTGCACCTCTGTCCTGATGCGAGATGCAGGCACAGGGTGGTCGATTCGGATCTGGCTACCGTGCTCTGTAGACCGCGCTGGATCACAGGAATACGTTCACCAAATAAAGAACACCAGGCGTGGCTGAATGAACTAGATGAACTGACTTTATGGGTTTACAACAGAGTCAGGTATACAACTTCACATACACAGATTGCCAACTCCCCCACCCACACAACCAGCACTGATTGGCTCCTCTCCCAGCCCCCCTGTTCCCTCCCAGGTCCCTTCCAGCCTTCCCATTGTCCAGGGATTAGGCAAATGAGGTCTGGGAGCAGCCTCCAAGCAGCTGGCTTGATGTATCCTCCATCTTGGGGCCAGGAGATCCTTTGTCTGGTGTAACCATGCTGGAATGGGCAAAATGGCGACGGGGAAAAACACATACAAACGTTTTCTTACACCTAATACAGTTACAATCACACAAGGTACATCTTAATACAGCACATCAGTAAAACCACATCTAATAAAACATACTTAGGTGCGGTGGCACGCACCCGGTTTACTAAGTGTCCATGGCCCCCACTGTCACTGTGCACCGCCCCTGGCTGAGGGTGCTGGGCCATTCCGTGACACTCCTCCCCCTTCCCACAGTTCGACGCACCTGGTCTGACCCCACCGGGTCATACCGGGGAAGTCGGTGCTCCCAGGCCCGTAGTCGGTCTGGGGAGGCCTGGCCACCAGGCTTCTCCATTTGGCCTTGCGGCCGTGCCAGCTTGGTCGGGGCCCCGCGTCCTTAGGGTTACCCCGGCTGGGCGAAAGGACATAAGTCTGGGGAGGAGTACCTCCGGGGTCCCCTCCGGGAAAACGGGCGCTAAACGCACCCACCCCAGGTCGATGAAAAGCCCAGTGGCTGTGCGGGGCCTCCAGGCCAAAGAGTTGAGGAGATGGGCAGAGGCCAGCAGCGCTCTGCCCCGTAGTCAGCTCTTCCGCTGAGGGGTAATTGCAACAAAAGGGACAAGGGTGGACACACCCGGCTGCTCTCCCAGGCAGCCGAAGGGTGGGCAGAGGCCAGCGGCGCTCTGCCCCGTTGCCAGCTCTTCTGCTGAAGAGGCAGGTACAAAACCGGCAACCGAAGGGACAAATGGGGTCAAACCCGGCTGTTCTTCCTGGCAGCCAAAGGGTGGAATACATAATTGCAACGGCAGTCGCACGGGGTCATCCCCGATCTGCCCCTCGAGGCGAATTGGGAGGAATGGGCAGAGGCCAGCGGCGCTCTGCCCCGCCGTCAGCTCTTCCGCTGGGTGGAGATCTCCTTGTGGGAGGATGGTTTCTTCACCCCCCGGGCCGATCAATGGCTGCGCACAACCCAGCCCGGGGGAACCATCTGTCTGCTCCTCCTGGCAGACTGTAAGCAGTGGGCAGAGACCAGCGGCACTCTGCCCCGTAGCCAGCTCTTCTGCTGGGGGAGATCTCCTTGCGGGAGGACGGTTACTTCACCCCCCGGGGCAACCAAGGGTTGCGCACAACCCATCCCGGGGAACCATCCGTCTGCTCCACCTGGCAGACTGTCAGCAGGGGCAGAGGCCAGCGACGCTCTGCCCCGTGGCCAGCTCTTCCGCTGGTTGGCAATCTCCTTGTGGCGGGATGGTCTCTTCACCCCCCGGGGCAATCAGTGGTTGCGCGCAACCCATCCCGGGGGAACCATCCGTCTGCTCCTCCTGGCAGACGTTGAGTAGTGGGCAGAGGCCAGCGGCACTCTGCCCCGTAGCCAGCTCTTCCGCTGGGTGGAGATCTCCTTGGGGAAGGATGGTCTCTTCACCCCCCGGGGCAAACAATGGTTGCGCACAACCCATCCCGGGGGGACCATCCGTCTCCTCCCCCGCTGGACCCGTGGCCTCGGCCACCCTGTCCTCTTGCGGGGTGCAGGGGGTAACTTCCTCAGTCGACCCCCCCACGGGCACCCATGGGTCCGCCTCGGCCTCCCATAGGTCCCAAACCTGGGGACTGTCGACTTCCTCCGCCGACCCGTCCCACCACGGGGAGCTCAGGCTCGACTGCGGAACGCCGTCCAACAGTCTCCGATAAGCCACCTCGAGCTCCCACTCTCGCTCGGCTAGGGACTCCAGCTCCTCAAACACCGAGTCCCTGCTGTCTGACGGGATCTCCAGTTCCCGTCGCTCCAGGATGTCTTCCATCCGCTCCTCGGTCTCCTCTCCAAACTCGGGGTCGGCGGCCATGCCCTCGTAGAGCAGCCCCGTACCCCCGTAGCGAGGCCCTGCAGTGGAACTGCCTTCACTAGGGCGCACGGTCGGGGAGGCGGTTAGCCACCGGAGGGCGCGGTACTCGGCGTCCAGTGCGATCTCCTGCTGCACCAGACTCCGGAGCTCGTCCTCCCACTCCTCTGGGGCCCGCCCCTGCAGGAACGCTGCTCGCACATCGTACTGCACTCGATGGACGACAGCGTCGGAGGGAATGTACACACCATGGCAGTCCCGCTCATGGTCCAGGGCCTCGTACCACAGCTCCTCTGTGGACCTCTGGTCCTGCTCCAGGCCCTCCTGCAGCTCTCTTGCCAACACGACCTTCATGTCGGCGTAGGTGCCAGCGCAGGAGCACCGCTCCTCAACGGAGAATGGGGCGTCCTCAGATGCAGCTCCAGGCGGGCTGTGAGTCTTCATCCGAGGGTCGCGGGGATAAGTGACGTCCTCAGTACAGGCTCCAGGCAAGCTGAGAGTCCCACAAGCATAGTCACTGGGGTTTGCAGATTCCCCAGGTGGAGCTCCAGTCGCGCTGTGAGCCTCGACCCAGGGTTCCACAGGGAAGGGTTCGGGGTCAACATAATCAGTCTCTGCTCCGCGGAGCTCTGCCAACCGCAGCTCGTGCTGGCGTTCCTTCTCCTGCTCAACTTCCCGGTAGAACTCCCGAATCACTTGATATCTGGCCCCCTCCGCCGGGGCATCACCGAGCAGGGTGATCCGACGCCGCAACTCCCTGAGGCCAGCATCTTCCTCCACCTCTGCGCGGACAGGGCTGGGGACGGGCATCATCGCCTCGTCCTGATCCATCCTGGTCAGTTCCTTGATCAGCGTCTTTCTTTTCTTGTTACCCGGCGTTCCTCCCCGGTTCTCCAACATCCCACGCAGGGTGTCCCTGTTGTAGGGGTTGTACACCGCCATGGCGTACGTCTCCTAGGGGTCTGCAGAGAGCGATCCCACCGCTGCCACCAGTATGACGGAATGGGATGTTGTCCGCCTGCGGGTGTGCTCCTATCTGCTTCCCCCTAGTGCGCTTACCGCCGGCCCGACTACCGAGTGACACGGCACCCGGCGTCTCGAGCGGCCTGGAGTGACCCTGGGAAAGGTTGGCGGGCGTTGGAAGGGACCCCTGGGTGAGACCAGCCCGACCACTGAGCGACACGGCACTCAGCGTCCCGAGCAGCTGGTCTACTGACCTTGGTTGGCGGATGTGTCGTCTGCGGAACGGCCGGTCGGATTGGAATCCCCCTCGGGAGCTGGTCGGATCTTATAGTTGGGACGTCCGCGCGTCTTTTCGGATCTACCGGCGATCGGATGGCGCCCGCTATACCGATGCGCGGGAAATGCGCGGCAGATGCGCCGCGGCCGTCGAATCGGATCTCACAGCGGTCGATGCCCGCACGCTGCACCTCTGTCCTGATGCGAGATGCAGGCACAGGGTGGTCGATTCGGATCTGGCTACCGTGCTCTGTAGACCGCGCTGGATCACAGGAATACGTTCACCAAATAAAGAACACCAGGCGTGGCTGAATGAACTAGATGAACTGACTTTATGGGTTTACAACAGAGTCAGGTATACAACTTCACATACACAGATTGCCAACTCCCCCACCCACACAACCAGCACTGATTGGCTCCTCTCCCAGCCCCCCTGTTCCCTCCCAGGTCCCTTCCAGCCTTCCCATTGTCCAGGGATTAGGCAAATGAGGTCTGGGAACAGCCTCCAAGCAGCTGGCTTGATGTATCCTCCATCTTGGGGCCAGGAGATCCTTTGTCTGGTGTAACCATGCTGGAATGGGCAAAATGGCGACGGGGAAAAACACATACAAACGTTTTCTTACACCTAATACAGTTACAATCACACAAGGTACATCTTAATACAGCACATCAGTAAAACCACATCTAAAAAACATACTTAGGTGCGGTGGCACGCACCCGGTTTACTAAGTGTCCATGGCCCCCACTGTCACTGTGCACCGCCCCCGGCTGAGGGTGCTGGGCCATTCCGTGACAACCAGGAAGACTCGGAAGCTAATGCCACCTCCAACCTATGCTGCATGGGCTCCCTAATGATGCAAGCCTGCTAAAGGACCCCAGGATTCGTGCTATCAGGAGAGGGATCATTACTGGTTGGCAACCCTTCTTGATCCACGATACAAGGGGAAAATTGCAGAGCTCATCCTGCCCGCACAGAGTGAGCACAGGATGAAAAAAACTTGAGGACGCTCTAAAGCGACACTTGTGTAATACCTTTCCAGGCACTGGTAGATTACCAAGTGCTGACACACGTGCTTCTGAGGCTGCGGGTGATCAGAGAATAGTGGTGAAGGCCAGGGGCCGCTGACTGATGCTTTTTAAAAAAAAATTTAGTCCACGACGCCCAGGGACGTCAAATGTAGGCACCCATTGCCAGCGTCTTCACCATATGGTGCAGGACTACCTAGGGGCAAGGGCAAACCTGGATACCTTTCCAGCAGATGATCCACTGGCTTACTGGGTGTTGAGATTGGATCACTGGCCAGAACTTAGCTAATATCCTGTGCAGCTACTAGGTTGCCCTTCATCCAGCGTGCTTTCCGAAAGGACGTTCAGTGCCGCTGGAGGTTTTGTCACAGACAAAAGAGTGCGTCTGTCCACCGACTCTGTAGACCAGCTGACATTTATAAAAATGAATCAGTCCTCGATCAGCAGCTATCAATCCCCTGATGCTGAAGTAATGGAATAGATCGGGGATGTCCTCTTCTGAATTCACAAACCCTCCAGCACTGAACTCTTCCACAATACCACAAAAGGTTTACGGTGTGAAGGCACTTGCTGCCATGAAAGGCACAATATTTGGCTGCACTGACGCCTGTGCCAGATTTATATCAATTTTATTTTTTTGAACCACAGGGTCCAACCCTGCACTCTTCCACAATACCACAGAGGGGTTACTGTATGATAGTACTTGCATGCCTGGCACTAAAGGCACAATATCTGGGTGCACTGCCATTGACGCCTGTATCAGATTCATATCCTCAGAGGGGTTACGGTGTGACGGCACTGTTGCCGACGCTAAAAGCCCAATTTTAAAGCACCTATTGTTACTTTCATCCAAAGCCTGCATAAGTTTCACAATAATTTAGCCAAAAAAATCAGTAAACTTTTTCTGCGCGTCCTAAAATGTCTTTTCATACAGGCTGCCGCCCCAAGCAGTTGTTTATGGATAGATTAAAGGAAAAGCATTTACCGTCATTTGAAATGTCATTTATTTGTTTTTAAGTGTTTCTATACATCCTAGAAATCCACCACTTCACGGGCAGGTTATGGGGACCTCCTAGGCACGATATTTGAAGGAATTTTTCGTTTTTATTTTTAACCCTTATTTCATGGAAAACTCACTGTCCCTTTAAAAACTTTTTTTTTAACTTTTTGTCCTTGTTTCCTGTCCCCCAGGGCACTACCCGGACCCCCATACACCTTTTATGGCAAATATGTAGCATATATGCCCTCTTGGAGGACACTCTAAAAAACCGAATTTTCAGCCCCATTGACTTGCATGGGGTTCGGGTTCGGTCCCGAACAAATGGGAAGTTCGGGTTCAGGCTCGAACCGAACTCGGGGAGTATTCGGCTCATCCCTACACGGAAGTGCGGACGCATGACGGACATGGCAAACGGACGCAGGTTAGGCAAGAACGTAATACTGCTAGGACGGACGTGTTGAGTGCGCCACGTCCGCAATGTCCGTGTAGCTTTGTGTGTGAGTGATGCAACAAGGTCAGACGGACTGCATTTATACGTCCAGCATTTTTGACGGACAGAATGTTTTTTCATTGTAAATTATTTTCCCTGCTAGTCAAAAAATAACTTCAGTGAAAAAAACGGACTGTGTGGCCACTACCTGTTGTCGGTCAGAAAGTACGTCCGTATTGCACGGACGCACAGTCCGTACAAAATGCGCTCGTCTGACCCTAGCCTAAAGAGGAGGACCTCGAGAGTACAGCATCGGGACTTTGACTCTATCCCAGGGAGGACATTGACATCGCTACACCACCAATCTATTTTGTTGTTATGTAAATTGGCAAGTTGAAGTCATTTTCATTGTATTCGTTATTTCGGATCTCTTTCGGATTTGTTATATAATCGTAGAACGTATCACCAAGTCGTTTTGGGTGTGTAATGTATGTTCATGAATCATCATTGGGTTGGATTACTGACACACAGTAAGTCATAGTCCAATCAGCTGCTTCCGTTTCTGCTGAAGGCTGGCATAGACACACACAGGGTTATTCAGTGAGAGGTGAAAACCAGGAGAATGACTGGAGAAGTTAAAATTCTAGGTCAAAATAGCCGATTTGGAAAGTGAGATAAATGGGAGAATTTTTCTGGTTTGGCTATTTTGACCTAGAATTTTCACTTCTCCAGTTATTCTCCTGCTTTTCAACTCTCTTTGAATAACCCTGACACTGTCACGCATTCCTTTCTTGGGTGTTGTAAATTGTTTTTTTTTTCTTTGTTACGTGACTAACTTTTTTGCTGAGGATGCCAGTGGAGAGTGGAGAGAGACTGGAGAGACTGGAAGAAGAGCCTGAGACAGACGCTCAGCAGACCTAGTTTTGCAGTGACTGGGGATAGAAGAGGCACGGCAGAAGACATATATGTTTCGGGTAAAGCCAGGAGTGCGGTTAATCCTAGGATTACCCGGGTAATCCTGACATCACCCAAAAACGCCGGGTAAAGCTGCAAAAAAATGAAAATTTCGGACTTTACCCGGGTAATTTTAGGACTAACCAACTGCCCTTGGGTAACGGTCTGGAAGAGCTGAAAAATGCGCACTTTACCCGGATAACGTGCAAGTCTGAAGCTTCACCTGGGTAATCTGAGGACTATCCACAGCTTCACCTGGGTAATCTGAGGACTATCCACAGCTTCACCCGGGTAATCTGAGGACTATCACCACTTCACCTGGGTAATCTGTGGACTATCACCACTTCACCTGGGTAATCTGAGGACTATCCACAGCTTCACCCGGGTAATCTGTGGACTATCACCACTTCACCTGGGTAATCTGAGGACTATCCACAGCTTCACCCGGGTAATCTGTGGACTATCACCACTTCACCTGGGTAATCTGAGGACTATCCACAGCTTCACCCGGGTAATCTGAGGACTATCCACAGCTTCACCTGGGTAATCTGAGGACTATCCACAGCTTCACCTGGGTAATCTGAGGACTATCCACAGCTTCACCCGGGTAATCTGAGGACTATCACCACTTCACCTGGGTAATCTGAGGACTATCCACAGCTTCACCCGGGTAATCTGAGGACTATCACCGCTTCACCTGGGTAATCTGTGGACTATCCACAGCTTCACCCGGGTAATCTGAGGACTATCCACAGCTTCACCCGGGTAATCTGAGGACTATCACCACTTCACCTGGGTAATCTGTGGACTATCACCACTTCACCTGGGTAATCTGAGGACTATCCACAGCTTCACCCGGGTAATCTGTGGACTATCACCACTTCACCCGGGTAATCTGAGGACTATCCACAGCTTCACCTGGGTAATCTGAGGACTATCCACAGCTTCACCCGGGTAATCTGTGGACTATCACCACTTCACCTGGGTAATCTGAGGACTATCCACAGCTTCACCTGGGTAATCTGAGGACTATCCACAGCTTCACCCGGGTAATCTGAGGACTATCACCACTTCACCTGGATAATCTGAGGACTATCCACAGCTTCACCCGGGTAATTTTAGGACTATCCACAGCTTCACCTGGGTAATCTGAGGACTATCCACAGCTTCACCCGGGTAATCTGAGGACTATCACCGCTTCACCCGGGTAATCTGAGGACTATCCACTGCTTTATTATGTGTCATATGTGCTTATATATCATTTATAAAACATAATAAGCATCAGGTTACTCTTTATATAATATCTTTATCTTCATAAATTAATTTTCAGACAATTAATGCACAGAGTTACATGACGGTTATTTAGTGGGGTTTGTGACCGTGGTTACAATTTTATTAAAAATAACCAAAAACACTATTTTATTATCGGTCAGATAACAGTCTGCAGCTTTACCCGGGTAATCCTCGGAATTCAGTCACCTGTAACCTGCTGAAAACCCAATAAAAGCAAAGAACCCAGAGGTGTTTGGATACTTTACAGATTACCCGGGTAAAGTCTGGTGTTTCGTTGCACATCACCCTTTATCCAACAACACTAAGGTAATGTGCAAATTACCCGGTTAAAATACAGCAGAAAAGCTGATTACCCAGAGGCCTCTGGATACTTTGCAGATTACCCGGGTAAAGTCTGAAATTTCATTTCACTTCAGACTTTTGCTAATGGAGCCTGGGTAATGTCAGGAAGGATCACTCGGGCAATCCTAGGATTAGCCGCACTCCTGGCTTTGCCCGTAACATATATATATATACTGTGCACATGCCCGTGCGCCTCTAGGAGCTGTCACTGGAGAAGAGGAGGATGGGAGGGGGTGTATTGCAGAGCTGGGTCACATGGGAAGGAGGGAGTAAAGTCCAGGGAAGGAATGTTGCAGGATATAAAATGTAATATGCTGAGCTGTGCTGGATATCCGTGCCAGCAGGATGGTAACGTGCAGGGTGAGAGTGGCACAGCCCGATGACTGCGACCATATCATGCGCATGATAAAGGTACCCGACTCCATGCAGGACCTGAGGGTAAAGAAGCAGATCCTCAAGTCCTCAGGATGAATGGGTCTTATAGATGTTCGGTCTTATGGGTGAATGGCCAATTTCTCACGGCCTCGGGAAGAATGGGGCAGATTTTCAGGTCCACAGGATGCATGGGGCAGACTTTTAGGTCAGTGGGATGAATAGGGCAGATTCTCAGGTTGATGGGATGAATAGGGCAGATTCTCAGGTCGATGGGATGAATAGGGCAGATTCTCAGTTCGATGGGATGAATGGGGAAGATTCTCAGGTCGATGGGATGAATGGGGCAGATTCTCAGGTCGATGGGATGAATGGGGCAGATTCTCAGGTCGATGGGTTGAATGGGGAAGATTCTCAGTTCGATGGGATGAATGGGGCAGATTCTCAGGTCGATGGGATGAATGGGGCAGATTCTCAGGTCGATGGGATGAATAGGGCAGATTCTCAGGTCGATGGGATGAATGGGGCAGATTCTCAAGGCCTCGGGAAGAATGGGGCAGATTCTGAGGGTTTCAGGGCAGATTCTTACAGAGCTGTTAAAGTATTATAATTGTTTTCACATTATTTCATTCATTATTCCAGGAGTTGTCGGAGTTTGAAAAATTGTCAGATCAAGTGAAAACAAGCGCAGAAGGTGAGAAATGGATGGGCTGGATGTTATATGAAGGGGAGAGATGGATGGGCAGCATGTTATATGAAGGGGGAGATGGATGGGCTGGGTGTTATATGAAGGGGGAGATGGAAGGGCTGGGTGTTAGATGAAGGGGGAGATGGATGGGCTGGGTGTTATATGAAGGGGAGATGGATGGGCTGGGTGTTATATGAAGGGGGGATGGATGGGCTGGGTGTTATATGAAGGGGGGATGGATGGGCTGCGTGTTCTATGAAGGGGAGAGATGGATGGGCTGGGTGTCATATGAAGGGGGAGATGGATGGGCTGGGTGTTATATGAAGGGGGAGATGGAAGGGCTGGGTGTTAGATGAAGGGGGAGATGGATGGGCTGGGTGTTATATGAAGGGGAGATGGATGGGCTGGGTGTTATATGAAGGGGGGATGGATGGGCTGGGTGTTATATGAAGGGGGGATGGATGGGCTGCGTGTTCTATGAAGGGGAGAGATGGATGGGCTGGGTGTCATATGAAGGGGAGAGATGGATGGGCTGAGTGTTGTATGAAGGGGAGAGATGGATGGGCTGAGTGTTGTATGAAGGGGAGAGATGGATGGGCTGAGTGTTGTATGAAGGGGAGAGATGGATGGGCTGAGTGTTGTATGAAGGGGAGAGATGGATGGGCTGAGTGTTGTATGAAGGGGAGAAATGGATGGGCTGAGTGTTGTATGAAGGGGAGAGATGGATGGGCTGGGTGTCATATGAAGGGGAGAGATGGATGGGCTGAGTGTTGTATGAAGGGGAGAGATGGATGGGCTGGGTGTTATATGAAGGGGGGATGGATGGGCTGCGTGTTACAAAAAGGATGGACAGGTGTCATCGCTGTCTGTCTGGAGGTCAATGTTGGATACCTAGTTTGGCTTTTTCAGGTGTTTGTGCCGCTCTTCCCAGCATCCTCTCTGTGTGCGGGCAGTAATTAGCATCTGGTTACCATGTGACTGAGGTCTCTGTGGTTTTTACCCCCAGTTCTCCGACGTGACGGGTTTGAGGGGCCCTCACCGTTGTTCCGGTGTCTGGTGGCAGAGCTTGATGAAGCTGATCGGGAAGATGGTGGTAAGTCCACATCCCATGCGAGGAAGCTTTCATCATGCTTCTATATGGGGGAGACACAGCCGTCCCTGCTGTGCGTAGAGGGACTGTGTGACCCGAGGACACATGAGGACGACTCCAGTAACGTCACGAGGAACACGGGAGGATTAGAATGGGGCGACACATTATATATATTTTTAGTAAATACACAAAGGGACCTGAATCTCTTGTTATTTGGGTGATGATGATGATGGAAGCCTCCAGTTGGTGTCGGTGAGAGGATTCTGGCCGCCGCTTGGAGGCTCTTAGCATCGTTCTCGTTCATTCATTGTGCTCTTGCAGGCCGTTGTGTTTCTCTGGTCTCAGAGGTATGAGGTCACTCGCAGTAAATAAATCCTTTAATCAGATATTGGGCAGTGAGACGCACACTGTGACCTGCGATCCCTAAATCAGGACATGTTAGGCCAAACTAGCAGATATTGGATCATTCCAGGCTCTTTCCAGCTCTTGTTTTGGATGTGTAACCGGCTTTTAGCTCCTTGTGGTTTCCGGGTGAATGCTCTTGTGTATTTGTATGTTGGGCTCTCCGTCACTCTGTACATCGAGTCGCAGGTTTATGGAGGCTCTTGGTAAATACCGGCTGTGTATCTTCTCCAGGTCCGGCGATCGTGGGATACGCATTGTCCTACTTTGTGTACAGCACGTGGAAGGGCCGGGCGCTCTACCTGGAAGACCTGTATGTCATGCCGGCCTATAGAGGTGAGTAGCGCTATGGGGTCTGTGAGATGCCATGGTCTGCAGGGGATTACATGGAAATGTATCTGAATAAGGGGGGGGTTACTAGAAGTAATGAAGCTCGATACTTGGATTGTTAAAGGGATACTCTAGGCAACATGACCACCTAAGCTTTTATAGGTGGTCATGATGCCCGGAGTATCCTGCCCTCTGTCCCCCCTCCCTCCGCTCAGCCAATCAGCTGAAAAAGATGAAAACAGCTGAGAGAGGCGGAGGAGTTTACTCCGCCCTCCCAGCTGTCAGTCAGCAGAGCGGGAATCATATTTCCCGCTTCTGCCGACTTTTGCCGAGTAGGAGACGTGATCGCGCTTTCAGCTTTCAGCACAATGACGTCTCCAACTCGCCGCAGTAGCTGGCGGCTTAGGGTTAGTGTTGCGCGCATCCTCTTGCGCGCAAAACTAACCCTCAGAGGGAGCCGGGAGGAAGCCTGCCGATTGGCTGGCTTATGTGAGAGGCGCGCATGCGCGCGTCTCACGTAAACCAGAAGGCAAGACGCAGCAAGAAGGACGGGAGCGGAGGAGGAGGGAGGGGAGTATAAAAAAAAAAAAAAGACGCCGCTGGAAACAAGTGGATTTTAGGGTAAGTATTACAGTTACGAGAAAAACAATAACTTTTTATTAAGGGCATAGGGATAGGTTAGGATAAAAAAACAGGGGGGGGTGACTTTTGAGTAGAGTGTTCCATTCTCTCACCAGTGATCTTTCATACCTTCCCTTGCCCTTAGCCAAAGCTTAAGGACGGTACAATGAAAGAGCGGTGATAACATTTCCCAGAAACGAGGCAGCACTTAGTGCCGGGTTAAAACAGACAGACTTTAATGAAACATGTGAAGCAAATATATACAGTTCAATGAGGGACCTGGAGAACAATGGGACATGACACCCTGGTGCCCCTCCTCCTCCTGCTTTTCCCCTCTGGTGACCATGTGTATGTGCAACCTTATCCAAAATCCAAGCAGAAGACGGAGTAGTAGAGCACTTGCAGTCACACCTTGAGCACTGGGCTGTGCATGAATATGGGTGTAACAAGGTGATGTGTATAAATATTGGGGTGCAGCTGGTGAATTTCTGATCTTTCCTTGCAGATAAAGGGATCGGCTCGCAGCTCTTTGTCGCTGTCGCAGAGGTGAGCGCTTTCATTTCCCGTCCTCATTCGTTGCTGAATTTTAATTGATAAAATAACAAACACGCGATAAATTTTATATTATGATCACATGACCATTTTCTCAATGAAACCGGAAAACCAACAATAATCACAATCCAGTGTGTGATCCTTTTTTTTTCTTTCCAGGGACACTTTGCAAAAAATCCAGAGACACTCACACAAACACTGGGAAACAAAGACACAGACAGGAACATAGTGACACAGACATAGGAACATAGTGACAAAGACACAGGAACATAGTGACACAGACATAGGAACATAGTGACACAGACACAGGAACATAGTGACACAGACACAGGAACATAGTGACACAGACATAGGAACATAGTGACAAAGACACAGGAACATAGTGACACAGACATAGGAACATACGGTAGTGACAATGACACAGGAACATAGTGACGAAGACACAGGAACATAGTGACAAAGACACAGGGACACAGGGACATGGTGACACACACAGGGACACAGACACAGGAACACAGTGACACAGGGACAAGAGTGACACAGACACAGGGACATTCTCCCACCAGTGATCTTTCATACCTTCCCTTGCCCTTAGCCAAAGCTTAAGGACGGGTACAATGAAAGAGCAGTGATAACATTTCCCAGAAACGAGGCAGCACTTAGTGCCGGGTTACAACAGACAGACTTTAATGAAACATGTGAAGCAAATATATACAGTGCAATGAGGGACCTGGAGAACAATGGAACATGACACCCTGGTGCCCCCCTCCTCCTGCTTTTCCCCTCTGGTGAACTTTCTCTATTTTTTACTCATAGTGAGAGGGGATTTTGTGCGTCAATGTATCAGCCTCATACACCGACTTATCGATACGCTGCCCTAAATAATGCTCACACCAACAAATACTAATCAATAAAACTCATCTTTATTATCACAAAGCAATAATATCGGCAATTTTGGAACATTTCACACATAGACACGTATGTCACATGACACTCAGAATCTGCAGAAAAGTTCCAGGAAACCGCTACTTCATGCCCACCTATCACTTTACTCCACTGCCCCTTTATTATTTATCTACCCCTGTGCCTCCCTGCACCCTGAACCTACCCATCACTAGGGATGAGCTGTACGGTTTGATCAGTTCGGAGTTCGATTCGAACTTTGGCAGTTCGAAAGTTTGCGAACTTCAAACTTTTTGGGGTGTTCGCCAAAAGTTCAAAAAAAACATTTAGATTTTTTTTTTTTTTTAAAAATGCTTAAAAAATCTATAAATAAAGAGACTCTTTACTGCAGAATTTTATAATGAACGGTTTATTAGATATTGAATTAAAACGGGAATATTTTTAACAATGAAGCCTATGGGATAAAACATTCTTGTTGCTAAAACATCAGGCAGACGAGGCCCTCTAAATCAGGCACTGTAGAGGGCAGCCCGCTGGAGCCTCCCTCCCAAGGACCCCTTGACTTGAGGAGCATGCGGCCGCAAGATTACAGAGCTGTGACTGTGCGTGCTGGCCAGCCGGGTGCATGTGGCAGAGAGGTGGCGCAGGGACTCCAGGGAGGGAGCCACGGCAGACCCCTCTTCCGCCCAACCAGGATCCAGGTTGCAGGGTGCATGTAGCAGAGAGGTGGCGCAGGGAATCCAGGGAGGGAGCCACGGCAGACCCCCCTTCCACCCAACCAGGATCCAGGGAGCCCCCACTGACCACCAGGCTAAGGTAAGATGACACATTTTTTAAAAAAATAAAAGCCGAGGACATTTTTAAACGTCCCCAGCAACATAAAATAAAACTCTTTTTTTTTTTCTAATACTCACCTGATTCCTGGATCCACAAACTGTAGAGGTGCTGCCTGGCAATGTGTAGAATCATATGCTGCATTAATTATACTGTAAGGCTGGGTTCACACCTGTGTTTTTTTACACGCGCAATACGTGCATTTTTTAACGAGTGTATCGCACAAACGTAAAAAACATGCGAACGCGCATTGCAGCGCTTTCACGGCCATAGACTGCAGAGTGAACGCGCTGCAATACGCCCCAAAGAAGCTCCTGTACTTCTTTGGGCATAGGATGTTTTACAGCGCGTCCCGGCGTGCTGTAAAACACCCAGGTATGAACGGGTCCCATAGGAAATAATGAGATTTCCCTGTCTATGCGTTTTACAGCGTGCAGGAACGCTCTGTAAAACGCTTAGGTGTGAACCGGGCCTTAAAGAGCTGCCCGGCAGTGTGAGGATTCATATGCTGCATTAATTCTTCTTCTTACAAATTTGGTTACTTAACCCGTTTGCGTTTGGATTGTAATATTGTGACATCCAGGGCCCCGGGTGGCGATCGGGGGGGCCCCGGATGCATGGTGCCGCCAGCTGGCCGAATGCCAGGAGCTCCGGTGGCACCCGGCGCAGCTGTGAGTGATCAGGGAGCAGGGCGCAGCGTGATGACGCAGAGCCGCCGGGACTGGTGTGCGCCAATTCTCACCATATATAGTAGCGCAGTACTAGTGCCTAAACGTTGTTGAGCTGGTTTTGTTATAACAACTACTCTCGCTCTGTGTCCCTGTCTGGTATATTCTGCTGCTTGTTACTGCTGGTGCGCTTCCATCCTGCCATACACTATAGCGCAGTAATATTTGGGTGCACTGCCACTGACGGTTATATTACCAGATTCATATAATTTTAATATTGGACCGCAGGGTCCAACCCTGTACTCTTCCACAATACCACAGAGGAGTTACGGTGTGAAGGCACTGTTGCCGACAGTAAAAGCCAAATTTTAAAGCACCAATTGTTACTTTCATCCAAAGCCTGCATAAATTTCACCAAAATTTAGCCAAAAAAATCACTAAACTTGTTCTGCGTGTTCTAAAATGTCTCCTTTTTTCATACAGGTTGCCGCCCCAAGCAGTTGTTTAAGAATAGATTAAAGGAAAAGCATTTACCGTCATTTGAAACGTCATTTTTTTTTTCTTTTAATGTTTCTATACATCCTAGAAATCCGCCACTTCATGGGCAGGTTATGGGGACCTCCTAGGCACGATATTTGAAGGAATTTTTTGTTTTTATTTTTAACCCTTATTTCATGGAAAAATCACTGTTCCTTTAAAAACTTCTTTTTTTTTTACTTTTTGTCCTTGTTTCCTGTCTCCCAGGGCACTACCTGGACCCCCATACACCTTTTATGGCAAATATCTAGCATATATGCCCTCTTGGAGGGCACTCTAAAAACCGAACTTTTGAGTCCCATTGACTTGCATTGAGTTCGGTTCGAGTTTGAGTTCGAAACTCGAAGGTTTGAAATTGTTCGAGTTCGAATGCGATCTGAACACGGGGGTGTTCGGCTCATCACTAATAACATACAGAAACTGTAACCCTAACCCTAATCATATAACATGTAGAAACTGTAACCGTAATCATACAACATGCAGAAACTGTAACCCTAACCCTAATCATATAACATGTAGAAACTGTAACCGTAATCATACAACATGCAGAAACTGTAACCCTAACCCTAATCATATAACATGTAGAAACTGTAACCCTAATGTAACCCTAACCCGAACTCGAACTTTTAAAATTGTTCGCGTTTGAATACGAACCGAACACGGGGGTGTTCGGCTCATCCCTACCCATCACTTTACCCCACTGCCCCCTCATTATCTACCCCTGTGCCTTCCTGCACCCTGAACCTGCCCATCACTTTACCCCACTGCCCCCTCATTATCTAACCCTGTGCCTTCCTGCACCCTGAACCTACCCATCACTTTACCCCACTGCCCCTCATCTACCCCTGTGCCTTCCTGCACCCTGAACCTACACATCCCTTTACCCCACTGCCCCCTCATTATCTACCCCTGTGCCTTCCTGCACCCTGAACCTACCCATCACTAGGGATGGGCTGGCGGTTCGATCCGAGCATGAGTTTGAATCAAAAATTGCCCGTTCGGCAGACATTTCCGTGTGTTTGCCCACAATGGACCACAATGCACTTTTCCAATTGCCTGAAGCTCGTAATTGGCTACAGCCTTGCACCTGACCACAAGTCAGGTGCAAGACAGGTGCAAGCAGTGGTGTATTTAGGTTTTGTGCTGCCCTAGGCCTGACTAAACTCGTGCACCCCCTAATTTAAATTTGAGGCACCCCTTCCTATCAAGGACACACCTCTTCCTGGTTAATCCCCCACCCTTCCTCTTTAAGCTCCACCTTTTCCTCTCTTTATATTAAAAGTGGATACCAAGTGCCTACTTGTATATTTTGTATACCATTTCAAATGTATCTATTGAGATAAATAAAATTATGAAATGTTTAAATTCAAGCATTTTTACAAAGAACAGCCACGCATGTCAAGTATACTGGATCACAGCCACTCTAATTGGTTGAACAATAAAATTCACAGAAACGTGCACTGCATATGAGCGTATCACAGAGCTGCACAGCAATAAAACCCACAGAAATGGGCACTGTGTATGAGCATATCAGAGCTGCAGAGCAATAAAACTCACAGTAATGTGCAGTGTGTATGAGCGTATCCCAGAGCTCCAGGGCAATAAAACTCACAGTAATATGCAGTATGTATCACAGAATCCACAGCAATAAAACTCCCAGCAATGCAATGTTTGGTGTGTGTCAGCGTATCAGAATCTACAGCAATAAAAATTCCAGCAATGCAATGTGCAGTGTGTATGAGTGTATCAGAATCCACAGCAATAAAACTTCCGACAATGCAATGTGTGGTGTGTGTGTGTCAGCGTATCAGAATTCACAGCAATAAAACTCCCAGCAATACAATGTGTGGTGTGTGTCAGCGTATCAGAATCCACTGCAATAAAACTCCCAGCAATGCAATGTGCGGTGTGCATGAGTGCATCAGAATCCACTGCAATAAAACTCCTAGCAAACCGAGTGAATATGAGCACACAGCAATTATTTATTCTATATTTACTGGCCTCCGTCTGCGGTAGGGCTGTGTGCAGAGTCAGCAGGGACTGTGTACGGACTCAGGAGGAGGTCCCTCCAGGCCACGTTAGGATCACGGCTGAGCCTGTGCGTGGAGCCATCTTGTCAGCAGTGGGGTGCCACTGCCAGAGGGTGCACCGTGGCTTTGATTCCCTTCCCAGTGGGTGTTCAGTCCAGAATAGAGTGAGAGTCCGTGTTAATGAAAGGGCGGGCAGCTGCGTGCGTGCGTGCGTGCGTGTCACGTGGTTCAGCCAGTCAGGTGGTACTGAGACTCAGTACCACCTGACTGGCCGGACCGCATGACCTGCACGCACGCAGCCTCACCAGGAGCCAGGCAGCTCAATGACATATTTCTTTCACTGCAGTGCTGGTTATGGAAAGGTCCACTTTAAACAGCAGTAAGCAGAGAGGGATTCATATTCTGCTGATACCCCCTTTACCTGCCGTTTACTGTCATCTTCTCTCTCTGCACACAAATCACATCCCCCTCCCCTCTCCTAGAGCTGCTGCGGGGCAGGGGAGGAGCTATGGAGGGAGGAGAGGGGGATTTTTATTCTATTCGATTTTATTCCTTATGCAAACGCCCTGCTCCACTGCTCGTTGTTTGAGAACACAGCTCAAAGCTGACACACAGTGACAGTGGCACCTCCTAGTACCCCCTAATGACACCCCAATAATCACTGGTACCTGGGGTGGCCCGCAACTCCCCTAAGTACACCACTGCTCTGTGATATGCTCACACACAAGTTTGGCGAACTACCAGCAAGTACGGTGCTGTTTGAAGGCAGTGCAAATCCCCATAGAGAAGTAATGGTTAATCTATTCAGAGAACACCAAACAGCAGAGAAATGGCTGTGAAATGCCCTGATGTTCGGTGGTTTCAATCAGCAGGTTTATTCAGACGAACCCCATAGGTTTCAATGTTAAAAATATTCCCATTTTATGGAATATCTAATAAACCATTTATTATTTTAATCTGCAGTAAAAAGTCTTTATTGATTTTTCAGATAATTTTTGGGCAAAATTTCCCCCCCTTTTTTTTAATAGCGGTTTTTCTTTTTTCTGTAACAGAACTTTTTATTATCAATCATAAGATCTTATATGTAAATTCCAGACATTTTCGTTCATTAGTTCTTTTGCAAACAGCAGGCCACGGGTTTGCGGTGGCAGCATTCTGCGGCCGACTCCATGCACTTTGGGGACCCTGCTGTGAATGGTGAATTCACTGGAGGGTGGGGAATTTTTTTTCCCCGAAGTGCAGGGAACTACAGAACACCAAAATGTTGGCGTCATTTCGGTGCTCTGTGAGTAACCCATTTAGTGGTGAGGTTTTTTGCTGCCCCCTGGAAAGTGAAAGCCTAGGCCTTGCCTACCCAGGACATTCTTGAAAATTAGTGAAATCTCAATGTATACTTCCTGGTAAAATACTTTGCAAAATACCGGTGCGGGCTGCCACCGCCTGGAAAGTGCCGCCCTAGGCCTAGGCCTTTTCGGCCTAGGCCAAAATACACCGCTGGGAGGGGGTGCCAGTGACACACAAAGAACTGCCACTCATGTTCCCCCAGCAGCTGCAGCATATTGCGAGCTTGGCTCCAGTGACGAAGAGATAGGGGGTGATGACAATGATGATGAGGTCACTGACTCCACCTGGGTGCCTGATCGAACAAAGGAGTCAAGGGAGGGGGAGGCACAACAAAAACGAGGCAGAACGTCCTCTATGAGCAATCGTAGCCAGTCCAAGGCATCAGATGTCAGAGCTGCTCAGGTGCAGAGCGCTGCTGTCTCGCAGCACACATCCAGGATCTCTGCTGTCTGGGAGTTCTTCACAACATGTGCAGCAGACTGCAGCGTTGCTATTTGTAAGCTATGTCGGAAGAGGATCAAGCGTGGGAAAGACATCAGACACTTGGGTACCATGTGCTTGAGGCGACATATGACCACCTGCCATGCATCCCGTTGGCACAACACTTTGCATAGGTGTTCCTCCTCACCTGTCTCTACCCCCACTATATGTCCTGCCATGTCATTGCCTACAACCTCCACTGACAGGGATGATGCTACAGTAAAGGGTGTACCATGTCCTTCCTCTGAATCTGCCAGCATCCCATCAGCTGCAGATTTATGCAGTCAGATTTCGTTGCCCCAGCTGCTGCTGCAGAAGAAAAAATATTGTCCCAACCATCCACATGCACAATGTCTAAGTGCCAGCTTGGCAAAATTACAAGCATTACAGCTGCTGCCTTTCCAGCTGGTGGACTCTGCTTCCTTAAGTGAATTTGCCGAATGTGCTGTACCACAGTGGCAGGTTCCAAAACGCCATTTCTTTTCACGGAAGGCCATTCCAGCACTATACCAGCAAACCGACGTGTGGCAGGGGCTACGCAATGGCTCAAGCAAAAAGATGCCATACTGTGCTTGAGCTGGTTTGTTTAGGGGACAGGAGCCACACCGGGCCAGAAATTCTGTCAGCTCTGCAGGCGCAGAGATGGTTAACACCATGCCAGCTTCAGCTGGGAATGGTCATCTGTGATAATGGCAGCAACCTGCTCTCCGCCCTACGCCTGGGTAAGTTGACACATGTACCATGCCTAGCACACGTCCTAAATCTGGTGGTACAGCCTTTCCTAACCAGGTACCCAGGGCTGGAAGAACTTCTCAGCCAGACCAGAAAAGTCTGCAGTCACTTCAGACGGTCAGTCCCAGCAAGTGTTCGCCTGGCAGAAATTCTAAGAGAATTCCACCTTCCCATAAACCGTCTGATCTGTGACATGCCCACCAGGTGGAACTCGACATTGGCAATGCTGCAGTGTCCGCACAAGCAGCAGAGGGCCATCAATGAGTACCTGTGTGAGTATGTCACAAGGACAGGTTCAGGTCAACTTGTTCCCCCCCACAGTGGCTGATGATCATCGATGCATGTACTGTACTGTCACCATTTGAGGAGGCAATGAGGATGGTGAGCAGGGACAGTGCATGCATCAGTGACACAATTCCTTTAGTGTTCCTGCTGGAGCACACTCTGCAGGGAATTATAGATGTGGCACTAGAGGCAGAGCAGCGGGAGGAAGAGGAGGACTTCCCTAGCTCTCAAGGCCCCAGTCTTTATGCAGACAGCATTCCTGCGGGTCCTCAGATCAGACAGGAGTAGGATGAGGAGGAGGAATATTTAAGTCGTGGAGGCATTGAAAGTGGGGATTCCTCAAGGGAGGCTTTTGTGTCCCCAGAAACCCAAGGACTAGTACGTGACTGGGAGGAGGTAGTGCACGATACGGTCATCCTCAGAGACCAGGAACACTCTGAAGCTAATACCAACTCCAACCTATGCTGCATGGGCTCCCTTATCCTGCAAAGCCTGCTAAAGGACCCCAGGATTCATGCTATCAAGGAGAGGGATCATTACTGGTTGGCAACCCTTCTTGATCCACGATACAAGGGTAAGGTTGCAGAGCTCATCCTGCCCTCACAGAGGGAGCACAGGATGAAACAACTTGGGGACGCTCTAAAGCGACACTTATGTAACACCTTTCCAGACACTAGTAGGTTACCAACTGATGACACAGGTGCTTCTGAGGCTGCTGTTTAACAGAGGAAGAGCAGTGAAGGGGGCCGCTTGACTGATGCCTTTTCCAATTTTTTTAGTCCACGACGTCCAGGGACGTCAAATGTAGGCACCCATTGCCAGCGTCTTCACCATATGGTGCAGGACTATCTAGGGGCAAGGGCAGACCTGGATACCTTTAAAGCAGATGATCCACTGGCTTACTGGGTGTTGAGATTGGATCACTGGCCAGAACTTAGCCAATATGCTATGTAGCTATTAGGTTGCCCTTCATCCAGCATGCTTTCTGAAAGGACGTTCAGTGCCGCTGGAGGTTTTGTCACAGACAAAAGAGTGCGTCTGTCCACCGACTCTGTAGACCGGCTGACATTTATAAAAATGAATCAGTCCTGGATCAGCAGCTATCACTCCCCTGATGCTGATGTAACTGAATAGATCGGGGATCTCTTCTGCATTCCCAAAACCTCCACCACTGCACTCTTCCACAATACCTCAGAGGAGTTACGGTGTGAAGGCACTAGCTGGCACCAAAGGCCCAATATTTGGGTGTACTGACTCGTGTACCAAATTCATATCATTGTAATATTTGACTGCAGGGTCCACCCCTGCACTCTTCCACAATACCTCAGAGGGGTTACGGTGTGAAGGCACTAGCTGGCACCAAAGGTCCAATTTTAATGCACATGTTGTTACTTTCATCCAAAGCCTGCATAAGTTTCATCATAATTTAGCCAAAAAAATCACTAAACTTGTTCTTGTGTCCTAAAACGTCTCCTCTTTTCATACAGGCTTCTGCCCCATGCAGTTGTTTATGAATAGATTAAAGGAAAAAAAATTACCGTCATTTGAAATGTCATTTTTTTCTCTTTAAATGTTTCTATACATCCGACAAATCCGCCACTTCACGGGCAGGTTATGGGGACCTCCTAGGCACGATATTTGAAGGAATTTTTCGTTTTTTTATTTTTAACCCTTATTTCATGGAGAAATCACTGTTCCTTTAAAAACTTCTTTTTTTTTACTTTTTGTCCTTGTTTCCTGTCCCCCAGGGCACTACCCGGACCCCCATACACCTTTTATGGCAAATATCTTGCATAGATGCCCTCTTGCAGGGCACTTTAAAAATCGAACATTCGAGTTCCATTGACTTGCATGGAGTTCGGAACGTGTTCACGTCTGAACTCGAACTTTTGAAATTTGTTGAGTTCGAATGCGAACCGAACACAGGGGTGTTCGGCTCATCCCTTTCCATCACTTTACCCCACTGCCCCTCATCTACCCCCGTGCTTCCCTGCACCCTGAAACTACCCATCACTTTACCCCACTGCCCTTCATCTACCCCTGTGCCTGCCTGCACCCTGAAGCTACCCATCACTTACTCTCACTGCCCCCTCATTATCTACCCCTGTGCCTCCCTGCACCCTAAAGCTACCCATCAGTTTGTCTCACTGCCCCATCTTTTTAGGGGTTATTCAAAGAGCACTGAAATTCCACCGCAAATTTTTTTTAAACTGTTCGGCTTGTCGACTTTCCGGCGGCTGGTCAGCTTTCTGTTCGGTGGATCGGCGGCTGTTTTCGGGGTGCATTTAGCAGCGTTTTGAATCAGTCCGATTTTTCAGATCATTTGGATTTTTGCAGATTTTTTTTTCTGATCCGTTCGGCAGCTTTTCCCTGCATGTCAGAGACCCCACGGTGAATGCTGAACTCGCCAAAGTGCGGGGACTTAACCCTTTCCATGAGGAGGACGCGCTCAGCGCATCCTGTCGCATGGCTACTTCGCTGTGGAGGACGTGTGGAGCGCTTCCTCCCTTTGCAGCGGCGATCGGCCGGGATTCCAGCCGATCACGGCAGCCCCCCGGTGCTGCCATGACATCATCGATGTCAGCCCAGCCTCCAGGACCCCGGCGGGCATGATAGACGTCATCCCGCCTGCGCGATGATGTCTATTTCAGGCACCCCCCCCCCGCCATTGTGGGGAAGGTGCCTGAAGGGGAGGGGGGAGGTCCTTCGGACCTCTTCCCCCTCCCCATCCATGCGGGCCATCGGCTAATGACAGGTACCGCTTGGAAGGGCACAGCCTGCCCTTCCAAGAGGCGGCTGTCTTTAACCCCTAGGGAGCTGGATCGCGATATGGCGCTAACATGCGCTGGATCGCGGTCCCCTCCCGGAGCTGGCCGACATCTTGGATGTCAGCCAAGCTTCCGGGATATCCCCTAACGGCTGGCGTCATCACGCATAGCGCAATGGCGCCAGTTTCACAATTAACCCCTTGCTGCCACCTATGGTTCATTGGAACCCCCTATCTTCCGATCCATGACAGCTAGGGGTTAATGAGCGTGGCCTTTCCAATGATACCAAACACGACCTTGTACAATGTAAAAAAAAAAAAATTTAAAATAAAAATAAAATTTAAAAATTTAAAAAAAAATGTAACTTTTTTTTTGTTTTATTAGTGCAGCAATATTGTTCCCATTTCAATTATAATGTGAACAATGATGCTGCACTAACAATTTTTTCTATGGGGGGCGTTTGCTAAAAAACACATAATTTCGGTGCTCTTTGAATAACCCTTTAAGTCTCGCAGCCCCATCCTTGCACAGCTCAGTTATTTTCTCATTTTACTTTTTTTATTTTCTTTGAAAAAATATTGGAAAAAGTAAATTTTTTTTCTCTTTGAAAGGATATTCAAGTGTCCCCCCCCCCCCACATTTTAAAACCATTTTCCTGGTTTCTATTCATTTATTTATATCCCGCCTGAGTGAGTTATTCCTATATAAAGCGGAGTCTGTGTACCAGGGGTGTACCTAGGGGGGCGGGCCGCACCGGGTGACACCACCCCTAGGGCAGGGGTCAGCAACATTGGCTCTCTGATGTTTTGGGAACTACATCTCCCAAGATGCTTGGTCACCTATTATGCTGACTGAGCCACATGGGAAATGTAGTTCCCAAAACATCAGGGAGCCAAGGTTGCTGATCCCGGCCCTAGGGTGACACCCTAAAAAAATATATATATATATATATTTTTTTTATTTTTGCAAAGTATTTCACCAGGAAGGATACATTGAGATTTCACAAATTTTCAAATATGTCCTGGGTAGGGAAGGCCTAGGCTGGCACTTTCCAGGGGGTGGCAAAAAACCCACCACTAAAGGGGTTACTCACAGAGCACCGAAATGGTGCCAACATTTTGGGGTTCTTTTGTTCCCTGCACTTCAGGGAATCAAATTTCCCCACCCTGCAGTGAATTCACCATTCACCGCAGAGTCCCCGAAGTGCAGAAAGTCGGCCTACTTAACGAAAAAGTCTGGAATTTACATATAAGGTCCTATGATTGATATTAAAAAGGTCTCTTACAGAAAATAGAAAAACCACTATAGGATGGATATGTTAAAAATAACAATTATCCAAAAAGAATCTACACTCGCCCCATATTGCACAGCACAGAGGACACATGAATGATCCACCATCGGCAGATTCATAATATATAATTATATTTATACGTCATGTCCTGCCAGAATCCTATAACTAAAAGTATTTTTGAAAACATTAAAAAAGTGTTTTTTTTTTTTTTTTTTACATTTTAAAGTCGGGGGGGGGGGATATAGGATCAGCCCCGGGTGCCAAATATAGGATCCGCCCCGGGTGCCAAATGTTCTAGGTACGCCCCTGCTGTGTGTGGACGTCGCCCTCCTGACCTAAACACACGAGCTTTACTTACCAACTAGAAACATAGAAAACGTAGAAAAATGTCGGCAGATAAGAACCTTTCGGCCCATCTAGTCGCCCAATTACATGGATACTTTACCTGGATTTATCTTTTGTTTAGGATAGCCTTATGCCTATCCCATGCTTGCTTAAATTCAATCACTGTTTTGGCCTCTACCACTTCTACTGGAAGACTGTTCCATGTGTCCACCACCCTCTCAGTAAAATAATGCTTCCTGATGTTACTTTTAAACCTTTGCCCCTCTAATCTAAGACTATGTCCTCTTGTTTTGCTACTTTGTTTCCATTTAAATATACTCCCTTCCTCTACCTTGTGGATTCCCTTTACGTATTTAAATGTTTCTATCATATCTCCTCTGTCTCGTCTTTTTTCCAAGCTGTACATGTTAAGATCATTAAGCCTTTCCTGGTAACTTTTCTCCTTCAAGCCGTGCACCATTTTAGTAGCCCTTCTCTGAACTCTCTCTAAGATGTCTATATCCTTCTGGAGATACGGTCTCCAGTACTGCACACAGTACTCCAAGTGAGGTCTCACCAGTGCTCTGTACAGTGGCATGAGCACTTCCCTTTTCCTACTGCTAATACAGGCTCTCCCTACACAACCAAGCATTCTGCCAGCATTTCCAAGCATTCTGCCAGCATTTCCTGCTGCTCTATTACATTGACTACTTACCTTTAGATCCTCTGAAATAATAACCCCTAAATCCCAACCCTCAGATGGTGAGGTTAGGACTGTATCAAATATTCTATATTCAGCCCTTGGGTTTTTACGTCCCAGGTGCATTATCTTGCACTTATCCACAAGATTTACTACGACACGGATGGATCAGAAGTCAGCACAGTGGTTTAGCTGGTAAAGACAGTGACTTAGGTCAGGAGGGAGAAGTCCGCGGACTCTTAAACAGGAATAACTCTGGACGGCGCGCCAGGTTTTCGTCCCTACACGCTCCTGAGATGTAAATCCGGCCACGTTAGAATGTGAATACAATTCGCCTTCATTAATGATATCTCTTTACTCCTCAGTCCTGCCTGGACCTCGGCTGTGCCCACCTGCAGCTGGCATGCCTGGAGTGGAACACGAAGGCCATCTCCTTCTATCTCGCCCGTGGGGCGCTCAACCTGTCTCAAGAGGAAGGCTGGCGCATGTTCCGCTTCCTGCCTGATACCCTTCGACGGACAAGCTCCAACCTCTCAGACCAGAGCCTGGACCCAGTGGGTCACAACTGAAAGACTATGTGGATATTATCCTGATGTGTGTCTTCTCGGCTGCAATGTGACATTACACCCTGGGGACAATGTGACCGGACATGTTCTCCTCAGTGGCTTAGAAACCCGAGGGGGGGGGCAGTGGTGCAGCTGCCCCAGGCGCACGAATGGAGAAAGGGTGCCGGTTCCCAGCCCAGCCAGCATTATACCCCGGCTCCCCCACCCTCTAATACTTTACTGAAACGTGCTGCAGCTCTCGTCCTCCTGTCCTGAGGAGAGATCAGAGGCGGGTACAGCTTCCCGATGTCTGTCACTCACTTGAAGGGGAGGGCGGAGCTTAGAGCAAAGATGCGTCATCACACATCCTCACATTAGGCTCCACCTTCCGAGTCGACTAAATCAGTGAGTGACCTAGTAACGTCACTCCCTCTGAGGAAGGGACCGGAGTCGATAGTGAGGGCGGAGCTTAGAATGAAGCTAAAACGTCACGTTTTCATTTTAAGCTCCGCCTTCACCATTAAGTGAGTGACAGGATTGGAGTGGAAGAGGGGAGACGTTGGGAAGGGATTCAGGACTGGGAGGGACAGGACAGAACAAGTCGATGGCGAGGGTGGAGCTTAGCATGAAAATCTGAGACCACACGTCATCATATTAAGCCCCACCTTTTGGCCTTCCTGGAAATACTTGAACCACCTTGCCGCACCCCTAGGAAGCCACTGAATTCCCCCATTTAATGTACACCTTTGCTGTATATGTGAATACTGGGTTTTCCCCAGTGCCAGAATGTCTAGTGCTCTCCATTGTTCTGGTTAATCCCGTTATCGGGTCGTTTATGTGTATAAAAGGAGCTGCATCTCTATGCCATAATACATGCTGTTTTGCTGATCCTGAAACCTGTGTTGCCGGGTTCTTGGGAGTAGCCCTGCTTTAAACACTTTAAACACTTTCTCCGCTATTTCGCTATCGACGAAGCAAGGCGGATAATATTCAATCGGTCGATCACAGATCCGTCACAAGCCTATGTTGGCAAAACTGACTTGACATTGTGGGAGCGGATTTAAGGGCATAAGGCTATCCTAAACAAAAGATAAATCCAGGTTAAGTATCCATGTAATTGGGCAGACTAGATGGGCCGAAAGGTTCTTATCTGCCGACATTTTTTCTATGTTTTCTATGTTTTCTATGTTTTCTATGTTTTCTAGGTCAGCCATTGATACAGCGTTCCGTGATGGACAAACTGACAAACCTGTCACCAAGCAATCTTTTAGAACATCGCCATTCTTTCCCTTAAAGTTCATTGCTATCGATCGAGCACGTTCCACCCGCACACAGGAGGAGACTGCTCACAACTCCTACAAAGAACACAACACTTTTTGTATAAAAACACTAAATACTCTGACTCCTCATGGACTCAATCAATATGTTTCATTAACTCTTTTTTTTTTAAATTCAATAGATATATTTTGGATATGAAACCAAAAAGTTATTTAGCATTCGTTTGATATGTCGTTTTTCCATTTATTTATCACGATACATTATTTTTTATATTTATTTTGTTATTATATATTTTTTAATTCGTTTATTTTTTGTTTATCTTTCATTTCTATTTGTTATTTATTTATCTTTTTACTTATTCTTCAGGGGTTATTCAGAGAGCACAGAAATGTCACCGATTTCAGTGCTCTTGTTCCCTGCCGTTCGGGGATTCAAATTCCCCGACCCTGCAGTGAATTCAGCATTCACTGCAGGGAAAAGCCGCCGCAAAACCGCTGATTTAAAAAAAGAACCACACCATAAAACCACCAAAATTATCTTACCCGACAATTTCGACGAGTCCCTGTTTAAAAATAAATGAAACAAATCTGTTTTCCTATTCATAATTACCACAGCAGGAATTCGAAAAAAATCTGTCATTTCTTCCCATATACAAAATAAAGGCAGGACGCTGCGCTTACGCTAGCGGAGACACCTGAAATCAGTCACACAGAGAATGTGATGCTCTTTCAGTATCTGACTTGACTTTGTTCATGCCAGACTTTTATTAACATTCAAACAAACTATAACCAATAAGAGCGTTCCACATAGACAGGGTTCATTTCTGCCCCGAAACAAGAATGATACAACAGCCAATCAGCATACAGATATATTACAACATCAAAGTTGACCAATCTACAAGCACTTACAGCAAAAATACGTTTTTTTTTTTATATTATGACTTCTCACTCTGACTATATTCTGACTTCTGCACTCTTTTTTTTTTTTCCTAGCCTCGCAACGGTGAAACAAAAGATCCTCTCTTTACAGCATGTCTGCTTTTAATTAAAATTCCACTGGCTTTTAGAGGATGTATGGCTAGAAAGTAGGGATGCACCGATACTAGTATCGGTACCGGTGCCGATACTGCCGTTTGCACGAGTACTTGGTACTCGTGCAAATGGCCCAATACCGTAAGCCTGTGCTGGGCCGGGTTGCCGGTATCCGTGGGGTCACTTGCATGAAAAGCATTTGGCCAGCGTTCCCCTCCGGCGGGCTGCATTACTTTACCCAGCGGTGGATCCGGTTGCAGGGCTGTGAAGCGAACACGCGGCTGCCGGACAGTGGAGGCTGTGATGCTACCTCCAGCCGAGATCTCGCGGGAGGCCTCCCAGAGCATGGCCTTTCCAATGGTACCAAACATGACCAGGTTAAGTAAAAAAAATATTTACTTTTTCTTTCCAACAGTAAGATTTTTCACTTTTCAATTATAACGTAAACAACAATGACGCTGCACTAACTCACCATCACATTTTTCATGTCCCCAACAAGTGTGAAGGTGATGATCCAATCCATTGTTACATCAAAAACCTAAATCGCCGCACTGCAGCGAAGAGCACTGCGGGGGAACTTTCGACCGCTGTGTCACTAATCTTTACACCTCACAAGGTCAAGTGAGGCGTCAGTGGACAGGGCAGAGTCTGGCCTTTGCATTAATACCAAACCTGACCATGTAAAGTCTAAAAGAAAAGAAAACTATTTATTTATTTATTTTTATTTCCAAAGCGATGGCATTATCCATTTCTCACGTATAAAATGAGCAACGCCACTGCCATTACTCCCCTTCTCATTTCCCACACCGGGAGCAAGGTCAATGTTTTATACAAAGTCATATTATTCGGTGGGAATAAATCCTGTTCCAAAACACAAGGGAAATATTTAATTTTTTTGGTTAAATTTGTATATTTTCTCCGAAATGCAGTAACGGGTTCCCACTTCACATTTTTTTAACAATAATTTCCTATAGAATATATAACCAAAGGGTTGGATTTTTACACTCTTTAAATGATTGAAACCTGAATGAAGGATTACAGGGTTATTCAGAGAGAGGCGAAAAACTTGAGAATTGAAAATTCTAGGTCAAAATAGTCAAACCAGAAAAATTCTCCCATTTATCTCACTTTCCAAATCGGCTATTTGGTCTCTTCTCCTGCCAATTCTCAAGGTTTTCACCTCTATCTGAATAGCCCTATTAATCACACACTATCTGCCTGGTTAGATATACCCGTAGAACAAACACACATAAAATGGGCAAGGCAACACATGCAGCAAATTAGGATTGTTAGCTCTCCTAAACAGAGTATTTGACGAAAATCAGTCAGTAATCACGTGTGATGTCCTAATGAATTTCGTATACAAAGTCCTCATATGGGTTCAATGGTGCGAAATGGAAGATGTAGTAACCATCACAGCAGATTTCTCAAGCTGAAAGATCGGGAAGAGATACTGGACATAGCGTAAAACTGCTATACATTTATTTCCATAAAAAAGAAGGGTTAAAAAAACACTCAATAAGTGACACACTAGGACAAACTCGTGTGCAAATGCGCATATTAACAATCAGTCCACAGATACCGTCTTATTCCTGCAGAATCCTGGAACCAGTCTTTTAGGATCGAAATCCTGAATCTCCAATAAAGAGTAAGTAGTGAAGTCCGGGATCGCAACGGAATCACAGCGAAAAGATAAACCCACAAGGGGGAATATGCTCGACGCGTTTCGCTCTCTAAAATCAAATGACTTTTTCAAGAGCTGTATAAAAATAGAATTTAAATAGTCCTCTAAATGAGGAGTATCCAGGAGATCAGCTGTACACAATTCTAAATTAATGTACCGGAAGTAATCGTCACGGAGGACCGGGATATAGATCCCATATATCCCGCAGACGGAAATGACGTGACGCACAAGCCCACATTCCTCCATGGTGGATTCTATTATTATTATCATATTTCCTGTGATTAGAGTTTTGTCTTTTCCTTTGTTTATCATTGTATGAATTCATACGAAATCAAGGCTTCCATTTCCTCTCCCTAGTAGAAGAATCCCTTTGAGAAGGGGATCTCTGACCAGATTGTGACAGAGATCTCCCTCCATAACGGGACGATGTTCTACCTCTAGTTACCCTCACTGTAATCCCTTTTATCCCTATTGAGTTTTTTCTTTTTATTCTCAATCATTGTTTCCTCCATTTTCTCTAATTTTTCTTGTAATTCTATATATTTAGCATCTATCACTTCCTTTCCGAAAATGTTATCAATCTCGTCCTCCAATAGTTTTGTTTCCGTTTCTAAGGTATCGTTATGAAAATTCACTAATAATTCCATTAGGTGGAGTGAACATTCATCCAGAATGTCCGCCCACTTATCCATAAACTCTTTGTTATCCAGACTAAATGCTGGCATTTTTTGTATCCTTAAACCTCTAGGTACAACTCTTAATTTGAGATATTGTTCAAGAAATACAATTTCTAGACATGTGCATTCGTTTTAGTACTAAAACAATTTAGTCAGAATTTTGGGATAATTTAGTTTTCGTATGACTCAAGAGATACGAAACTACTCAGTACAAAAAACAAAAGAAACTAAAATAAAATGCACTACATTTTAGTTTCAGTCCTTTTTGTGATATTACATTGATGAGTGAAGGAGACCAGCAATGAAGAGCGCAACATCGCAAAGCTACAGAAAAGGTTTGTATGCGTAATCCTTCCCGACCCCCTACCCGAAACTCTGACCGTGATAGAGCTCCAGAATACTCACTCTCAGCACAGCCAGCCAGCACAGGAGAGGAAACCTTTACTTAACCCTTGCATGTCTATGAGGCAGACAAGATGATAAAAGCAGCTGGAGAAGGAAAACATTCAATTAAATCACACTGAAAGCTAATGACAGAGGAGGGCTGGATAGTAAAAAACCCTTTATAACAAGCAGCGCTGGGAGAAGAGAGGGACTTTATAAAACGTGTGTTATCTCCCCTCCCGCTCTGCATAATAGGGGCTTAGGTCTGATACATTTTATATTATCCAGGAGCACTATCCCCCTTTCCTCATCTATAATACACGTTTTATATAAAGTCCCTCTCCTCTCCCAGTGCTGCTTGTTATAAAGTTTTTTTTTTACATCTGATACATTTAGTATCCAACTCTCCCAGTTACTATGTCATTATGAGCCTTCAGTCTGATTTATTTGAATGTTTTCCCTGGATTTAAAGTGCTTTATTTTACTATAAAAATAAATTTGCACCAGTCGTCTCTTCTCTGAGCTTTCAGACCGATTTATGTTAATATTCTCCCTCTCCCCTGCTTTTATATTCCTGTGTCTCCCCCACAGAGATACAAAGTTTAAATAAAAGTTCCCTCTCCTGTGCTGGATAAGCATTGCATTCTGAAGTTCTGCACCCTCCACATGCCAATGCAGTAGGATGTTCTATACAGAGAGGGGCATTAATTAATGCAGGAGGATGTTCTATACAATATACAGAGAGGGGTATTAATTAATGCAGGAGGATGTTCTATACATTATACAGAGAGGAGCCTTTTTTTAGCCCTTTAAATCCAGTGGCTGTGAGCGCTGAGATCGGCTGCTTGTTTTATTATCTCTCAGTACAATGTATCAGGCTCAGCTGTTTCAGTAAAACAAGGAAATAATCTTGTTCTAACCTCATATATAAAACTATATTTACTAGCTTGAGTGAAACTCTGAGCGCTGTGATGAGCAGCAGCCAGTTACTGTAACAGCTTTGCCTGACACATTGTGCTGAGAGTGAGAGATACTGTAACAAGCAGTGATCTCAGCCCTCTGAGGAGCCACTACAATAATAATTGTATCCACTGGTTTTCGGATATTTGAAATTAGTTTTCATACTAAAGAACTGAAAACGAATTTCTTTAGCAACTAAATAAATTGCATTTTAGGACTAATCCATTAGTTCAAAACTAAATTTTGTGCTGCGCACATGTCTAACAATTTCCCACCATTTTTTAACTTCTTTTTCTGCTATTCTTTCCAGTTCAACAAATAGTTGTGTGGGTTTATTATATATATCATAGATCCCATTTTATTAGGACTCTCTGAGCAAATATTTCCCATTCTTTTCCTCCTTGCCTCCCTTAAATCAGAGGTCATAAGTCTGCAATATGCCATACTGGTAAAACAACACGTAGGGGATACAGAAACTTTTTTATGCAAAAAATGTGAAGAATCACCAGAAAATGGTAGTTACCTTTGACCAAGCACCCCCCTAAATTGGTGCCACAGAAATAACGATAGAACAAACAAACGTAAAATGGGCAAGGCAAGACATGCAGCAAATTAGGATTGTTAGCTCTCCTAAACAGAGTAGTTGACGAAAATCAGTCAGTAGAATCATAGAAACATAGAAAAATGTCGGCAGATAAGAACCTTTCGGCCCATCTAGTCGCCCAATTACATGGATCCTTTACCTGGATTTATCTTTTGTTTAGGATAGTCTTATGCCTATCCCATGCCTGCTTAAATTCAATTACTGTTTTGGCCTCTACCACTTCTACTGGAAGACTGTTCCATGTATCCACCACCCTCTCAGTAAAATAATGCTTCCTGATGTTACTTTTAAACCTTTGCCCCTCTAATCTAAGACTATGTCCTCTTGTTTTGCTATTTTGTTTCCTTTTAATCACATGTGATGTCCTAATGAATTTCGTATACAAAAAACTATCCCCAAGAACTAGTAGATAATATTAGAACAGCTGTTAAGAAAATAAATAGTCTCTCCTCACAAGAAAAACAAGAAATGATACTCGAGATAAGTCAAAACGGGATTTTGCTTTTTTGACTCAGTTTAATGGAAGATCTAGGGAAATTGGAAGGGCCCTGACGAGGTGTTGGCTGATTCTGAAACATGATCAAACTCTTGAGTACAGTTCTACCAGATTTTCCGAGACTCATTTTTAAAAAGGTTAATTCAGTTAAAAGTATATTGGCTCCAAGTGCTTTAACTCAAATTAAGTGTTACGTCCTGCGCCCCCTCTGACTGAGGTGGACGTTGCCAGTGAAGGTCTGGACTTTAAGTGTATCTGGCGCCACCTCTGGCTTCTTTGAACAATGCACCTTAGTTCTGGACATTCAGTCACTTCCTGACGCGGTAACTCACGGTGTCACCCCCCCCCCGAGTTTTTCGTTGTCTTTTTTTTAAGTACTCTTGCTCATAAAGCAGTAACTCCCATATAAGACTGAATGCTCATAATACACGGCGCACATTACTGTGAGTTTTATTGCTGTGGAGCTCTGTGATACGCTCATACACACTGCACATTACTGTGAGTTTTATTGCTGTGGAGCTCTGTGATACGCTCATACACACTGCACATTACTGTGAGTTTTATTGCTGTGGAGCTCTTTGATACGCTCATACACACTGCACATTACTGTGAGTTTTATTGCTGTGGAGCTCTGTGATACACTCATACACACTGCACATTACTGTGAGTTTTATTGCTGTGGAGCTCTGTGATACGCTCATACACACTGCACATTACTGTGAGTTTTATTGCTGTGGAGCTCTGTGATACGCTCATACACACTGCACATTACTGTGAGTTTTATTGCTGTGGAGCTCTGTGATACTCTCACACACAAATTTTGGCAAGCCGACAACAAGTACGGTGCCTGTTCGAAGGCAGTGAAAGTCCCCATAGAGAAGTAATGGTTAATCTGTTCAGAGACACCGAACAGCAAAGAAATGTCCTGATGTCCGTTGGGTTCATTCTGCAGGTTTTTCAGGGCCATAGTTTCAATATAAAAATATTCCTCTTTTTATTCAATATATAATTCTTTTAATCTGTAGTAAAAAGTCTCTTTATTTAATAAAAAAATTGTATCTTTTAGGCATTTTTCAAAAAAAATTCAATTTTTTTTTCTAATAACAGTTTTTTCTTATCATTCATTGGACTTTATAAGTAAATTTCAGATATTTTCGCTCAGTAGTTTCTTTGCAAACACCGTTTTATTTTTCAAACATTCAAGCGTACTATTTTTTTTTTTCACCTCATTCGTCTGCGGTGTCGGATTTTTCCTGCGGCTGCTCTGCGCTGCGATCGGCGGATACTCGGGTTTCTCTGGCGTGTTCGGTGCAGTTAATCCAGATGTTTTTTTGGGGTGAGTGTTCGGCGAGTTTGCGGCGGGTTTTCCCTGCACTATGGCGGCCCTGTGGTGCTTGCAGAATACACTGCAGGGTCGCTGAAATGGGATTGTATTGAAAAGAACGAAAAGTCTCCAAACATGCGGTGACTTTTCGATTCGCTTTGAATAACCCTGATAGTTTGCTGTAAAAACAAAAATAATACTAAGAAATAAAAAATATTTAAACATGATGAGCATGAAATGGTCAGAATGAGCTCAGCGCACAGGGATGAAGTGGTTCAGTGGTGAAGGGGTTAAAATGCAAAAACATGTAAAAATTGGGTATTTCTAATTTCAGGACAAAATTTCGAAACAATTTAGCCAGGCTCAGCAAGGGAGGTGAGTATCGGGAGGGAGGGAGGTGAGTATCGGGAGGGAGGGGAGTATCGGGAGGGAGGGAGGGAGGTGAGTATCGGGAGGGAGGGGAGTATCGGGAGGGAGGGAGGTGAGTATCGGGAGGGAGGGAGGGGAGTATCGGAGGGAGGGAGGGAGGTGAGTATCGGGAGGGAGGGAGGTGAGTATCGGGAGGAGGGAGGGGAGTATCGGGAGGGAGGGAGGGGAGTATCGGGAGGGAGGGAGGTGAGTATCGGGAGGGAGGGAGGAGGGAGGTGAGTATCGGGAGGGAGGTGAGTATCGGGATGGAGGGAGGTGAGTATCGGGAGGGAGGGAGGTGAGTATCGGGACGGAGGGAGGTGAGTATCGGGAGGGAGGTGAGTATCGGAGGGAGGGAGGTGAGTATCGGGAAGGAAGGAGGTGAGTATCGGGAGGGAGGGAGCAGAGGTGAGTATAGGGAGGGAGGGATGTGAGTATCGGGAGGTGAGTATCGGGAGGGAGGTGAGTATCGGGAGGGAGCGGAGGTGAGTATAGGGAGGGAGGGATGTGAGTATCGGGAGGGAGGGAGGTATCGGGAGGGAGGGAGGTGAGTATCGGGAGGGAGGGATGTGAGTATCGGGAGGGAGGGAGGTGAATATTGGGAGGGAGGTGAGTATCGGGAGGGAGGGAGGGAGGTGAGTATCGGGAGGGAGCGGAGGTGAGTATAGGGAGGGAGGGATGTGAGTATCGGGAGGGAGGGAGGTATCGGAGGAGGGAGGGAGGTATCGGGAGGGAGGGAGGGAGGTGAGTATCGGGAGGGAGGGAGGTGAGTATCGGGAGGGAGGGAGGTGAATATTGGGAGGGAGGTGAGTATCGGGAGGGAGGGAGGTGAGTATCGGGAGGGAGGGAGGTGAGTATCGGGAGGGAGGGATGTGAGTATCGGGAGGGAGGGATGTGAGTATCGGGAGGGAGGGGAGTATCGGGAGGGAGGGAGGTGAGTATCGGGAGGGAGGGAGGTGAGTATCGGGAGGGAGGGATGTGAGTATCGGGAGGGAGGGAGGTGAGTATCGGGAGGGAGGTAAATGTTGGGAGGGAGGGGAGTATCGGGAGGGAGGGAGGGCAGTATCGGGAGGGAGGTGAATATTGGGAGGGAGGGAGGTAAATATTGGGAGGGAGAGAGGGAGGGAGGTGAGTATCGGGAGGGAGGGAGGTATCGGGAGGGAGGGAGGTGAGTATCGGGAGGAGGGAGAGGTAAATATTGGGAGGGAGAGAGGGAGGGAGGTGAGTATCGGGAGGGAGGGAGGTGAGTATCGGGAGGGAGGGAGTATCGGGAGGGAGGGAGGGAGGTGAGTATCGGGAGGGAGGGAGGTGAGTATCGGGAGGGAGGGGAGTATCGGGAGGGAGGGAGGGAGGTGAGTATCGGGAGGGAGGGAGGTGAGTATCGGGAGGGAGGTGAGTATCGGGAGGGAGGGAGGGGAGTATCGGGAGGAGGGAGGTGAGTATCGGGAGGGAGGGAGGTGAATATCGGGAGGGGAGTATCGGAAGGGAGGGAGGAGGGAGGTGAGGTATCGGAGGGAGGTGAGTATCGGGATGGAGGGAGGTGAGTATCGGGAGGGAGGTGAGTATCGGGACGGAGGGAGGTGAGTATCGGGAGGGAGTGAGTATCGGGAGGGAGGTGAGTATCGGAGGGAGGTGAGTATCGGGAGGGAGGGAGGTGAGTATCGGGAAGGAAGGAGGTGAGTATCGGGAGGGAGGGAGCAGAGGTGAGTATAGGGAGGGAGGGATGTGAGTATCGGGGGTGAGTATCGGGAGGGAGGTGAGTATCGGGAGGGAGCGGAGGTGAGTATAGGGAGGGAGGGATGTGAGTATCGGGAGGGAGGGAGGTATCGGGAGGGAGGGAGGGAGGTGAGTATCGGGAGGAGGGATGTGAGTATCGGGAGGGAGGGAGGTGAATATTGGGAGGGAGGTGAGTATCGGGAGGGAGGGAGGTGAGTATCGGGAGGGAGCGGAGGTGAGTATAGGGAGGGAGGGATGTGAGTATCGGGAGGGAGGGAGGTATCGGAGGGAGGGAGGGAGGTGAGTATCGGAGGGAGGGATGTGAGTATCGGGAGGGAGGGAGGTGAATATTGGGAGGGAGGTGAGTATCGGGAGGGAGGGAGGGAGGTGAGTATCGGGAGGGAGCGGAGGTGAGTATAGGGAGGGAGGGATGTGAGTATCGGGAGGGAGGTATCGGGAGGGAGGGAGGGGGTGAGTATCGGGAGGGAGGGAGGTGAGTATCGGGAGGGAGGGAGGTGAATATTGGGAGGGAGGTGAGTATCGGGAGGGAGGGAGGTGAGTATCGGAAGGGAGGGAGGTGAGTATCGGGAGGGAGGGATGTGAGTATCGGGAGGGGGGATGTGAGTATCGGGAGGGAGGGAGGTGAGTATCGGGAGGGAGGGAGGTGAGTATCGGGAGGGAGGGATGTGAGTAATCGGGAGGGGGAGGTGAGTATCGGGAGGGAGGTAAATATTGGGAGGGAGGGAGGGCAGTATCGGGAGGGAGGGAGGTGAATATTGGGAGGGAGGGAGGTAAATATTGGGAGGGAGAGAGGGAGGGAGGAGTATCGGGGAGGGAGGGAGGTGAGTATCGGGAGGGAGCGGAGGTGAGTATAGGGAGGGAGGGATGTGAGTATCGGGAGGGAGGGAGGTATCGGGAGGGAGGGAGGGAGGTGAGTATCGGGAGGGAGGAGTGAGTATCGGGAGGGAGGGAGGTGAATATTGGGAGGGAGGTGAGTATCGGGAGGGAGGGAGGTGAGTATCGGAGGAGGGAGGTGAGTATCGGGAGGGGGGATGTGAGTATCGGAGGGGGATGTGAGTATCGGGAGGGAGGGGAGTATCGGGAGGGAGGGAGGTGAGTATCGGGAGGGAGGGAGGTGAGTATCGGGAGGGAGGGATGTGAGTATCGGGAGGGAGGGAGGTGAGTATCGGGAGGGAGGTAAATGTTGGGAGGGAGGGGAGTATCGGAGGAGGGAGGGCAGTATCGGGAGGGAGGTGAATATTGGGAGGGAGGGAGGTAAATATTGGGAGGGAGAGAGGGAGGGAGGGGAGTATCGGGAGGGAGGGAGGTGAGTATCGGGAGGGAGGAGGTGAGTATCGGGAGGGAGGGAGGTAAATATTGGGAGGGAGAGAGGGAGGGAGGGAGTATCGGGAGGGAGGGAGGTGAGTATCGGGAAGTGAGTATCGGAGGTGAGTATCGGGAGGGAGGGAGGTGAGTATCGGAGGGAGGGAGTATCGGGAGGGAGGGAGGGAGGGAGGTGAGTATCGGGAGGGAGGGGAGTATCGGGAGGAGGGAGGGAGGTGAGTATCGGGAGGGAGGGAGGTGAGTATCGGGAGGGAGGTGAGTATCGGGAGGGAGGTGAGTATCGGGAGGAGGGAGGGAGTATCGGGAGGGAGGAGGTGAGTATCGGAGGTGAGTATCGGGAGGGAGGGAGGTGAGTATCGGAGGGAGGGGAGTATCGGGAGGGAGGGAGGGAGGGAGGTGAGTATCGGGAGGGAGGGGAGTATCGGGGAGGGAAGGGAGGGAAGGTGAGTATCGGGAGGGAGGGAGGTGAGTATCGGGAGGAGGGAGTATCGGGAGGAGGGAGGGAGGAGGTGAGTATCGGGAGGGAGGGGAGTATCGGGAGGGAGGGAGGGAGGTGAGTATCGGGAGGGAGGGAGGTGAGTTTCGGGAGGAGGTGAGTATCGGGAGGGAGGTGAGTATCGGGAGGGAGGGAGGGAGGTGAGTATCGGGAGGGAGGGAGGTGAATATCGGGAGGGAGGGGAGTATTCGGGAGGAGGAGGTGAGTATCGGAAGGGAGGGAGGAGGGAGGTGAGTATCGGGAGGGAGGTGAGTATCGGGATGGAGGGAGGTGAGTATCGGGAGGGAGGTGAGTATCGGACGGAGGGAGGTGAGTATCGGGAGGAGGTGAGTATCGGGAGGGAGGTGAGTATCGGGAGGGAGGGAGGTGAGTATCGGGAAGGAAGAGGTGAGTATCGGGAGGGAGGGAGCAGAGGTGAGTATAGGGAGGGAGGGATGTGAGTATCGGGAGGTGAGTATCGGGAGGGAGGTGAGTATCGGGAGGGAGCGGAGGTGAGTATAGGGAGGGAGGGATGTGAGTATCGGGAGGGAGGGAGGTATCGGGAGGGAGGGAGGAGGTGAGTATCGGGAGGGAGGGATGTGAGTATCGGGAGGGAGGGAGGTGAGTATTGGGAGGAGGTGAGTATCGGGAGGGAGGGGGAGGTGAGTATCGGAGAGCGAGGTGAGTATCGGAGGGAGGGATGTGAGTATCGGGAGGGAGGGAGGTATCGGGAGGAGGGAGGGAGGTGAGTATCGGAGGGAGGGATGTGAGTATCGGGGAGGGAGGGAGGGTGAATAATTGGGAGGGAGGTGAGTATCGGAGGGGGGAGGGAGGTGAGTATCGGGAGGGAGCGGAGGTGAGTATCGGGAGGTCGGGAGGTGAGTATCGGGAGGGAGGGATGTGAGTATCGGGAGGTGAGTATCGGGAGGGAGGGATGTGAGTATCGGGAGGTGAGTATCGGGAGAGGAGTATCGGGAGGTGAGTATCGGGAGGGAGGGATGTGAGTATCGGGAGGTGAGTATCTGGAGGGCGGGAGGTGAGTATCGGGAGGTGAGTAACTGGAGGGCGGGAGGTGAGTATCGGGAGGTGAGTATCGGGAGGGAGGGATGTGAGTATTGGGAGGTGAGTATCGGGAGGTAAGTATCGGGAGGGAGGGATGTGAGTATCGGGAGGTGAGTATCGGGAGGTGAGTATCGGGAGGGAGTATCGGGAGGGAGTGATGTGAGTATCGGGAGGTGAGTATCGGGAGGGAGGGATGTGAGTATCGGGAGGTGAGTATCGGGAGGTGAGTATCGGGAGGGAGTGATGTGAGTATCGGGAGGTGAGTATCGGGAGGGAGGGATGTGAGTATCGGGAGGTGAGTATCGGGAGGTGAGTATCGGGAAGGAAGGAGGTGAGTATCGGGAGGGAGGGAGCAGAGGTGAGTATAGGAGGAGGGATGTGAGTATCGGGAGGTGAGTATCGGGAGGGAGGTGAGTATCGGGAGGGAGCGGAGTGAGTATAGGGAGGGAGGGATGTGAGTATCGGGAGGGAGGGAGTATCGGAGGGAGGGAGGGAGGTGAGTATCGGGAGGGAGGGATGTGAGTATCGGGAGGAGGGAGGTGAATATTGGGAGGGAGGTGAGTATCGGAGGAGGGAGGGAGGTGAGTATCGGGAGGGAGCGAGGTGAGTATAGGGAGGGAGGGATGTGAGTATCGGAGGGAGTGGAGTATCGGGAGGGAGGGAGGTGAGTATCGGGAGGGAGGGAGCAGAGGTGAGTATAGGGAGGGAGGGATGTGAGTATCGGAGGTGAGTATCGGGAGGGAGGTGAGTATCAGGAGGGAGCGGAGGTGAGTATAGGGAGGGAGGGATGTGAGTATCGGGAGGGAGGGAGGTATCGGGAGGGAGGGAGGTGAGTATCGGGAGGGAGGGATGTGAGTATCGGGAGGGAGGGAGGTGAATATTGGGAGGGAGGTGAGTATCGGGAGGGAGGGAGGGAGGTGAGTATCGGGAGGGAGCGGAGGTGAGTATAGGGAGGGAGGGATGTGAGTATCGGGAGGGAGGGAGGTATCGGGAGGGAGGGAGGGAGGTGGTATCGGGAGGGAGGGGAGTATTGGGAGTATCGGGAGGGAGGGAGGTGAATATTGGGAGGGAGGTGAGTATCGGGAGGGAGGGAGGTGAGTATCGGGAGGGAGGTGATATCGGGAGGGAGGGATGTGAGTATCGGGAGGGAGGGAATGTGAGTATCGGGAGGGAGGGGGGTATCGGGAGGGAGGGAGGTGAGTATCGGGAGGGAGGGAGGTGAGTATCGGGAGGGAGGGATGTGGAGTATCGGGAGGGAGGGAGGTGAGTATCGGGAGGGAGGTAAATGTTGGGAGGGAGGGGAGTATCGGGAGGGAGGGGGGCAGTATCGGGAGGGAGGTGAATATTGGGAGGGAGGGAGGTAAATATTGGGAGGGAGAGAGGGAGGGAGGGGAGTATCGGGAGGGAGGGAGGTGAGTATCGGGAGGGAGGGAGGTGAGTATCGGGAGGGAGGGAGGTAATATTGGGAGGGAGAGAGGGAGGGAGGGGAGTATCGGGAGGGAGGGAGGTGAGTATCGGGAGGGGAGTATCGGGAGGGAGGGAGGTGAGTATCGGGAGGGAGGGGAGTATCGGGAGGAGGGAGGGAGGGAGGGAGGTGAGTATCGGGAGGGAGGGAGGTGAGTATCGGGAGGGAGGGGAGTATCGGGAGGGAGGGAGGGAGGTGAGTATCGGGAGGGAGGGAGGGAGTATCGGGAGGGAGGGAGGTGAGTATCGGAGGGAGGGAGGTGAGTATCGGAGGGAGGGAGGTAATATTGGGAGGGAAGGAGGGAGGGAGGGGAGTATCGGGGGGAGGGAGGTGAGTATCGGGAGGTGAGTATCGGGAGGGAGGGAGGTGGAGTATCGGGAGGGAGGGGAGTATCGGGAGGGAGGGAGGGAGGGATGAGTATCGGGAGGGAGGGAGTGAGTATCGGGAGGGAGGGGAGTATCGGGAGGGAGGGAGGGAGGTGAGTATCGGGAGGGAGGGAGGTGAGTATCGGGAGGGAGGTGAGTATCGGGAGGGAGGGAGGGGAGTATCGGGAGGGGGGAGGTGAGTATCGGGAGGGAGGGAGGTGAATATCGGGAGGGAGGGGAGTATCAGGAGGGAGGGAGGTGAGTATCGGAAGGGAGGGAGGAGGGAGGTGAGTATCGGGAGGGAGGTGAGTATCGGGTGGAGGGAGGTGAGTATCGGGAGGGAGGTGAGTATCGGATGGAGGGAGGTGAGTATCGGGAGGGAGGTGAGTATCGGGAGGGAGGTGAGTATCGGGGGGAGGTGAGTATCGGGAGGGAGGGAGGTGAGTATCGGGAAGAAGGAGGTGAGTATCGGGAGGGAGGGAGCAGAGGTGAGTATAGGGAGGGAGGGATGTGAGTATCGGGAGGTGAGTATCGGGAGGGAGGTGAGTATCGGGAGGGAGCGGAGGTGAGTATAGGGAGGGAGGGATGTGAGTATCGGGAGGGAGGTATGGGAGGAGGGAGGGAGGTGAGTATCGGGAGGGAGGGATGTGAGTATCGGGAGGTGAGTATCGGGAGGTGAGTATCGGGAGGTGAGTATCGGGAGGGAGGGAGGTGAGTATCGGGAGGGAGTGATGTGAGTATCGGGAGGTGAGTATCGGGAGGTGAGTATCGGGAGGGAGGGATGTGAGTATCGGGAGGGAGTGATGTGAGTATCGGGAGGTGAGTATCGGGAGGTGAGTATCGGGAGGGAGGGATGTGAGTATCGGGAGGGAGTGATGTGAGTATCGGGAAGTGAGTATCGGGAGGTGAGTATCGGGAGGAGGGATGTGAGTATCGAGGGAGTGATGTGAGTATCGAGGGAGGGATGTGAGTATCGGGAGGGAGTGATGTGAGTATCGGGAAGTGAGTATCGGAAGGTGAGTATCGGGAGGGAGGGATGTGAGTATCGGGAGGGAGTGATGTGAGTATCGGGAGGTGAGTATCGGGAGGTGAGTATCGGGAGGTGAGTATCGGGAGGGAGGGATGTGAGTATCGGGAGGTGAGTATCGGGAGGTGAGTATCGGGAGGGAGGGAGGTGAGTATCGGGAGGTGAGTATCGGGAGGGAGGGATGTGAGTATCGGGAGGGAGGGAGGTGAGTATCGGGAGGGAGGGAGGTGAGTATCGGGAGGGAGGGATGTGAGTATCGGGAGGGAGGGATGTGAGTATCGGGAGGGAGGGAGGTGAGTATCGGGAGGGAGGGATGTGAGTATCGGGAGGTGAGTATCGGGAGGGAGGGAGGTGAGTATCGGGAGGGAGGGGGGTTAGGAGACCCTGACATACTATGTACATTAATGGGTCTAAAGGAGACTTCCCAATCAGACTGTGTACATAGTACGTCAGCAGTCAGTAAGGGGTTAAAGTATAAAGAGAAGATTTTGGGAGTTTCCCTGAAGTAAAACCTGAGAGAGAACAGAAAACTCTGGAAAGCTCATCTTTTAAATATCAGGTTAATAAAACATAAGAGTATCATCACGTCGCTCTGCGATTATTGAATTGTAATATATATATATATCAGTAAACACAAATCCACAGAGTCTGGTGAGGTGGAGGAGGAAGTGGAGGTGTATCACAGGGCTGGGTCACATTAAAAGGAGGAACATCTGCAGGTATTGTGCAATATAAAGTCAGTGTAATGAGCTGTGCAGGTGATTAGTGCCAGCAGGATGGTAATGTGCAGGGTGAGAGCGGCACAGCCCGGCGACTGTGACCATATAATGCGCATGATAAAGGTACCCGACTTCATGCAGGACCTCGGGGTGAGGGATTGAGCAAATACAAAGGGTCTGGGAGTGAGTGGCAGATTCTCGGGGTGAATGAGCAGATTCTCAGGGTCTCGGGGTAAATTGGCGAATTATCAGGGTCTCGGGGTAAATTGGCAGGTTCTCAGGGTCTCGGGATGAATTGGCCCCAAAACATGTGAAATGGTTTATACAGAATTTATTTCTCTATTCCAGGAGTTGGCAGAATCTCTAAAACTACCAGATCAAGTGAAAAACAGCGCAGAAGGTGAGAGATGGATGGGCTGGGTGTTATATGAAGGGGAGAGATGGATGGGCTGGGTGTTATATGAAGGGGAGATGGATGAGCTGCGTGTTTATATGAAGGGGAGAGATGGATGGGCTACGTATTTATATGAAGGGGAGAGATGGATGGGCTGGGTGTTATATGAAGGGGAGATGGATGAGCTGCGTGTTATATGAAGGGGAGATGGATGAGCTGCGTGTTTATATGAAGGGGAGAGATGGATGGGCTGAGTGTTGTATGAAGGGGAGATGATGAGCTGCGTGTTTATATGAAGGGGAGAGATGGATGGGCTACGTTTTTATATGAAGGGGAGAGATGGATGGGCTGCGTGTTGTATGAAGGGGAGAGATGGATGGGCTGGGTGTTATATGAAGGGGAGATGGATGAGCTGCGTGTTTATATGAAGGGGAGAGATGGATGGGCTACGTATTTATATGAAGGGGAGAGATGGATGGGCTACGTATTTATATGAAGGGGAGAGATGGATGAGCTGCGTGTTTATATGAAGGGGAGAGATGGATGGGCTGGGTGTTATATGAAGGGGAGATGGATGAGCTGCGTGTTTATATGAAGTGGAGAGATGGATGGGCTGCGTGTTGTATGAAGGGGAGAGATGGATGGGCTGGGTGTACATAAAGGGGAGAGACGGATGGGCTGCGTGTTTATATGAAGGGGAGAGATGGATGGGCTGCGTGTTGTATGAAGGGGAGAGATGGATGGGCTGCGTGTTGTATGAAGGGGAGAGATGGATGGGCTGGGTGTTATATGAAGGGGAGATGGATGAGCTGCGTGTTTATATGAAGGTGAGAGATGGATGGGCTACGTATTTATATGAAGGGGAGAGATGGATGGGCTGCGTGTTCTATGAATGGGAGATGGATGGGCTGCGTGTTCTATGAATGGGAGATGGATGGGCTGCGTGTTCTATGAATGGGAGATGGATGGGCTGCGTGTTCTATGAATGGGAGATGGATGGGCTGCATGTTTATATGAAGGGGAGAGACGGATGGGCTGCGTGTTCTATGAAGGAGATGGATGGGCTGCATGTTTATATGAAGGGGAGAGATGGGTGGGCTGCATGTTCTATGAAGGGGAGATGGATGGGCTGCGTGTTCTATGAAGGGGAGATGGATGGGCTGCATGTTTATATGAAGGGGAGAGACGGATGGGCTGCGTGTTCTATGAAGGAGATGGATGGGCTGCATGTTTATATGAAGGGGAGAGATGGGTGGGCTGCATGTTCTATGAAGGGGAGATGGATGGGCTGCGTGTTACATAAAGGGGAGAGACAGATGGGCTGCATGTTTATATAAAGGGGAGTGATGGATGGGCTGCGTGTTTATATGAAGGGGAGAGATGGATGGGCTGGGTGTTTATATGAAGGGGAGAGATGGATGGGCTGCGTGTTTATATGAAGGGGAGAGCTGGATGGGCTGCGTGTTCTATGAATGGGAGATGGATGGGCTGCGTGTTCTATGAATGGGAGATGGATGGGCTGCGTTTCTATGAATGGGAGATGGATGGCTGCTGTGTTCTCGAATGAATGGGAGATGGATGGGCTGCGTGTTCTATGAATGGGAGATGGATGGCTACATGTTTATATGAAGAGGAGAGATGGATGGGCTGCATGTTACATAAAGGGAAGAGACAATGGGCTGCATGTTACATAAAGGGGAGAGACAGATGGGCTGGGTGTTACATAAGGGGAGAGACGGATGGGCTGTGTTTACATAAAGGGGAGAGACGGATGGGCTGGGTGTTACATAAAGGGGAGAGACAGATGGGCTGCGTGTTACATAAAGGGGAGAGACAGATGGGCTGGGTGTTACATAAAGGGGAGAGACGGATGGGCTGGGTGTTACATAAAGGGGAGAGACGGATGGGCTGCATGTTCTATGAAGGGGAGATGGATGGGCTGCGTGTTCTATGAAGGGGAGATGGATGGGCTGCGTGTTCTATGAAGGGGAGATGGATGGGCTGCGTGTTCTATGAAGGGGAGATGGATGGGCTGCGTGTTCTATGAAGGGGAGATGGATGGGCTGCGTGTTTATATGAAGGGGAGAGATGGATGGGCTGCGTGTTGTATGAAGGGGAGAGATGGATGGGCTGGGTGTTATATGAAGGGGAGATGGATGAGCTGCGTGTTTATATGAAGGGGAGAGATGGATGAGCTGCGTGTTTATATGAAGGGGAGAGATGGATGGGCTGGGTGTTATATGAAGGGGAGAGATGGATGGGCTGGGTGTTATATGAAGGGGAGAGATGGATGAGCTGCGTGTTTATATGAAGGGGAGAGATGGATGGCTGGTGTTATATGAAGGGAGAGATGGATGGGCTGGGTGTTATATGAAGGGGAGATGGATGAGCTGCGTGTTTATATGAAGGGGAGAGATGGATGGGCTGCGTGTTGTATGAAGGGGAGAGATGGATGGGCTGGGTGTTATATGAAGGGGAGATGGATGAGCTGCGTGTTTATATGAAGGGGAGAGATGGATGGGCTGCGTGTTGTATGAAGGGGAGAGATGGATGGGCTGCGTGTTGTATGAAGGGGAGAGATGGATGGGCTGGTGTTATATGAAGGGGAGATGGATGAGCTGCGTGTTATATGAAGGTGAGAGATGGATGGGCTATGTATTTTATAGAAGGGAGAGATGGATGGGCTGCGTGTTCTATGAATGGGAGATGGATGGGCTGCGTGTTCTATGAATGGGAGATGGATGGGCTGCGTGTTCTATGAATGGGAGATGGATGGGCTGCGTGTTCTATGAATGGGAGATGGATGGGCTGCATGTTTATATGAAGGGGAGAGACGGATGGGCTGCGTGTTCTATGAAGGAGATGGATGGGCTGCATGTTTATATGAAGGGGAGAGATGGGTGGGCTGCATGTTCTATGAAGGGGAGATGGATGGGCTGCGTGTTCTATGAAGGGGAGATGGATGGGCTGCATGTTTATATGAAGGGGAGAGACGGATGGCTGCGTGTTCTATGAAGGAGATGGATGGGCTGCATGTTTATATGAAGGGGAGAGATGGGTGGGCTGCATGTTCTATGAAGGGGAGATGGATGGGCTGCATGTTTATATGAAGGGGAGAGACGGATGGGCTGCGTGTTCTATGAAGGAGATGGATGGCTGCTGCATTTATATGAAGGGGAGAGATGGGTGGGCTGCATGTTCTATGAAGGAGATGGATGGGCTGCGTGTTACATAAAGGAGAGACAGATGGCTGCATGTTTATATAAAGGGGAGTGATGGATGGGCTGCGTGTTTATATGAAGGGGAGAGATGGATGGGCTGGGTGTTTATATGAAGGGGAGAGATGGATGGGCTGCGTGTTTATATGAAGGGGAGAGCTGGATGGGCTGCGTGTTCTATGAATGGGAGATGGATGGGCTGCGTGTTCTATGAATGGGAGATGGATGGGCTGCGTGTTCTATGAATGGGAGATGGATGGGCTGCGTGTTCTATGAATGGGAGATGGATGGGCTGCGTGTTCTATGAATGGGAGATGGATGGCTACATGTTTATATGAAGAGGAGAGATGGATGGGCTGCATGTTACATAAAGGGGAGAGACAGATGGGCTGCATGTTACATAAAGGGGAGAGACAGATGGGCTGGGTGTTACATAAAGGGGAGAGACGGATGGGCTGTGTGTTACATAAAGGGGAGAGACGGATGGGCTGGGTGTTACATAAAGGGGAGAGACAGATGGGCTGCGTGTTACATAAAGGGGAGAGACAGATGGGCTGGGTGTTACATAAAGGGGAGAGACGGATGGGCTGGGTGTTACATAAAGGGGAGAGACGGATGGGCTGCATGTTCTATGAAGGGGAGATGGATGGGCTGCGTGTTCTATGAAGGGGAGATGGATGGGCTGCGTGTTCTATGAAGGGTGAAGGGGAGATGGATGGGCTGCGTGTTCTATGAAGGGGAGATGGATGGGCTGCGTGTTCTATGAAGGGGAGATGGATGGGCTGCGTGTTCTATGAAGGGGAGATGGATGGGCTGCGTGTTCTATGAAGGGGAGAGATGGATGGGCTGGGTGTTACATGAAGGGGAGAGATGGATGGGCTGTGTGTTCTATGATGGAAAGGATGGATGGGCTGTGTGTTTATATGAAGGGGAGAGATGGATGGGCTGCGTGTTCTATGATGGGGAGAGATGGATGGGCTGCGTGTTGTATGAAGGGGAGAGATGGATGGGCTGGGTGTTGTATGAAGGGGAGAGATGGATGGGTGGATGTTATATGAAGGGGGAGATGGATGGGCAGCATGTTGTATGAAGGGGGAGATGGATGGGCTGCATGTTCTATGAAGGGGGATGGATGGGCTGCGTGTTCTATGAAGGGGAGAGATGGATGGGCTGGATGTTGTATGAAGGGGAGAGATGGATGGCTGAGTGTTGTATGAAGGGGAGAGATGGATGGGCTGAGTGTTGTATGAAGGGGAGAGATGGATGGCTGGGTGTTATATGAAGGGGGAGATGGATGGGCAGCATGTTGTATGAAGGGGGGATGGATGGGCTGCGTGTTATATGAAAGGGAGAGATGGATGGGCTGGGTGTTATATGAAGGGGAGATGGATGGGCTGCGTGTCTATGAATGGGAGATGGATGGGCTGCGTGTTCTATGAATGAGGAGATGGATGGGCTGCGTGTTCTATGAATGGGAGATGGATGGGCTGCGTGTTCTATGAATGGAGATGGATGGCTACATGTTTATATGAAGAGGAGAGATGGATGGGCTGCATGTTACATAAAGGGGAGAGACAGATGGGCTGCATGTTACATAAAGGGGAGAGACAGATGGGCTGGGTGTTACATAAAGGGGAGAGACGGATTGGCTGTGTGTTACATAAAGGAGAGACGGATGGCTGGTGTTACATAAAGGGGAGAGACAGATGGGCTGCGTGTTACATAAAGGGGAGAGACAGATGGGCTGGGTGTTACATAAAGGGGAGAGACGGATGGGCTGGGTGTTACATAAAGGGGAGAGACGGATGGGCTGCATGTTCTATGAAGGGGAGATGGATGGGCTGCGTGTTCTATGAAGGGGAGATGGATGGGCTGCGTGTTCTATGAAAGGTGAAGGGGAGATGGATGGCTGCGTTCTATGAAGGGGAGATGGATGGGCTGCGTGTTCTATGAAGGGGAGATGGATGGGCTGCGTGTTCTATGAAGGGGAGATGGATGGCTGCGTTTCTATGAAGGGAGAGATGGATGGGCTGGTGTTACATGAAGGGGAGAGATGGATGGGCTGTGTGTTCTATGATGGAAAGGATGGATGGGCTGTGTGTTTATATGAAGGGGAGAGATGGATGGGCTGCGTGTTCTATGATGGGGAGAGATGGATGGGCTGCGTGTTGTATGAAGGGGAGAGATGGATGGGCTGGGTGTTGTATGAAGGGGAGAGATGGATGGGCTGAGTGTTATATGAAGGGGGAGATGGATGGGCAGCATGTTGTATGAAGGGGGAGATGGATGGGCTGCATGTTCTATGAAGGGGGGATGGATGGGCTGCGTGTTCTATGAAGGGGAGAGATGGATGGGCTGGATGTTGTATGAAGGGGAGAGATGGATGGGCTGAGTGTTGTATGAAGGGGAGAGATGGATGGGCTGAGTGTTGTATGAAGGGGAGAGATGGATGGGCTGGGTGTTATATGAAGGGGGAGATGGATGGGCAGCATGTTGTATGAAGGGGGGATGGATGGGCTGCGTGTTATATGAAAGGGAGAGATGGATGGGCTGGGTGTTATATGAAGGGGAGATGGATGGGCTGGGTGTTATATGAAGGGGAGAGACGGATGGGCTGCGTGTTACATAAAGGGGAGAGACGGATGGGCTGCATGTTACATGATGGACACCTGGTTGTGCTTGTTCAGGTGTTTGTGCCGCTTTTCCCAGCATCCTCTCTGTGTGCGAGCAGTAATTAGCAACTGGTTACCATGTGACTGTGGTCTCTGTATGTTTTACCCCTAGTTCTCCGACGTGACGGGTTTGAGGGGCCCTCACCATTGTTCCGGTGTCTGGTGGCGGAGCTTGATGAAGATGGAGGTGAGTCCACATCCCATGCGAGGAAGCTTTCATAGTGCTTCTGTATGAGGGAGACACAGCCTCCATGATGTGCGTAGAGGGACTGTGTGACCAGAGGACACACGAGGACGACTCCAGTAATGTCACGAGTAAGGCTGGCGTCAGACGAGGGCGCTATATGCACCGTACTGATGTGCTTACCAGCGTCCATCGCAGCATTGTGACACTGCAACGGGGCCGGTCACACGCTTGTGCGCATGCACAACAAGCATCCGTTATGCAAGCCTCTCTGGAAAAGCACTAGGACGCATGTTGTTGGAGCTGCAAAGTGCGATTCTCCATAGGAGGCACTGAGTGTGCTCAGCGAGGCGGCCAGACGGGCATAGAGTGGAAGGAATGTCCACTCTCACGGACGTTCCTTCTGTTCTCCAAAGACGCTCGTCTGACCCCAGCCTAATACGAGAGGATGAGAATGTGGCGACACCCCTGACCCTGAAATGTCACCAATCATTGAGTTTCCCTGTACGGTGACATTTCAGGGCCATTTGGCTATTCAGAAAGGCAGTTCGCCAAATTTTAGCGAACTACCTGCAAATATGGTGCCTGTTTGGTGGCAGTGAAATACGATGCCTGTTTGGCGGCAGTGAAATACGGTGCCTGTTGGGCGGCAGTGAAATACGGTGCTGTTCGGCGGCAGTGAAATATGGTGCTGTTCGACGGCAGTGAAATCCCCCATAGAGAAGCAATGGTTAATCTATTCACATTGAACAGCAGAGAAATGTCAGTGAAATGCCCTGATGTTCAGTGGTTTCATTCGACAGGTTAATTCAGGAGAATCCCATAGGCTTCAATGTTAAAATGATTCCCGTTTTAATTCAATATCTAATAAACCGTTTATTATAATAATAGTGAGGAGAAGAGGGGTTTGTGAGGATCCTGAGGACGAGCAGCAGCACTGATGGCCTCCTCTACGGTGGGTGCTCGCTCAGGTCTCACAACGATCGTCGGGGGTTGCTGCACCTCTCTTGCAGGTGTGACGTCCTTAGCAGTCAGTACTGGCCGCCCTTTCTGGATGAGAGAAGCTGATTTGCATATGGAGCATTCATTCCTGTAATGGCACAAGCTAAAACCTTGTGAGACCTGAGCGGCCGCACCGTAGAGCAGGCACTAGTACCACTGCTTGTCCACAGGATCCTCACACCCCCCCTTTCTCTTATTGTAATATTATGCAGCAAAAAGTCTTTGTATTTATTGATTTTTTTTTTCCCCCCTTAGGATATTTTAGACATTTTTCGCAACTTCTTTTTTTTTTTTTTTCTTTTTTAAATAGTTTTTTCTTTTTTCTGTAACAGCCCTTTTTATTATCATTCGTTGGATTTTATATGTAAATTCCAGGCATTTTCGTTCAGTAGTTTTTTTGCAAACAGCGTTTCAATTTGACACATTCATTGTATGTATTATTAATTTATATAGCGCCAGCATATTCCGCAGCGCTTTACAATAGGCTCAATATAGACGGTTACAATACATTGAACAACATTTTATCAAGCATCTTTTTTTGTTTGGTTTGTGTTTTTTTACCCCATTCATCAGCTTGATTAAAAAATATCTGTGTATAAATAATTAAGTGGCGACGTTCAGATGCTTTAAGAAAGCCCAGAGGTAGGACGCAAAGTATTCAGGTCACAGAGGGTTAACCCTTAATATACAGATCAGTTATAAAGATAAAGCACAACACCTATAAAGGGGAGTGCGCGAGTAGTCTCCTTACTCTATCTGGCAGGAACGCGGTGCCAAAAATAAATCGCAGAATTAGGTAAAACCCACAGACCAGTCTTTAATGAAGAAAAAAAAAAATAGAAATTATCAAAAAACAACCACACACAAAACCTTAAAGAAAAGCTACATATAGGTCATTTATATACTATGGCCCCTATTACATTCTTCACGCAATTTCGCTCGCGCAGCGCTAATTTTTTTCCGCACATCGTCCAGCGTTATCGCGCAAAAATTAACGTGATATTCCGATCCGAACGCATTTTCTCATCCGTCAAAAAATAACGTTGGTAAAAACGATGCGCAAAACGAAGTGTAATACGCGCGCAGTAACATTGCGCACGTAAATCAGTGTGTGGACTGTTTTTTTTTCCGTGGGATTCAGCCAATCAGAATTAAGAACCTTAATTGACTCGCTTACGTTTTTGCGCCTGTCATTGTCACAAACACTACGCGCGCTGCTGCGCAAAGACGCCGGGTTAAGCCGCTCACTATCTATCTATCCTAGACCCAGATAATCACGCGCGCTTATCTACCCGTCCCGGCCACACTTTCTCTCACAACAGGCACGTAGAGCGCGATATACTGATCCCAGGATTGCAACGCAGTACAAGTCTTCTCCTGAAGCGCATACTAACTACGTCTCTCATAATCCCTGCAGTCTCTTTTTCCTATTCTATTAGTAACGCTGCCACCAGTCCTCATGGACCCCACGCGCGTCGTGACTGGAGACGCAGGGCTTAAACAACCGCACTGTCTCCTGACGACCGCAACTCGCAATTTCTTATATATAACCGAGCTTAAAGCAAATAGCAATTCTCCCAATCTCTTAGTTAGCGTGGATTTCATCAGCCAGAGTCAGAACTTAAATACTTTTCTGTTTATTTACGAAAGAAAAATCACAGTTCTTTGTTACAGAAAAAATTATAACTAGAATAAATCAATTAATTACACACTACAAATAAAAGAAAAAGGGTTAATCACAGAGCGTTGCTTACGAAGAGCTATTCCTTAAGCTAGCATCAATGGCCTCCTGGAGCCTGGAGATAAAGCATTGACAGATCAGTCCTCTTTCGAAGGTACCCCAAGTGATCAGCCCCAGCACATGGCCAGTTTTCAGAATTTATACACTTCCTGATCCTTCCAGCCCACCCCCAAATGGCCCAGTGTCCTGGACTACATTTCCCAGAGTCCCCTTTGCTACAGCGCATGTCAATCTTTAATTACCCAAAGGTGTCCCTCTTCCCTCCAGACCCCCCTTAGAGATCAAGGATGTGCTTCCTGTCTTTGAAGATTGTGTCCAAATCTCGGTGCCGGGCTGGCTGCTTAGGTGTGAGTACTATGTCAGAGTACAAAAGAAATTCCCTTTTTACAGCTACGTGTTATATCCTCTCCCCAGGGGAGAAAGCTAAGCATTTTAGCAGGTAAATGTTGCGCGAAGATTGTAATACCATCCGCGTACCAGCGCACTAACGACGCATTTGCGCTCACAATGTTAAGTATAGGACGCGCACAGTTCATCACGCTCGCGCAAGTCCATCCGCGTTAAATGTTAACGCGCATCGTTTGCGCGAACGTTGTAATACGACGTTGCGCGCAAATGTTTTTTTCCCTCGTGCAAATGCGCATTTGCGCACGTAAAACCACTTGCGCGAAAAATTTAATAGGGGCCTATTATTTTATACTGGCCCTGTATAGGAGTCACGTTGCTGCTGTGGCCCCGGATACATTGGTGCTGCGCTTCATCTATATATTAATGTGTAATTCAGTCTGTGACAGTAATTTCTGTGCTTTCCATCATTCATCATTTATGTTGTGTACGTATGGGCTTCCGTGTGTGTGGCTGCTGGTATAATGGTGTATTGTGGTGTTTTGTGTTATCAGGCCACCGTGGACGTGTCCTATTTGAAGGTTCATTTCTGACCTATGTGTACCTTTCCTTTAAGATTTTGTGTGTGGTTGTTTTTTGATAATTTCTATTTATTTTTTTTCTTCTTCATTAAAGACTGGTCTGTGGGTTTTACCTAATTCTGCGATTTATTTTTGGCACCGCGTTCCTGCCAGTTAGGGGAGTGTGCGAGTAGTCTCTTTGCTCTTCCTAGGTGTTGTGCTTTTTCTTTTGTTTCTGAGTGGGTTAGGTCCGGTTAATTGGCAGAGCTATATATTTACACCTTGTCTGAGACCTCTATGCTCCCTCCCATTATATTCTACCTTTTCCAGTTATAGAGATACAAGTGTCAGAAGTTCTATTATTAAAACATGGCATTTATTCAAAGAGTAAAATGATTATTTGGGAAAAACAACATTTTCTATAAAAAGCAACCAGCATAAGCAGAAAACCTCCGACCCCCCCCCAAAAAGGGGCTTAACGGCGACGCAAAGGTAATGCTCCCCACTCTGAAAACAGGACTCTGTTACTGCCTCGTTCACATCCAGACTACAGCTGCCGAACAGAAGAAAGAGCGCAGTGCTTTAGATGTCTGTGATATGATAAAGGTGAAGCAGGAGAGTCTAGTATAGCGAAACAATGAGAGATATAACAATACACCTACATGTTAAATCGGGATAACTGGGAGCGCTCCCATAAAGCAGACACAGAGTGAGGTGTTTAGGCAAAAGAAAAAGGCATCATCAGTGACTCGATCAACTCGACGCGTTTCACCACTGCTGGCGTCCTCAGGAGTGTATGAGAGCTTAGTGAGGTCATGAAGATAGGCTGCAGACTGGCGTCGGAATGAGGGGTTATTTTTAGGCTTGTGCACCGTTTTTTTTTTTTTCGGTTCGATTCGATTTTTCGGATTTTTAAACTTTTCGATTCGGCTCGTTTCAACCGATTTCTGTTTCGGTTCGGCTCGACTCGTTTTTCGTGTACATTTTTTCTCGGAATTTCGACCATTTTTCGTATTTTCGTGTCACTTAGCTCGTTTTTGTATCGACTTTTCGTATTTTCGGAAAGTTTCGTTTTTCGGAATTGTAAATGTTTCGGAATATCGACCATTTTTCGTATTTTCGTGTCACTTAGCTCGTTTTTTGTATCGACTTTTCGTATTTTCGGAAATTTTCGTTTTTTTGGAACGTCTGTTCTCCTCGTTTCAAAGCAATAAATTTCGATTTGACACATTTCAAGTACATTCGAAAATTCCGAAAATATTTAGTTTCGGCTCGGAAAACTTTTCGGATCTGCCATTTTCGGATCTAAAAAGTTTCGGAAAATCGGCCGCATCCGAAAACATGAATCGGGAAATTTCGTGAAAATTCCGAAACCCGAAACGCACATCCCTATTTTATAGTAGTATGGTCAGAGCTTATGAGTTTCGGATGGTTGTCAGTGCACCTCCCCTCTGATTGATTTGGCACGTGCGGTGCTGATGAATGAACACAACATGCATGTTCAAGGAGGTGAATGGTATAAGAACACCTGGTAATAATTACTTCTGAAAGTGAACCCAGTGTAACATGGGAAATCATTGCAGGTCATTGCCTGTGTTTATACCAAAACAAAATGGGAAAGGGAGAAAAAGTTACTTGTGACAGAATGGCCGTCACTTACAAGTTATGTGCAGATAAAACGTTAAAAGTTCGTTGGTTCAATGTTAAATTTTGTTTCTACAATTTATGTCTGAATGATCCCTGTCGCAGGTAGATATATTCATCTCGACCTATATATATATATATATCACATCTATCCATATATGCGAAGTGTCCATTTTCCACAGCTGCCTGGTGAAAGCCTCAGCTCTAAAAAAAGTAATTAAAATGGTTCTTTTTCCCCCTTGGAAGGATATAACAGGTTGCTGCAAAATGGGCTTTCTTTGATACAGGATCAGGGTGGAAATTACCCATTTGGTCAAATGGAAGGTCCCTTGTCTCCTCTCCGCAGGCGTTCACACTTTGGAGTTCTGTGGCAGACTCTGCGGCAACAACTTGTAAGTGGTCACGTAGATCAAAGAAGCAATCAAATCCTTTGATCACTAGAGGTGATTATTGGAGATGATTGATATACCTGGGAGTCAAATTAATGAAGTACACTGAGCGTGCCCAGGAGTGGGAATGCTGGGAAATGTAGTGCACAGGGTGTAGCAGCTAGGGGCTGTCCTTAGAGGAACAAGACAGCCCTATATATATTCTGAGTCAAGCGTGGGCTCTTTGCTTTTGTGTGGGCCCAACTAATAACGTGAGAAACTGCCAGTTCTTCAAATCTCCAGCCCCAGGGGGGACACGGATGTCCTGTTAGCTTACTGATGTGAATAAGGGTCTGTGTTTTTGATCCTTTTTCTTTTATTTGCTGTTTTGTGTGTAAAGTGTTAAATTATCATATCAATTTTTCTGTAACCCTAAATGCACTGTGATTCTATATAACTTTTTTATATCCTAAATAAATATAAAACCTATTGAGCTCTGTTTCTGCCTGATATTCGATCCACGCTAACTGAAGGACTGGATTATCATAGAGAATTGCCTTTGTGTACGTTCAAGTCTGAGCTGTGGTGGGGGCAGGCGCTGTACTGTTCTCCTATTGTGAGGTGCATAATCAGTCTCACACCAGCTCTGATTCAGGTAGGCATCCTGGGAAAGCCCTGGTCTGTGGTGACAGTGTGACGCGTAGTATAAGGAAAGCGGGTACAGGGATTGTGGAAAACATAGTTGGTACTCCGGGTCAAGAGTAAACGGATACTGCGTTGCAATCCTGTGACCATTTCATCACATTTTACGTGCCTGTTGCGAGCGAATACATTGCAGGGACAGTTAGGCAAGCGCGCGCGGGGGATTGTTGGCCGCATAGTCGCTATCTGTTTATCCTAGACCCAAATAATGAGTTGCTTAACCCTGCATCCTTCGTCGCGGTGCACGCATTTTTCGTGACAATCCCTATGTGTATTGTGGTTCCCGGAAATGCACAGCTCGCCCAGAAACCCTGTTTTTCCTGCCCTGAGCATCTCACACTGCCGTAACTCCTGGCAAGCTGCCAAAAGCCGACACTGGTTCACCCGCCTACCCTGGAGCCCCCTGTTCCCCCATCATGGTGCTTTTTGGACAGCAGGTCCCCAGGGATGGTAGTGTGGTGTGGGCTGAAGTACGAGAGGAAGCACCACCAGGATCACCCCTCAATTAGCCACCAACACTAGATCAGGCTTCAAAGCAGCAGAGCGGACCCCACACCATTGGCAGAGCTCGCGCTTCGGGGGTGGAATTTCCCGGGCGAGGAACGGCCCAGGGCAGCCAGACAGTGCGGGACCAAGAACTGGGCTCGAGCTCGAGGCAGTGGCAGCCCATGTTAAGTATATGTAGCACTGGTTTAAATCCTGATGCTGTAATTACTCATTTCTGGCCACCAGGGGAGACGAGCGCAATGTAAACCAATACTGGACACTTTTGGACTACGTTTTCCAGCATGCTTTGGGGCAGGAACAGGAAGTGGGTGGGGAGAACCGAGACGCATCCGCAACCTCGTGCGGAGGAGAGCCAGTGCGCGCCAAGGGGTGAACAGAGCAAGACGCACGTGAGACAAGGAGCGATTGTGACCAGGCCGGAGCGCAGGTGCTGCCTTGCGGAGCTGGAGATCGGTTTCACTTACTTGCCAGAGACCTAGTAATCCACCGCTGAGAAGTTTACACAGATAGAGCTGCAGAGGGACCCCGAGTTAGGAGACCGCGATGATCTAACGGGAGTGCAGGCGGTGAGCTGAGCATCTTGTGGCAGAGACGGACAAGCAAGACAAGCGGATCCGGTGGCACAGAGTCCCAGCCAAATCGAGCAGAGAGACGTCCTGGGTCGAGCAGAGCGCAGAGTATCTGGCGGATGGGTGAGAGGCCTTCCCGGCCACAGTAAAATAATAAAGCACGCTGCAGTTTATCTAAACCTACAGGGCCCCAACGTGACTAGTTGAAGACACATTGAAATCATTCACTGGCCAGTTGAATCTAGTACCCGGGTACCAACACACGCATACACGTACACCTTCTTGGGACACAACCTGTACGGGACTCACACTCCAACAACAAAGGGGTTAAAATTCCTTTTTCTTTTCTGCTGCGCGTTTCTCGCATTACGAACTTCTGTAAATATATATGTATACCGTGCTGCTCTATATATGCCAGTTTATTTGAGATCAGTAAACTATATAACTTATAAAATCCACAACAGTGCTGGTGTATATTTATTCCCTAGTGCGGGGAGACTGACCCGAGGTTTAAATTCAGCGGCTCCTCCGGGAGTGAGCGCTACATATACAAAAAGGGTTATGGCTGGAGGCAGTGGCAAAATGGGCGCTGGAATGTCTGAGGGCGGGCTGGGAGAGAACAATGGGACTATAACATATAAATGTACCGTGTGTGTGTGTGTTAAACCAACCTGTTTAACCTGTACCACGCCTCGACGAGTTTTTGGGAAAAGGAACTATCCAGTGGATATTTATTACTGCTGACCGCTAGTCTCCAGCAAGGGACCTGAAGCCGGCTTGTTACCGCGGCTCACTGCACAGCAACCCCCGGCACCTACGGCAGATCTACTCCCTCAGAGTAGTGGCGTCCGTCACATTACTCACATTTAAAAAGAAAAAACACTGATATGAATTTAATCTGGTCATAACCACAGCAAGCAAATAAATGATTATCACCGGAAGGTGAAAGGGGGGCTAGATAGCTAATGACAACCAATGTACATGGTATCTCATTTTGGAGTTGGCAAAGTTAACCCCTTCCATAGGTACAAATCTATACTGAAAGCTGCACCCTTTGGTCTGATCAATGGGCTAAACCTATAGTTTAGTTATAGGCAAAAAATCAAATGCCCGATAATGATGAACTGAATATCTATAATATTGTTGCTAACAAGTCAATGTCCGGCCTGAGGGGACCAAAAGGTTCCTGCTCAAAATTGGGGGATCCTAACGGCCATGTCAGTTGGAATAGTGATTGTGACTGCTATATATAATGTTAAACTGACCATATCAAACCTTTATTTTAACGCCTCACATAGAGTTGAAAATAATTTTGAACAGGTTATGGATAGGGATGAGCCGAACACGAACCGAACTCAATGCAAGTCAATGGGACTCGAACGTTCGATTTTTAGAGTGCCCCGCAAGAGGGCAAATATGCAAGATATTTGCCATAAAAGGTGTATGGGGGTTCGGGTAGTGCCCTGGGGGACAGGAAACAAAGAAAAAAGTTTTAAAAAGGAACAGTGAGTTTTCCATGAAATAAAGGTTAAGAATAAAACTGAAAAATTCCTTCATATATCGTGCCTAGGAGGTCCCCATAACCTGCCCGTGAAGTGGCGGATTTATAGGATGTATAGAGACATTTAAAAAGAAAAAATGACATTTCAAATGACCGTAAATGATTTTCCTTTAATCTATTCATAAACAACTGCTTGGGGCGGCAGTCTGTATGAAAAGAGGAGACATTTTAGGACACGCAGAAAAAGTTTACTGATTTTTTTGGCTAAATAATGGTGAAACTTATGCAGGCTTTGGATGAAAGTAACAATAGGTGCTTTAAAATTGGGACAAAAAAAATGGTGTTTAGGAGGATAAATTTATACTTAGCTTTTTGGTACTGAAGTTGACTCCCAGGAGGTGGTCCACTACTCCAAAAAACCGCAGAAATGAAGAAAAACGGAGGCTTCAGTATTTCTCAGATATCAATAGTATATATGGTCAGGGAAACCAATTACTCACTCAGGAATGATTCAAATCCTAAATCATTTAAAGGATTTTATTCTCATAAAAATATATAAAATGATAATAATAATTCTAAAAGCCCGATGCGTTTCGTCTATCAAATAGACTTCCTCAAGGGCAGCATATTATACAAGTAATCAGAAAATATTAATCTCCTTTAAAATTGGGCCTTTAGTGTCAGCAACAGTACCGTCACACCTTAACCCCTCTGTAGTATTGTGGAAGAGTGCAGGGTTGGACCATGCCGTCCAATATTAAAATGATATGAATCTGGTATAGGCGTCAGTGGCAGTGCACCCAAATATTGTGCCTTTGGTGGCAGCAAGTGCCTTCACACCGTAACCCCTCTGAGATATTGTGGAAGAGTGCAGTGGTGGAGGTTTTGGTAATGCAGAAGAGATCCCCGATCTATTCAGTTACATCAGCAGCTATAACAAAACCGGGTCAGCAATGTTTAGGCACTTGTACTGCGCTACTGTATATGGTGAGAATCGGCGCACACCAGTAGCAACAGGAAGCAAACAGAACAGGCAGGGAATACACAGAGAGAATAGTCAAATGGCAGGCAAAGTCGGCAACAGATTGGGTCCTCAGAATATTTCCCAGATATTTTGTATATATGACAGACCCCCAAAATAGTCGCTGGCAGTGAGAACACAAAGATTAGAACAATTCCCAGATATTTTGTAGAAGTGAGACCCCCCAATAGCTGGTGGCAGTGAGAACACACACTAACACAACAATCTCCTCTCAAATAAACACGTGCTGGGGCTGCAAGGGACGCCTTATATATTGTGCTGCGGGACTTAGCTCTGTGAGCCCGTGATTGGGCAAAATTTGCCCAATCAGGACTCTGAGCCGTGATTGGCATAGTCCTGCACCTGTCTTGCACCTAAACTGTGGTCAGGTGCAGGCTGCAGCCAATTACAAGCTTCAGGCCAGTGGAAAAGTGCATTGTGGTCCATTGTGGTGCATTGTGGGCGAACACGCTGCGAACATGTGGAAATGTTCGAAGTTCGCGAACATACGAACCGGCGATGTTCGAATCGAACACATCGAACCGAACAGCTCATCCCTAGTTATGGAGACTTTGAAATTCAGGACCCATACAGTTTATCATAAAAATGGCATAAAAGTAAATCCTTCGACGTGGGAGTAACTTTTTGGTAAGTACAGGTAATGATTTCCCATGTTACACTGGGTTCACTTTCAGAAGTAATTATTACCAGGTGTTCTTATACCATTCACCTCCTTGATCATACATGAGGTGTTCATTCATCAGCACCGCACGTGTCAAACCAATCAGAGGGGAGGTGCACTGACAGCTTTAATACAGCATCTGCCAACCATCCGAAACTCATTAGCTCTGACCATACTACTATAAATATAACCCCTCATTCCGACGCCAGTCTGCAGCCTATCTTCATGACCTCACTAAGCTCTCATACACTCCTGAGGACGCCAGCAGTGGTGAAACGCGTCGAGTTGATCAAGTCACTGATGATGCCTTTTTCTTTTGCCTAAACACCTCACTCTGTGTCTGCTTTATGGGAGCGCTCCCAGTTATCCCGATTTAATTTGTATAGTGTATCTCTGTGCAGTCTCTCATTGTGTCAGGTCCGCTGGCCCGCCTGCGCCGCGTTCAGCCGACTCCCTGATTACCCAGCGTTCCAGTGGATGCTGCGGCAGGACGGCCGACTCAACGGCTCGGCAGTGCCAGGAGGACGGGACAGGTTGGCTCACCTCCTCGGCGTGGTCGGGTTCCCCGGAGAGGAATGCGGCCGGAGGTGCAGCCGGTGGTCTCCGGCGAAGCTCTAGGCTTCAGGCCTTGTGCAGACATCTGGCAAGGGACGAGCACGGCGCTGGTCTCCACCGGCCTTCCTTGTCGCACTCCAATGATGTCACAGGCCTGCTATTGGATCAGATGGGGTCCATTGGATATAAAAGAGCGTAGGGCTCATTCTCAAATCACTCCAGTATTGAAGCAGTTCCCCTGGTTTCTTGCTCCTGAATGATTGAAGCTGATGGTTCCATGTATGCCGTTTGCTTTCTGCTACTCCTTGCCTTTCAGTGGTGTCCCCTGAGCTCTTTTCTTCTCCTACCAGCATCTGGTGGGGAAAACCCTGACACATTGTTTCACTATACTAGACTCCCCTGCTTCACCTTTATCATATCACGGACATTCTATGCACTAGATGCTTCTTCTATTCAGCAGCTTTAGTCTGTCACTGCCTTCTTCACTTACAGAGTCCAGCAGACCAGCACCTATTTTCAGAGTGGGGAGCAGTACTTTTGCATTGCCGTTAACCCCCTTTTTGGGGGTAGGATGTTTTCTGCTTATGCAGGTTGTTTTTAATGTTGTTTTTCCCAAATAATCATTTTCCATTTTGAATAAATGCTATATTTTATTTTGGCACTCTGATCCATTCATCAGCTTGTTCCGGTGGTCGGTCCCCACTGTGATCAGCTGCTTTTTCTGACGTGTTTTTAGCGGTGGTTCCGGTTGGATTTTGGTGGGTGTGTGGCGGATTTTCCCTGCACTCCGGGGACCGTGTGGTGAATGCTGAATTCACCACAAGGTGGGAAACTTTGATTCCCCGAAGTGCCGGGCAAGAGAGCACTGAAATGTCGACGTCATTTCGCTGCTCTCTGAATAACCCTTTGTATATATTGTCACGTACCTGGAAACCACTAGAAATGTAAAACCTTTTTGTCCCCTTGTGAGACGTTCCCCCTGGATTGTGACATTACCTCATTGTTTCTCCTGGATTGCGATATTACCCCTTTGTTTCCCCTGGATTGCCACATTACCCCGTTGTTTCCCCTGGATTGCAACATTACCCCATTGTTTCCCCTGGATTGCAACATTACCCCATTGTTTCCCCTGGATTGCAACATTACCCCATTGTTTCCCCCTGGATTGCGATATTACCCCTTTGTTTCCCCTGGATTGCCACATTACCCCTTTGTTTCCCCTAGATTGCCACATTACCTCGTTGTTTCCCCTGGATTGCGACATTACCTCGTTGTTTCCCCTGGATTGCGACATTACCCCGTTGTTTCCCCTGGATTGCGACATTACCCCGTTATTTCCCCCTGGATTGCGACATTACCCCTTTGTTTCCCCTGGATTGCCACATTACCCCTTTGTTTCCCCTAGATTGCCACATTACCCCGTTGTTTCCTCTGGATTGCGACATTGCCTTGTTGTTTCCCCTGGATTGCGACATTGCCTCGTTGTTTCCCCTGGATTGTGACATTGCCTCGTTGTTTCCCCTGGATTGTGACATTGCCTCGTTGTTTCCCCTGGATTGTGACATTACCCCATTGTTTCCCCTTGGATTGCGATATTACCCCTTTGTTTCCCCTGGATTGCCACATTACCCCTTTGTTTCCCCTAGATTGCCACATTACCCCGTTGTTTCCCCTGGATTGCGACATTGCCTTGTTGTTTTCCCTGGATTGCGACATTACCCCTTTGTTTCCCCTGGATTGTGACATTACCTCGTTGTTTCCCCTGGATTGTGACATTACCTCGTTGTTTCCCCTGGATTGTGACATTACCTCGTTGTTTCCCCTGGATTGTGACATTGCCTCGTTGTTTCCCCTGGATTGTGACATTACCCCTTTGTTTCCCCTGGATTGTGACATTACCTCGTTGTTTCCCCTGGATTGTGACATTACCTCGTTGTTTCCCCTGGATTGTGACATTACCTCGTTGTTTCCCCTGGATTGTGACATTACCTCGTTGTTTCCCCTGGATTGTGACATTGCCTCGTTGTTTCCCCTGGATTGTGACATTACCCCTTTGTTTCCCCTGGATTGCGACATTGCCTCGTTGTTTCCCCTGGATTGTGACATTACCTCGTTGTTTCCCCTGGATTGCGACATTACCTCGTTGTTTCCCTCAGGCACCAGACTTGTTTGCCCCATTGGGACTCCGCAGGATTATCTCTCTCGACGGGATTCCCACTTCCCTGAGCGACCCCGGTGTCCAGAGGAGCAAACCTCAAACCCCAACTGCTCCATTCCCCTTCATGGGAATGTGACGCTCTTAAGAGACAACCTACGGAATACTATCAGTTACTACTTATTCGAAGCTTGAGGGGAAGGTCCCTGGGGAACCCCAAATTTGGGGCCCCCACATTCCTTGGATCTGTGAGCCTGTTAGATACTTAACCCTTTGCCCAATCAGTGTTTTTCTTGCTGGCAACGCATGGCCCTGATTGGGGCACCCCTGGACCAAATTTCAGGACGTCTCTAGGGGATTCCTTGCTTTTTGGCCTCGCCACCCCAGCAGATTGTCCTTGCCAGGTGAAGGAGCAGCCACCGCACGAGCTTCCCAGGGACCCTGAGCTGGCCCACTGTGCGATCAGCCCCATTGGTGTTTCTGGGGAGCTCTTTGGACCACTTGTGCTTGAGACACTGGGCTTCTCGGGATTACTTGAATCATTTTGCTGCACCTCGGGGAAGCCCCTTAATTCCCCCAATTAATGTACCCCTTTGCTGTATATGTGAATACTGGGTTTTTTCCCAGTGCCGGTATGTCTAGCACTATCCATTGTTCTGGTTAATCCCATTATCTGATCGTTTATGTGTATAACAGGAGCTGCATCTCTATGCCAAAATACATGCTGTTTTTGCTGATCCTGAAACCTGTGTTGTCGGGTTTTTGGGAGTAGCCCTGCTATAAACACTATACTTTCTCCACTATTTCGCTAGTGACGAGGCCAGGCAGATAATATTACAGAACCATCACATATATAATTCCAGTAAATACACAAAAGGACCTGAATCTCTTGTTATTTGTGTGATGATGATGATGATAGAAGCCTCCAGTTGGTCTTAGTGAGAAGATTCTGGCCGCCACTTGGGAAGCTCTTAGCATCGTTCTCGTTCATTCATTGTGCTCTTGCAGGCCGTTGTGTTTCTCTGGTCTCAGAGGTATGAGGTCACTCGCAGTAAATAAATCCTTTAATCGGATATTGGTGTGACGGGGGGCCTGACCTGACATGGCACAGAAGGAGTGTGAGCTACTTTAGCAATTAACGGACATGAACCGTGGATGTATAAACAAAACAAGGGATTTATTTACAACAGTACTATATACAGCAAGGAACCAGAACAACACAATGAAACAAAAGACCTGAGCACTAGAATTAAACCATATACTGAGAGACTGACCTGAACTAAATATACAATAGATACTAAACTAGAAAAACAAACAGATGAGCAACCAAGGACCTGGGAAACTATAGGCAAAAAGTCATAAGAGAACTAAACACTAGAGTAACATGAGTGAAAACATAAACCTGTTTAAACCTAGAGAAGAAACATGAAATGCAAACCTAAATACCAGACATAAACATGAAACGGTATTAATAACCACGGACCTGGAAGACTATAAGCAGATGTAAATACAGAACTGGCGGAGAAGTAAACCCAAAACCTGAAAGTAAAGTCCTAAAGGGTAACTTGAAAACATACAGGAGGACCAGAGCAACAGATCCCTACCAGAAGTGCAAGGTAAGTGAATAAGGATCAAGGAGATCAAGGCTTGGAACAAAGCAGACTGAGGCTCAGAACAAAATGAGGCACCCCCCCCCCCTCCTAGGGCGATGCCTGCCTTTATACAAAGTTCAATTAAGAACAATTTAGTCCAGGTAAGTGTCCAGGCTTTGAATCCAAAAAATGAACGAAATGAAAGTCCAAAGCAGCAATGTCCACTACTGCCAGAGGGGGCGCCAGAAACCCAGGACGTGACAATTGGGCAGTGAGACGCACACTGTGACCTGCGATCCCTAAATCAGGACATGTTAGGCCAAACTAGCAGATATTGGATCATTCCGGGCTCTCTCCAGTGCTTTTGTTTTGGATGTGTAACCGGCTTTTAGCTCCTTGTGGTTTCCGGGTGAATGCTCTTGTGTATTTGTATGTTGGGCTCTCCGTCACTCTGTACATCGAGTCGCAGGTTTATGGAGGCTATTGGTAAATACCAGCTGTGTATCTTCTCCAGGTCCGGCGATCGTGGGATACGCATTGTCCTACTTTGTGTACAGCACGTGGAAGGGCCGGGCGCTCTACCTGGAAGACCTGTATGTCATGCCGGCCTATAGAGGTGAGTAGTGCTATGGGGTCTGTGAGATGCCATGGTCTGCAGGGGATTACATGGAAATGTATCTGAATAAGGGAGGGGGGGTTAACCAGAAAGCAAAGACAGGGCCGGATTAACAAAGGGGCTGATGGAGCACCAGGCCCATGCTCCAGAATAGGCCCAGAGACAGGATAAATATGTCTGCATTGATGGGCATTTGGACCCCTGTATCTCCAACTCCATAGCAACTACAGGGTCATGTTTGGTATCACAGTAAAGGCCAGAGCATGTCCTTTCCAATGATACCAAACATGACCAGGTTTTATGTAAAAATAAGAAAATGTCTTTTGTTTTCTTTCCAACACAGCAATATTTTTCACTTTTCAATTCTAAAGTAAACAATGACACTGCACTAACTCACCATCTCATTTCCCGTGTCACCAAAAAGTGTGGCGGTGATGGCACAATCCGTTGTTACGAATTGTTACATCAAAAACCTAAACCGCCAAACTGTGGCGAAGAACCTGGGGGGGGAAGACTTTAGAACCCTGTGTCACTAATCTTTACACCTCACAAGGTCAAGTAAGGTGTCATTGGACAGGACAGAGCCTGGCCTTTGCATTGATACTAAACGTGAGAATGTAAAATTTGAAAGGAAAGAAACAAAAAAAAACACTTATTTATTTATTTTTAGTTGCAGAGTGATGGCATTGTCCATTTGTCACGTATAAAATGAGCAATACCACTGCCATTACTCACCTTTTAATTCCCCAGGCTGGGAGCAAGGTCAGTGTTTTATACATACAGGGTTATTCAGAGAGCGGTGAAAAGCAGGAGAATGACTGGAGAATGGAAAATTCTAGGTCAAAATAGCCGATTTGGAAAGTGGGATAAATGGGAGAATTTTTCTGGTTTGGCCTAGAATTTTCACTTCTCCAGCCATTCTCCAGCTTTTCACCGCTCTCTGAATAACTATGATAGTCAAATTATTCATCGATCCTCCAAAACACAAGGGAACTATTTCATTTTTTTTAATTTTTTGGTAAAATTGTATATTTTTTCTGAAAAATGCAGTAACAGCTTCCCATATCAATTTTTAACAAGAATTCCCTATAGAATATATAAGCACAAAGGTTTGGATGATAAAATGTAAAAAAATAATTTTACACGCTGTAAATGATTGAAATCTGAAAGGAAATTTCCTCACACAGAATCTGCCTGGATAGATACACCCGTATCTGCACTATTAAAAATCCTAAAATATGTTTTCATTTCACTAAATTACATAAAAGCCCCCAAAATCTTCAGCTCCCGCCCCATAGAGATCTTAATCCAGCCCCATAGAGATCCTAATCCGGCCCTATAGAGACCTTAATCCGGCCCCATAGAGACCTTAATCTGGCCCCATAGAGACCTTAATCCAGCCCCATAGAGATCTTAATCCGGCCCCATAGAGACCTTAATCCGGCCCCATAGAGACCTTAATCCGGCCCCATAGAGACCTTAATCCGGCCCTATAGAGACTTTATTCCGGCCCCATAGAGACCTTATTCCGGCCCCATAGAGACCTTAATCCGGCCCCATAGAGACCTTAATCCGGCCCCATAGAGACCTTAATCCGGCCCCATAGAGACCTTAATCCGGCCCCATAGAGACCTTAATCCGGCCCCATAGAGATCCTAATCCGGCCCTATAGAGACCTTAATCCGGCCCCATAGAGACCTTAATCCGGCCCCATAGAGACCTTAATCCGGCCCCATAGAGACCTTAATCCGGCCCCATAGAGACCTTAATCCGGCCCCATAGAGATCCTAATCCGGCCCTATAGAGACCTTAATCCGGCCCCATAGAGACCTTATTCCGGCCCCATAGAGACCTTAATCCGGCCCCATAGAGACCTTAATCTGGCCCCATAGAGACCTTAATCTGGCCCCATAGAGACCTTAATCCAGCCCCATAGAGATCTTAATCCGGCCCCATAGAGACCTTAATCCGGCCCCATAGAGACCTTAATCCGGCCCCATAGAGACCTTAATCCGGCCCTATAGAGACCTTAATCCGGCCCCATAGAGAACCTAATCTGGCCCCATAGAGAACCTAATCTGGCCCCATAGAGATCTTAATCCGGCCCCGTAGAGATCTTAATCCGGCCCTGAGTAAAGGTGGTTCACTTCATACTCAGACATAAATCTCAATGTTAATGTGGCTCCCTTACAGGACATCCGTCTCTCCCACCAACAATCTTTCATGCCTTTTCCAGTACTCAGCCCAATTTTAAGGACTGGTACAATGAAAGAGCAGTAATGGACTTCCCCAGGAGTGAGGCAGCACTCAGTGCTGGGGTAAAATAGACTTTAAAGAATCAAATTCAGCAAATATATACAGTGCAAGGAGAGACCTGGAAACCAGTGGAAGAAGACACCCTGGTGCCCCCTCTTCTTCCAGTCTTCCTGCTCTGGTGACCATGGGTGAGGAACATTGCTCAAACCCAAGCAGAAGATGGAGCAGTAGCGCACATTGCAGTCACACCTTGGGCACGGGGCTGTGTGACTGCGACTGATAACACAAACACACAAGAGTCTGAAAGCCAGAGGCGATGTGTGTCTCAGCAAGTGACCACACAGACAGCCACCGCTGTGAAGAACATCTTTTTTGTTGCTGGTAGGGGCTTTCAGTGACACATACAATAAAAATATTGACAATAACAACAACCCATAATCACAGACACCCGGCACCTATAAGGGGCACATGGTGACTTGGACATAGGAGAGGACTGGCGAACATGATGAGGCAGAACCTGCAGTCCCACAATGCAAGGACAATGTCCAGAGGGTGGCATGAAGGGGTGTCTGGACCAACAAAGTTTATGGAAAAGTAAAAAAACGGGATCCTGGGATAGAGCTGATATGTAGGAACATGGTGGTGCAGCTGGTGAATATCTGATCTTTCCTTGCAGATAAAGGGATCGGCTCCCAGCTCTTTGTCGCTGTCGCAGAGGTGAGTGCTTTCATTTCCCGTCCTCATTCTTTACTGCATTTTAATAGTTAAAACCAACTATACTGCGTGTTTATTATTATTTTATGGCCACATGGTCAGTGTCACTTATCAATGAAACCGGAGAACCAACAATAATCACAATCCAGTGTGAGTGATCCTTTATTATTTTGCCCAGAGACGCTCACACAGACACAGGGACACAGACACAGGGACACAGTACACAGACACAGGGACACAGTTACAGGGTGACAGACACAGGGACACAGACACAGGGACACAGACACAGGAACACAGACACAGGGACACAGACACTGGGACACAGACACTGGGACACAGACACAGGGACACAGACACAGGGACACAGACACAGGGACACAGACACTGGGACACAGACACTGGGACACAGACACAGGGACACAGACACAGGGACACAGACACATGGACACAGACGCAGGGACACAGATGCAGGGACACAGACGCAGGGACACAGACACAGGGACACAGACACAGGGACACAGACACAGGTTAACAGACACAGGGACAGAGACACAGGGTAACAGACACAGGGACACAGACACAGGGACACAGACACTGGGACACAGACACTGGGACACAGACACAGGGACACAGACACAGGGACACAGACACATGGACACAGACGCAGGGACACAGACGCAGGGACACAGACGCAGGGACACAGACGCAGGGACACAGACGCAGGGACACAGACACAGGGACACAGACACAGGTTAACAGACACAGGGACAGAGACACAGGGTAACAGACACAGGGACACAGTTACAGGGTGACAGACACAGGGACACAGACACAGGGACACAGACACAGGGACACAGTTACAGGGTGACAGACACGGACACAGGGTAACAGACACAGGGACACAGACACAGGTTAACAGACACAGGGACACAGTTACAGGGTGACAGACACAGACACAGGGTAACAGACACAGGGACACAGACACAGGTTAACAGACACAGGGAAACAGACACAGGGAAACAGACACAGGGACAGAGACACAGGGTAACAGACACAGGGACACAGACACAGGGAAACAGACACAGGGAAACAGACACAGGGACAGAGACACAGGGTAACAGACAAAGGGACGCAGACACAGCCACACAGACACAGGGAAACAGACACAGGGAAACAGACACAGGGACAGAGACACAGGGTAACAGACACAGGGACACAGACACAGGTTAACAGACACAGGGAAACAGACACAGGGAAACAGACACAGGGACAGAGACACAGGGTAACAGACACAGGGACACAGACACGGGGATGCAGACACCGGGACGCAGACACAGGGACACAGACACAGGGTAACAGACACAGGGTAACAGACACATGGACACAGACAAAGGGAAACAGACACAGGGACACAGACACAGGGACACAGACACATGGACACAGACACAGGGACACAGACACAGGGAAACAGACACAAGGACACAGACACAGGGTAACAGACACAGGGACACAGACACAGGGACACAGACACAGGGAAACAGACACAGGGACACGGACACAGACACAGGGAAACAGACACAAGGACACAGACACAGGGTAACAGACACAGGGACACAGACACAGGGACACAGACACAGGGACAAAGACACAGGGTAACAGACACACAGATACAGGGACACAGACACAGGGAAACAGACACAGGGAAATGGACACAGGGACAGGGAAACAGACACAGGGAAACAAACACAGGGAAACAGACACAGGGACACAGACACAGGGTAACAGACACAGGGTAACAGACACAGACACAGGGTAACGGACACAGGGACAGGGAAACAGACACAGGGAAACAGACACAGGGTAACAGACACAGGGAAACAGACACAGGGACACAGACAAAGGGACACAGACACAGGGACACAGACACAGGGAAACAGACACAGGGAAACAGACACAGGGTAACAGACACAGGGACACAGACACAGGGTAAAGACACAGGGTAACAGACACAGGGAAACAGACACAGGGAAACAGACACAGGGAAACAGACACAGGGAAACAGACACAGGGACAGAGACACAGGGTAACAGACACAGGGACACAGACACAGGGAAACAGACACAGGGAAACAGACACAGGGAAACAGACACAGGGACAGAGACACAGGGTAACAGACAAAGGGACGCAGACACAGGGACAGAGACACAGGGTAACAGACACAGGGACAGAGACACAGGTTAACAGACACAGGGAAACAGACACAGGGACAGAGACACAGGGTAACAGACACAGGGACGCAGACACAGGGACACAGACACAGGGACACAGACACAGGGTAACAGACACAGGGACACAGACACAGGGACACAGACACACGGAAACAGACACAGGGACACAGACACAGGGACACAGACACAGGGACAAAGACACAGGGAAACAGACACAAGGACACAGACACAGGGTAACAGACACAGAGACACAGACACAGGGACACAGACACAGGGACACAGACACATGGACACAGACACAGGGACACAGACACAGGGACACAGACACAGGGAAACAGAGGGACACAGACACAGGGACACAGACACAGGGAAACAGACACAGGGACACAGACACAGGGACAAAGACACAGGGTAACAGACACAGAGACACAGACACAGGGAAACAGGCACAGGGAAACGGACAAAGACACAGGGTAACAGACACAGGGACACAGACACAGGGAAACAGACACAGGGAAACGGACACAGACACAGGGAAACAGACACAGGGACACAGGGTAACAGACACAGGGACACAGACACAGGGACACAGACACAGGGACAAAGACACAGGGACACAGACACAGGGACACAGACACATGGACACAGACACAGGGACACAGACACAGGGACACAGACACAGGGAAACAGAGGGACACAGACACAGGGACACAGACACAGGGACACAGACACAGGGAAACAGAGGGACACAGACACAGGGACACAGACACAGGGAAACAGACACAGGGACACAGACACAGGGACACAGACACAGGGACAAAGACACAGGGTAACAGACACAGAGACACAGACACAGGGACACAGACACAGGGAAACAGACACAGGGAAACGGACACAGGGACAGGGAAACAGACACAGGGAAACAGACACAGGGAAACAGACACAGGGACACAGACACAGGGAGACAGACACATGGACACAGACACAGGGTAACAGACACAGGGAAACAGACACAGGGAAACAGACACAGGGAAACAGACACAGGGAAACAGACACAGGGAAACAGACACAGGGACAAAGACACAGGGTAACAGACACAGGGAAACAGACACAGGGAAACAGACACAGGGACACAAACACAGGGACACAGACACAGGGTGACACAGACACAGGGACACAAACAAAGGGACACAGACACAGGGACACAGACACAGGGACACAGACACAGGGTAACAGACACAGGGTAACAGACACAGGGTAACAGACACAGGGTAACAGACACAGGGACACAGACACAGGGACACAAATACAGGGACACAGACACAGGGTAACAGACACAGGGAAACAGACACACGGACAGAGACACAGGGACACAGACACAGGGACACAGACACAGGGAAACAGACACAGGGTAACAGACACAGGGTAACAGTCACAGGGTAACAGACACAGGGACACAGACACAGGGACAAAGACACAGGGTAACAGACACAGGGACACAGACACAGGGACAAAGACACAGGGTAACAGACACAGGGACACAGACACAGGGACACAGACACAGGGAAACAGACACAGGGAAACAGACACAGGGTAACAGACACAGGGTAACAGACACAGGGTAACAGACACAGGGACACAGACACAGGGTAACGGACACAGGGACAGGGAAACAGACACAGGGAAACAAACACAGGGAAACAGACACAGGGACACAGACACAGGGTAACAGACACAGGGTAACAGACACAGGGACACAAACACAGGGACAAAGACACAGGGTGACACAGGGACACAGACACAGGGTGACACAGACAAAGGGACACAGACACAGGGACACAGACACAGGGTAACAGACACAGGGTAACAGACACAGGGACACAGACACAGGGACACAGGGACACAGACACAGGGTAACAGACACAGGGACACAGACACAGGGTAACAGACACAGGGACACAGACACAGGGTAACAGACACAGGGTAACAGACACAGGGTAACAGACACAGGGACACAGACACAGGGTAACAGACACAGGGTAACAGACACAGGGACACAGACACAGGGTAACAGACACAGGGTAACAGACACAATGACACAGACACAGGGACACAGACACAGGGAAACAGACACAGGGTAAAAGACACAGGGTAACAGACACAGGGTAACAGACACAGGGACACAGACACAGGGACACAGACACAGGGACAAAGACACAGGGTAACAGACACAGGGACACAGATACAGGGACAAAGACACAGGGTAACAGACACAGGGACACAGACACAGAGAAACAGACACAGGGAAACAGACACAGGGAAACAGACACAGGGAAAAAGACACAGGGACACAAACACAGGGGTAACAGACACAGGGTAAAAGACACAGGGTAAAAGACACAGGGACACAGACACAGGGTAACAGACACAGGGTAACAGACACAGGGACACAGACACAGGGACACAGACACAGGGTAACAGACACAGGGACACAGACACAGGGTAACAGACACAGGGACACAGACACAGGGTAACAGACACAGGGACACAGACACAGGGTAACAGACACAGGGTAACAGACACAATGACAGGGACACAGACACAGGGAAACAGACACAGGGTAAAAGACACAGGGTAACAGACACAGGGTAACAGACACAGGGACACAGACACAGGGACACAGACACAGGGACACAGACACAGGGACAAAGACACAGGGTAACAGACACAGGGTAACAGACACAGGGACACAGACACAGGGACAAAGACACAGGGTAACAGACACAGGGACACAGACACAGGGAAACAGACACAGGGAAACAGACACAGGGAAACGGACACAGACACAGGGAAACAGACACAGGGAAACAGACACAGGGACACAGACACAGGGTAACAGACACAGGGACACAGACACAGGGACACAGACACAGGGACACAGACACAGGGACACAGACACAGGGACAAAGACACAGGGTAACAGACACAGGGACACAGACACAGGGAAACAAACACAGGGAAACAGACACAGGGAAACAAACACAGGGAAACATACACAGGGAAACAAACACAGGGAAACAGACACAGGGAAACAAACACAGGGAAACAGACACAGGGTAACAGACACAGGGACACAGACACAGGGACACAGACACAGGGTAACAGACACAGGGTAACAGACACAGGGTAACAGACACAGGGTAACAGACACAGGGACACAGACACAGGGTAACGGACACAGGGACAGGGAAACAGACACAGGGAAACCTATGCTTAGAGACAGAGATACAAGGTCAGAAACATCACACATACACAAAGAAACATCAAAGGGACGCAGACACTGACAGTGCCAAACACAATTACAGAGACAATGACCACTACAGAGATCTACATTGACAGGTGCAGACACTATCACACACAGGGACAATTACAGACTTTTACAGGGACAGAGACACTGACGGTGATGAAAACCCAAACAGTGACACACAGACACATACTGACAGAGCAATCAGTGACAGATACAGGGAAACATTATTAAACACAGAAACATCAGCAGAAACAGAAACACAAACCCAGACAGAGACACTTGCAGAGAAGAATACTGATAGTTACAGAAACCTACATTAACCAGCACAGACACTAACAGGGTTATTCAAAGAGATCCAAATTGCTTGAGAAAGGTAACCGAACGCTGAAAATCAGGGTTCGGTTGCCTTTCCTGGCCATTCGGCTATCCAGAGAGCAGGCAATTTGCCAAATCCTGGCGAATTGCCTGCACATACGGTGCCTGTTCGGTGCCTGTTCGAGGGCAGTGAAATCCCCATGAAAAAGCACTGCTTCGGCTATTCAGAGAACACAAACCAGCAGTGAAAGGTTCCCATAATGCCCTGTCATTCGGTGGTTTAATTCGGCAGGTTTATTCTGGAGAATCCCATAGGATTCAATGTTAAAAATATTCTCGATTTAATTCAATATCTAATAAACCGTTCATTATAATATTCTGCAGTAAAAAGTCTCTTTATTTATAGATCTTTTAGGATATTTTAAGCATTTTTCTTATTTTTTTTTCTTTTTTTAAAAGTCCTTTTTTTTTATTTTTTTTAGTTATTTCTTTTTTCTGTAACAGCCCTTTTTATTATCATTCATTGGATTTTATATGTAAATTTCAGACATTTTCGCTCAGTAGTTTCTTTGCAAACAGCGTTTCACTTTCACACATTCATACAAACTGTTTTGCTAATTTATTCACTGCCTCCTCTGCGGTGTTGAAGGCTGCGATCGGCTCCTGTTTGGGTTTTTCTGTGGTTTTCGGCAGGTTAATCCAGATGTTTTTGCGGGTTTTCCTCGTGCATTCGCTGGGTTTTGCAGTTAGTTTTCGTCAGGTTTGCGGCAGCTTTTCCCTGCAATTCGGGACCCTGTGGTGTTTGCTGAATACACTGCAGTCACCGAAATGAGAATCGGCAAAAGGAACCGAATTGAAGAGAACGAAAAGTCACTGAACGTGCAGTGACTTTTCGAATCTCTTTGAATAACCCTGTAAGATACTATCAGACATAGACACGTCCGTCACAAACACACACTCAAAGTCATACTGTCAGACACACACAGGGACACTTACGGAGACACGAGCTGTCACACATTCAGACATTGGCAGGAACACAGAGACCCCGACGAGTATGAAAACGCTAAACGAGACAGAAACATGCTGACAATCACACAGACAAGGTCACTGGCAAAGACCAGGACTGACCCAAACCGTGCTGTTTAGGTCCAAGGATGGAATTCTGTGCCTCCCCCCAAAAAAAATCATGTCCACCAAAACATCACTTTACCCACTGCACCCTCATTATCTCCCCCTGTGCCTCCCTGCACCCTGAACCTACCCATCACTTTACCCACTGCCCCTCATTATCTACCCCTGTGCCTCCCTGCACCCTGAACCTACCCATCACTTTGTCTCAGTGCCCCCTCATTATCCCCCCCTGTGCCTCCCTGCACCCTGAACCTACCCATCACTTTACCCACTGCCCCTCATTATCCCCCCCTGTGCCTCCCTGCACCCTGAACCTACCCATCACTTTACCCACTGCCCCTCATTATCCCCCCTGTGCCTCCCTGCACCCTGAACCTACCCATCACTTTACCCACTGCCCCTCATTATCTACCCCTGTGCCTCCTGCACCCTGAACCTACCCATCACTTTACCCACTGCCCCTCATTATCCCCCCCTGTGCCTCCCTGCACCCTGAACCTACCCATCACTTTACCCACTGCCCCTCATTATCTACCCCTGTGCCTCCCTGCACCCTGAACCTACCCATCACTTTACCCACTGCCCTTCATTATCTACCCCTGTGCCTCCCTGCACCCTGAACCTACCCATCACTTTACCCACTGCCCCTCATTATCTACCCCTGTGCCTCCCTGCACCCTGAACCTACCCATCACTTTACCCACTGCCCCTCATTATCTACCCCTGTGCCTCCCTGCACCCTGAACCTACCATCACTTTGTCTCAGTGCCCCTCATTATCTACCCCTGTGCCTCCCTGCACCTGAACCTACCCATCACTTTACCCACTGCCCCTCATTATCCCCCCTGTGCCTCCCTGCACCCTGAACCTACCCATCACTTTGTCTCAGTGCCCCTCATTATCTACCCCTGTGCCTCCCTGCACCCTGAACCTACCCATCACTTTACCCACTGCCCCTCATTATCTACCCCTGTGCCTCCCTGCACCCTGAACCTACCCATCACTTTGTCTCAGTGCCCCTCATTATCTACCCCTGTGCCTCCCTGCACCCTGAACCTACCCATCACTTTGTCTCAGTGCCCCTCATTATCTACCCTGTGCCTCCCTGCACCCTGAACCTACCCATCACTTTGTCTCAGTGCCCCCTCATTATCTCCCCCTGTGCCTCCCTGCACCTGAACCTACCCATCACTTTGTCTCAGTGCCCCCTCATTATCTACCCCTGTGCCTCCCTGCACCCTGAACCTACCATCACTTTGTCTCAGTGCCCCCTTTATCTACCCCTGTGCCTCCCTGCACCCTGACCTACCCATCACTTTACCCACTGCCCCTCATTATCTACCCCTGTGCCTCCCTGCACCCTGAACCTACCCATCACTTTGTCTCAGTGCCCCCTCATTATCTACCCCTGTGCCTCCCTGCACCCTGAACCTACCCATCACTTTGTCTCAGTGCCCCCTCATTATCTACCCCTGTGCCTCCCTGCACCCTGAACCTACCCATCACTTTGTCTCAGTGCCCCCTCATTATCTACCCCTGTGCCTCCCTGCACCCTGAACCTACCCATCACTTTGTCTCAGTGCCCCCTCATTATCTACCCCTGTGCCTCCCTGCACCCTGAACCTACCCATCACTTTGTCTCAGTGCCCCCTCATTATCTACCCCTGTGCCTCCCTGAACCCTGAATACCCATCACTTTTGTCTCAGTGCCCCCTCATTATCTACCCCTGTGCCTCCCTGCACCCTGAACCTACCCATCACTTTGTATCTCTGTGCCTCCCTCACCCTGAACCTACCCATCACTTTGTCTCAGTGCCCCCTCATTATCTACCCCTGTGCCTCCCTGCACCCTGAACCTACCCATCACTTTGTCTCAGTGCCCCTCATTATCTCCCCTGTGCCTCCCTGCACCCTGAACCTACCCATCACTTTGTCTCAGTGCCCCTCATTATCTCCCCCTGTGCCTCCCTGCACCCTGAACCTACCATCACTTTGTCTCAGTGCCCCCTCATTATCTCCCCCTGTGCCTCCCTGCACCCTGAACCTACCCCACTTGTGTCTCAGTGCCCCTCATTATCTACCCCTGTGCCTCCCTGCACCCTGAACCTACCCATCACTTTGTCTCAGTGCCCCCTTTTATCTCCCCCTGTGCCTCCCTGCACCCTGAACCTACCCATCACTTTGTCTCAGTGCCCCCTCATTATCTACCCCTGTGCCTCCCTGCACCCTGAACCTACCCATCACTTTGTCTCAGTGCTCCCTCATTATCTACCCCTGTGCCTTCCTGCACCCTGAACCTACCCATCACTTTGTCTCAGTGCCCCTCATTATCTACCCCTGTGCCTCCCTGCACCCTGAACCTACCCATCACTTTGTCTCAGTGCCCCCTCATTATCTCCCCCTGTGCCTCCCTGCACCCTGAACCTACCCATCACTTTGTCTCAGTGCTCCCTCATTATCTACCCCTGTGCCTCCCTGCACCCTGAACCTACCCATCACTTTGTATCAGTGCCCCCTCATTATCTACCCCTGTGCCTCCCTGCACCCTGAACCTACCCATCACTTTGTCTCAGTGCCCCCTCATTATCTACCCCTGTGCCTCCCTGCACCCTGAACCTACCCATCACTTTGTCTCAGTGCCCCTCATTATCTACCCCTGTGCCTCCCTGCACCCTGAACCTACCCATCACTTTGTCTCAGTGCCCCCTCATTATCTACCCCTGTGCCTCCCTGCACCCTGAACCTACCCGTCACTTTGTCTCAGTGCCCCTCATTATCTACCCCTGTGCCTCCCTGCACCCTGAACCTACCCGTCACTTTGTCTCAGTGCCCCTCATTATCTACCCCTGTGCCTCCCTGCACCCTGAACCTACCCATCACTTTGTCTCAGTGCCCCTCATTATCTACCCCTGTGCCTCCCTGCACCCTGAACCTACCCATCACTTTACCCACTGCCCTTCATTATCTACCCCTGTGCCTCCCTGCACCTGAACCTACCCATCACTTTGTCTCAGTGCCCCCTCATTATCTACCCCTGTGCCTCCCTGCACCCTGAACCTACCCATCACTTTACCCACTGCCCCTCATTATCCCCCCTGTGCCTCCCTGCACCCTGAACCTACCCATCACTTTGTCTCAGTGCCCCCTCATTATCTACCCCTGTGCCTCCCTGCACCCTGAACCTACCATCACTTTACCCACTGCCCCTCATTATCTACCCCTGTGCCTCCCTGCACCCTGAACCTACCCATCACTTTGTCTCAGTGCCCCCTCATTATCTACCCCTGTGCCTCCCTGCACCCTGAACCTACCCATCACTTTGTCTCAGTGCCCCTCATTATCTCCCCCTGTGCCTCCCTGCACCCTGAACCTACCATCACTTTGTCTCAGTGCCCCCTCATTATCTACCCCTGTGCCTCCCTGCACCCTGAACCTACCCATCACTTTGTCTCAGTGCCCCCTTATATCTACCCCTGTGCCTCCCTGCACCCTGAACCTACCCATCACTTTACCCACTGCCCCTTTATCTACCCCTGTGCCTCCCTGCACCCTGAACCTACCCATCACTTTTGTCTCAGTGCCCCCTCATTATCTACCCCTGTGCCTCCCTGCACCCTGAACCTACCCATCACTTTGTCTCAGTGCCCCTCATTATCTACCCCTGTGCCTCCCTGCACCCTGAACCTACCCATCACTTTGTCTCAGTGTCCCCCTCATTATCTACCCCTGTGCCTCCCTGCACCCTGAACCTACCCATCACTTTGTCTCAGTGCCCCCTCATTATCTACCCCTGTGCCTCCCTGAACCCTGAACCTACCCATCACTTTGTCTCAGTGCCCCCTCATTATCTCCCCTGTGCCTCCCTGCACCCTGAACCTACCCATCACTTTGTCTCAGTGCCCCCTCATTATCTCCCCTGTGCCTCCCTGCACCCTGAACCTACCCATCACTTTGTCTCAGTGCCCCCTCATTATCTACCCCTGTGCCTCCCTGCACCCTGAACCTACCCATCACTTTGTCTCAGTGCCCCCTCATTATCTACCCCTGTGCCTCCCTGCACCCTGAACCTACCCATCACTTTGTCTCAGTGCCCCCTCATTATCTACCCCTGTGCCTCCCTGCACCCTGAACCTACCCATCACTTTGTCTCAGTGCCCCTCATTATCTACCCCTGTGCCTCCCTGCACCCTGAACCTACCCATCACTTTGTCTCAGTGCCCCCTCATTATCTACCCCTGTGCCTCCCTGCACCCTGAACCTACCCATCACTTTACCCACTGCCCCTCATTATCTACCCCTGTGCCTCCCTGCACCCTGAACCTACCCATCACTTTGTCTCAGTGCCCCCTCATTATCTACCCCTGTGCCTCCCTGCACCCTGAACCTACCCATCACTTTGTCTCAGTGCCCCCTCATTATCTACCCCTGTGCCTCCCTGCACCCTGAACCTACCCATCACTTTGTATCAGTGCCCCCTCATTATCTACCCCTGTGCCTCCCTGCACCCTGAACCTACCCATCACTTTGTATCAGTGCCCCCTCATTATCTCCCCCTGTGCCTCCCTGCACCCTGAACCTACCCATCACTTTGTCTCAGTGCCCCCTCATTATCTACCCCTGTGCCTCCCTGCACCCTGAACCTACCCATCACTTTGTCTCAGTGCCCCCTCATTATCTACCCCTGTGCCTCCCTGCACCCTGAACCTACCCATCACTTTGTATCAGTGCCCCCTCATTATCTACCCCTGTGCCTCCCTGCACCCTGAACCTACCCATCACTTTGTCTCAGTGCCCCCTCATTATCTACCCCTGTGCCTCCCTGCACCCTGAACCTACCCATCACTTTGTCTCAGTGCCCCCTCATTATCTCCCCCTGTGCCTCCCTGCACCCTGAACCTACCCATCACTTTGTCTCAGTGCCCCCTCATTATCTACCCCTGTGCCTCCCTGCACCCTGAACCTACCCATCACTTTACCCACTGCCCCTCATTATCTACCCCTGTGCCTCCCTGCACCCTGAACCTACCCATCACTTTGTCTCAGTGCCCCCTCCCTGTACAGCTCGGGTATTATCTGAAAGGGATATTCCAGTGTTTTCAGTTTTTCACATTTTCCCGGTTTCTATTAATTTATTTATATCCCGCCTGAGTGAGTTACTCCTATATAAAGCGCCGTCTGTGGACGTCTCCCTCCTGATCTAAACACACGATCTTTACTTACCAGCCAAGTCATTGCTGGATCAGACTTCAGAGCAGGGTTTAGCTGGTTGGGAAAGTGACCGCAATTAGGTCAGGAGGGGAAGTCCACGGACTCTTAAACAGGACGGCGCTCCAGGTTTCTGTGCCTACACGCTCCTGTGACTTGCGGCACTTTGGACTTAAAGTTAATGGGCCTAGAAATACACTATATTGCCAAAAGTATTCGCTCACCCATCCATATGCGAGTCAAGGCAGGTGAGCGAATACTTTTGGCAATATAGTGTATATTTGGGCCTGAGGTTTCATATGGTTTCCCTGCTCTCTCCTTTGTTAAAGTCACCCTGTATCTACAATTGTAGATGCAGGGTGTTTGTGTTTTCTGTGCCCTATTCCCTGATGTCTGCGTTTTATATTAATATTCCCTTTTATGTATTAATTGTGGAGTCTCCTGTTGGATATACTCTGTACCTTCTCTCTGTATAGTCTAACCTCTGTATTACTAGCCTGTCTTGTATAGCATACAACCCCCCCCTGTAAGTAATGGATTCCATTGTTTTCACATGCTTCCATCAACCACCCCCCCCTTCCCTCCCCCAGCAACTAGCTTCTCCCAGATCATTGTTATCTGACTTCTAACCCTTTGTATCAATGCTGGGTGTGTTTCCATTGTTTCTGCACATTCCCCTGCTTGTGTGTGTGTTTTGTTTTCCAATTGTAAAGTGATAATAAAGCCAGTTTTCTATCTGGGTTTTAACCTGCAAGGATCTCCTGTGCTTCACTGGGTTCTGGGCCAGAAACAATACTCCTGCGGGACACTGACGGCAAGGGGAGCATTCTGCGTGGGCACAGGGACACCCCACGTTACAGCTCCTGAGCTGTAAATCCGGCCACGTTAGAATGTGAGCACAAAGCACCTTCATTAATGATATCTCTCTGCTCCTCAGTCCTGCCTGGACCTCGGCTGTGCCCACCTGCAGCTGGCATGCCCGGAGTGGAACACGAAGGCCATCTCCTTCTATTTCGCCCGCGGGGCGTTCAACCTTTCCCAAGAGGAAGGCTGGCGCATGTTCCGCTTCCTGCCTGATGCTCTCCGACGGACAAGCTCCAACCTCACAGACCAGAGCCTGGATGCAGCAGGTCACAACTGAAAGACTATATGGATATTATCCTGATGTGTGTCTGCTCTGCCACAATGAGACATGGTCCCCAGGATGTGATAGGACATGTTCTCCTCAGTGGCGTGGCAACCGGGGGGGGAGGGTGGTGCGCCTGCCCCGGGTGAACGGATGGGGACCAGGTGCGAGGCCACCACAGATAATCATGTTAAGCCCCACCCTCAACGTCGAGCTATATATTTTAATGTTTTGGCACCCATTTTTGCAGTGACTGAGTGAGGGACGGGTTAGGTGAGTGGAGAGAGAGCAGAGGGAGTGAGGAGAACTATTCATACACAGTGGTAGCATTTATTTTAAAAGAAAAAGCATTTTCCCCTCACTTTTGGCTTCAAATAAATATCATTAAAACGTGCTTCATTTTATAGGGGTTTTACTGGATGTGAAGGTTGGGCTTTTGTGGAGAGTCTCATCTGTTCATCAATCATTTGGTTGTGTGTCTGTCATAGAGGCCTTAATTGTTTCTGGAAATAAATATCCCATGATCATATTGTCTCTATTTTAAGTAAAATAACCCATTCGGCGGCTTTTTAGATGGCTCAGTGGTTAGTGCACCAGTTGTAGCATCTTCTCATTGTGATCCACCCAGAGACGAGCTGAATTTGAACATTTTCTTGTTTCGTTAAAGCAAATAAATCAGATCAATAGGATTTGCGTTAAGCCGTTTGCTGACTTTTTTATCCTGTATAAATATACATATATATATATTGCGATATTGTCACTGGACAAACCAATCAGTGCTTCAGGCGTTTCTTTATTTTGCAGCCACGGTATATGCAGAGTATGCAAATAAACAAGACAATAAAACGAATGTAAACCATAAACCTGCTCCTCATGCAGAGATTAACTGAACCTTTGTCTCACCTCGCTATAACTCAGGGCAGCTAAGCCGCTTACCAATGAGCAAATCAAAATACAGTCTGCTTCCCTTAGTAACTGTGATGCTTTGTCTCCTTCCCAGCTGCACCCAGCACAAAGACAGAGGGAACCACACAACCTATGAAGGCAGGGCAGACTTAATCAGCAGCCAGCTGATATTTAACCCTATAGGGGAAAAGGGCTTTCTCCACCCACCTGCTAATAAAACTGGTCTATCACCTGACCCGAATCACACTGTCACGATATGTATAAAAATGGTAGAATCGCTACATTGTTACGGTGTTTGAAATGACGTTCCCGTTGCAGGAGGGTCCCTGTTGGTGTTTGTTAGTCCACTGGGCTTCATTCGATTGATATTTAATTCTAACAATGTATGGATTTGTTAAATATATATATTCTAGGAGAATGGCTCCTGTTTTATAGCGTTTGTAAAGAAGTTCCTGTGTGGGATGGGGCCGGGGGTTGATGTTTCGAAGTCTACAGGGTTATTCAGCGACAGCCAACATGGCATTGAACAGTAAGTTTCCCTGTACGGGGACATTTTGGGGCCATTCGGCTATTCAGAAAGCAGGCAGTTCGCCATATTTTGGCAAAATACAGTGCCTGTTTGGCGGCAGTGAAATACGGTGCCTGTTTGGCGGCAGTGAAATACGTTGCCTGTTTGGCGGCAGTGAAATACGTTGCCTGTTTGGCGGCAGTGAAATACAGTGCCTTTTCGGTGGCAGTGAAATGCGGTGCTGTTCGGCGGCAGTGAAATGCAGTGCTGTTCGGTGGCAGTGAAATATAGTGCTATTCGATGGCAGTGAAATACGGTGCTGTTTGGCGGCAGTGAAATACGGTGCTGTTTGGCGCCAGGGAAGTGCGGTACTGTTTGGCAGCAGTCAAATACGGTGCCTGTTCGGCGGCCGTGAAATCCCCCATAGAGAAGCAATGGTTAATCTATTCTCACTGAACAGCAGAGAAATGTCGGTGAACTGCCCTGATCTTCAGTGGTTTCATTCGACAGGTTTAATCCGGCGAATCCCATAGGTTTCAATGGTAAAAATATTCCGCTTTAATTCAATATCTAATAAACCATAAATTATTTTAATCTGCAGCAAAAAGTCTCTCTTTTTATTATTTTTAGGCATTTTTCTGGACTTTTCGCAAAACATCTTCTGATTTATAACAGATCTTTTTATTATTATTATTATTAATAGGATCTTATGTTATTTTCGTTCAGTAGTTTTTTGCAAACTGTGTTTAAATTTTGACACTTTCAATCCTTTTTATTTTTATTTTACCCCATTCGTCTTGTCAACTTTTTCCTGCGGGTGGTCGGCACTGCGTTCAGCGGATCGTCAGCTTTTACCCAGACGCGGTCTGCAGGTTTGCGGCAGTTTACCGGATTGAATCTGATCTGGTATAATTTCTGTATTGGATCCAAGAATCTGCCGGACCTGCCAAAAGTATCAGATCCAAGAATTTCCTCCTTTTTTTTTGTCGGCGGGTTTGTGGTGGCTTTTCCCTGCAGTTAATGATGAATTCACACAGGGTCTGGGAATCGGATTCCCTGAAGTGCGGGGAATGGTGTCGGTGACATTTCGCTGCTCCCTGAATAACCCCTAGAGTTGATTAAGAATTTTGGTTTGTATTTTATTGCTCCTCCTAAAAGAACATGTGAAAAGGGAAGCGGAGCGCAGAGAAGAACGAGGCCGGTGGAAAGCATGCGCCCAATGGGTGGAGGGAGCATGGAGAAACCTGTGCTGCATCTGTCAGAGCCGACAAAGGCTGGTGACCACGAGCAGCAAAGACATGGTGAGAGCTTCAGGTAGATAACGTTCAGGATAACTCAAATTCCCTGGGCAAGTGAAACTGATATTACAAAAGCTCAACCAACTATCATCCTTGGACGAAGACGAAATAAAAGGTTTCTTAAGTGTAATTCACCTGAACTCGGTCACGTCGCTGGTTGCCCAGTTTTGGAGTCCTCTGATAACGTTCTGTCCTCCATATTATTCCATTGATGCAGGTTTTGGCCAGAGGTGATTGGAGATGGGATAAAAGTTCAGTTAATCGATGGAGGGAATCTTCTTCTTCTGCTCAGAATCCCAATGGTCCATTCCCAAAAACCAATCCCAACAGATCATTTTCTTCTGATTTTACAAAACGCTCAAAAAGCCGACCGGTCCCGGCGAGTGTTCCCGCCCATCACAAACGCTGTGTTCTGTTTCCATGACGATTATTCCACCATAACAAAAGGGCTTTTGGGAAGTAAGAGGGTTTTAGTAACTGGTGGAAGCTTAACCCAAGAGTAGAAGAAGACGAGCAAAGTCCTGGTCATTTTCTGTCTTTCACGGAATGGAAGACATTAGATACGAGACGGCAAACCCAATCGAATGTTGATTCAATGACGCAAAAAGAACGTCACAAAGACCAGCGGGCGGACATTCTGAGGAGAGGTCCTCACTGTGTGGCTCTTTTTGGTTCAATAAAATGTGTCCCTTCCAGATGATAGAGAGAGCTTTGAGGCGAATGAGAAGAATTCTGGACATTTTCTTCCGTTAATGAAGTCACTGTCTGCTCCTGTGACATATTTTCACATGAATAGGTTTAAAGAATCTCACCCCCCGAAAGCCACAGAATATCATATACACCCCCTCCCAAAAAAAAGTGCCACTTCATTTTTTGATGCTGCTTTATTTTCAGTCATTTTTCTACAGGATATTAAAACTTTTTTTTAAAAAAAAGTGTTAAATTGTATTTTTTTTTTTTAACAAATATTTTAGTTTTATAGAGAAAGTTTTCCGGCACAAGGGAGCGTCTTTTTCTACCAAACTAAAAAATAATAAAATTTAAAATAAATCACCCTCCTCCCTTGCTGGCAGTGTGCGAAATGAGAAGGTGAGTTAGTGCAGCAGCATTGTGCACTTTATAATTGAAAAGTAAATAACCATGCTGCATTAGAAAAAAAGAGAACATTTTTATTTACATTAAATATTACAGGCCATATTCTGACCTTTCCAATGTTACCTTACAAGTCCCTCTAGCCAGTGGGGCTCCAGCGATGCAGGGGTCTAAATGATTGTAATTTTGTTTTATTACAGAGCAAGGCGCCCCCTTGTGTCAGGCACCTCTAGGCACATAGTTACACCAAAGAATACAGCTACTCTTTACCCTTTGGTATAACTTTGTCACATACATCTGAGTTACCCCCTTTCATTTCAGAGATACAGTGTAGTTCCTTTCGAGTGCTGAAGGATACACTGCCTGGTATACTAAGAAACCGCACAGCCCCAGTCACGGTATTAACCTGTAGGCACAGGCCTACTCTGCCTAATTATAAATCCAGCCCTGCATATCTCTGATTAGAATATTATTAAGTCGCCATGTCTGTAGCTGGATGTGAACAAAGTTTTTCATAAAGTCAAAGTCACACTTACGTTCTACGATGGATCAAGCGAGACTTTCACACTGCGCCTGTACTGTCCATAGAAAATCAGCCGTCGTCAAGAACTGATTTTGAAAACGTTTTTGACCACTTCGCAACTGAAAAATATCGCAACGTTAAAGCTGAAATTAATTATTTTTTCCAACTTGCTTATTATTGAGTTTCCCAAGTGAAGGAGAAAAGAGGGCACAGAAAGCAAAAAGCAGGGGGACAAAATAAAACGATAGAAGAAACAAATAGGACTGTGACGTAATGGGTGTTGTCCGCCTGCGGGTGTGCTCCTATCTGCCCCTCCTTGTGCACTCACCACCCGACCCGACTACCGAGTGGCACGGCACTCGGCGTCTCGAGCGGTCCGGAATGACCCTGGGAATGGGTTGGCGGGATACAGGGAGGGACCCCTGCAAGAGACCAGCCCGACTACCGAGCGTCACGGCACTCGGCGTCTCGAGTGGCTGATCCACTGACCTTGGGGAAGATGGGACCGTCTGCTGGGTTAGCCGCTCTGGAGGGAAACGTTTCGGATGTACAGCGTTTCGATGTGTCGATGCGCGGAAGAAGCGCCGCTGCTCCGATTCGGGGATGCGGAGTTACCGTGGATCCGGCGGTTCATTGGGCCGATGCGCGGACGAAGCGCCGTTGCTCCGACTCGGGGATGCGGAGTTACAGTGGATGCGGCGGTTCGTTGGGTCGATGCACGGACGAAGCGCCACTGCTCCGATTCGGGGATGCGGAGTTAGTGGATACGGCCGTTCGATGTGCCGATGCGCGGGATCAGCCACAGGGGTCGCGGGCTCGGTACCTGGGCAATGGGTGTACAAGAGACTGCGGGGAATCTCATGTAGGGAAGGCTCAAGGAAGACACCAGGCGAAGCTGTATGTACAGGTTGAACTGATTTTTACTGAGAACTTCACATGTATTTATCAACAGTCATACAAAGACAAGACAATGGAATCCCTGCCCCCCCCATGGGTCTCATTGGCCCTTTCTCGAGTTGGGGACATTGGTCCCGATTCAGATTGGTCGTCCCCGAATCGGGGTGGTGCCGATTCGTTACCGGACGTTCCGAATCGGCCATTTTACGATTCGGCCACCTTTCGGCCGGATCCAGCTCGGCCCCCATTTTGAGCCTGGAATCCCTTTGTTCTCTCCAGACCCACGAGGGGATGGGCAATGGCGACGGCCAGAATCATACAAGGGGTGTCTTACATACTTTACACGGTTATACATACAGGGAACACTTTTATTACATCACGCAATAACAACCACATCGGTATAAAGAAATCAAGGCGTTCCTACGGTGCAACGGCACTTAAGAGTCCACAGTAACCCAAACGCCATTGAAACTGTCCCTGGCTGAGAGTCCTGGGCTTTGCTGCCGAGCCTCTTGGGTCATTCCGTGACAAGGACAAAATAAAACGATAGAAGAAGAAAATGGTACTGGCTGGATGGAGTAGAGGTAAAATCACTGCTCTGCATGGAGAGAGCCTGTGGAGACATGAGTTTGATCCCAGCGAGCAACCTCTCCAGTAAGTGTTCTTGGGCAAGACACCTAACGGTACAGACTCTCCACCCAGGACATACTGAAAACCAGAGAAATCTCAATGTATCCCTCCTGGTAAAATACTTAATAAAAATAATGGAACAAAATAAAACTATAAAAGAAGCAAAACGACATAATAGGCGTAACAGAAACGTGGTGGGATGAAACGCATGACTGGGCTGTAATATTACATGGTTATGCATTGTTTAGAAGGGATAGGAAACATAAGAAAGGGGGTGGAGTTTGTCTGTATCTAAATAAGGATTTAAAGCCAAATATTACACACCTGGAAAGCGACGAGGGAAATGTGGAATCCTTATGGGTAAATATTTCTTTGGGGAATAAACAGGGAAGTCAACTATTGGTTGGCATATGCTATAAACCACCTAATATAGATAATGATGAGGAAGAACATGTAACGGTAGCTATATCGCTTCCGCAAGAGTAGCGGAGTTGAGATCCTTAAGGGCAACAATACTTTCTTGATTTACACAGAAATAGCAAAAAATACAGTTTATAACTCAAGAGCCAGGGGACTCAAAAGACTAGCTGAATTGCCTCTAGGCTCCGAGGGTTTCAAGACCAACAGTAAGTCTAGGACACACTCAGAAACACCATACGTGGAACGACAGTCCGTGAAGTATTCAAGGTGCAGGGCAGTCAGAGATGCAGAAACCAATCGTTCTGGTAAATACTTGTGGTTAGTAGATACCTGGTGACCCTCGGAAGTTACTGGCTTGCATACAGGATTGTTATTGCTAATATGTACAGAGATGCGATTAGAAATAACATTAAACAGAAATAAACAATCGTTTGTTATCGTGGTCTTTGCAAAAACATTAACATGAGTAGTAGCCTGGGTAAAGGGACCCCGGAGGGTTACAAACGATACCCCTAAACGTGATGGGACAGAACCCAAACAGCGAGTGATCAACCCAGCAACCAGCATGGGGTTAAATCACTAAAACACGCAAACAGCGTAATATACACGATAGAGAGAGAGAGTGGTCAAAGCCAAGCCAGGTCAAATAACAGGAGCAGGAATCTCATACAAAGCAGGGTCGTCAACAGTAAATTTAAACAGATTCAGGAAGTAGCGGTGCGTGAAGTAAACTCCACAACAGGGCGACGAGGCAACTCCTCGAGCCCTGTTTTAAAGCCGATGGCTCCTGGTGACCACACCTGACACCGCCCCCTCAGATGCCGATCTGCCAGCAGAAAGTGCTGGCACCCGGCCAGCCAGTGGTCCCCCTTCTTGCCCAGACCCCCCAGGGAGCACAGCGGGGGCTGAGGATGTAACAGAACAACTGTTAGAGCAAATCAGGAAGTCTGCACATTGGGGTAGCACTTTAATTATTGGAGATTTTAATTACCCGGACATTAATTGGGATAGTGGGACAGTAATTCAGCGAAGGGAATCCGGTTTCTGAACCTGTTAAATGATACCTTCATGACACAACTGGTAGAAACACCAGATAGGATAACTATCTGGATCTGGATATAACAATAATGCCGATCTTTTCTCAAATATTCATGTAAGGGAACAGTGATCACAATATGGTGTCTTATGAAATAAACTAAAAAAAACACATTCATAGGGAGCATGCTAAAACATATAATTTTAAAAAGGCCAACTTTATTAAAATAAAGGAAGCTCTCAATGTCATTGACTGGCAGAAACTCTTTCATGGGAAAAACACTGAGGATAAGTGGAATATTTTTAAACTAACACTAGAAAAGTACACGTCACAATATATTCCACCATGTAATAAATATAAAAGAAACAGACTGAAACCAATGAGGCTTAGTAGGAAGGTAACCAAGGAAATGAAAAATAAAAAGAAGGCATTTAACCACTTCGCTGCTGAGGATGCGCTCAGCGCGTCCTCAGCAGTCCCGCTGGTGTGCTGAGGAAGCGCTGAGCGCGTCCTCACATTGGGGTCAGCGTTCGGCGGGTTCCGGCCGATCGCTGGCCCCTCCGGTGCGGGCTGACATCCTGGATGTCAGCCCGGCATCCGGACCAGCAGCCGCCAGAATTAGGTGTCATCGCGGGGGCGCGATGACACCTAATTCAGGCGCCCCCCCCTGCATGTGCGGAGGAGGCGCCTGAAAAGGAGGGGGGGAGGTCCTTCGGACCTCTCTCCCTCCCGATCGGCGGTGCACAGGGGGTTAACCCAGGCATCATTTGGAAGGGCACAGCCTGCCCTTCCAAATGATGCCTGGCATTAACCCCTGGGGAGCTGGATCGCGAATCGGCGCTGAAAAGTGCCGGTTCGCGATCCTTTCCCGGAGCTGGCCGACATCTTGGATGTCGGCCAAGCCTCCGGGAACTCCCCAGAGGACTGGCGTCATCGTGCGTAGCACGATGACGCCAGTCCTAGAGTTAACCCCTAACTGCCACCAACTGTGGAGATAGGGAGTTCCAATGAACTCCCTATCTCCCGATCCGTGGCAGCTAGGGGTTAAATTTTGGTATCGTTGGATCGGCCAGAGCATGGCCGTTCCAACGATACCAAACACTACAGTGAAAATTTTTGTAAAAATAAAAAAAAAATAAAAAAAAATATAAAAAAAAAAATTAAACACTTTTTTTTAATTTTTTTGGGTTTGTTAATGCAGCAATATTGTTCCCATTTCAATTATAATGTGAACAATGATGCTGCACTAACGATTTTTGTATGCGGTGCGTTTGTTAAAAATAGTGTCATTTTCCCCAAAAAAAAATGTAACGAGACCCCATCTCTAATTTTTTTAACAAGCGCACCCCATACAAAATATAACCGCAATTGCTCGCATGTTAAAATGTGAAAAAAAACACTTTACACATTGTAAATTATTGAAAATACATATTTTATTGCATTTTTTGTTATAATATACAGACATGACATAACGTATACATATAATAATGACATATTATGAATCTACCGAGTCTGACGGAAAGAACGATATATAATATGTCGATGTCATATACTAAAATAAGCCTTCAAAACACGTTTAAACATGATGCGCAAAACAGGTAAAAATGACCTCAGCATAGGGGCGGAAAAAGCCTCAGCAGCGAAAGGGTTAAAGCTTTTAAATCTGATAAATTTGAGGCATCCTATAAAGCATATAGGGCAGCCAATAACGATGTAAAAAAGCGATTAGATGGGCTAAACTAGAAAATGAAAAAGAAATAGCCAAAGAGAGCAAGACCAACCCTAAAAGATTCTTTAGGTACATAAATTCTAAAATACCCAAGAGTGAAAATGTAGGTTCACTAAAATCTGAGTCAGGGGTATTGTTAACTGAAGATCAAGAGAAGGCAGAAATTTTGAATGATAAATACTGAAGAAAAATAATCAAAGAGAAACCTATAACAGGAGACATAAAATTCATTAATAAAAACTTACTAATAAAAAGTGACTGGTTGACTCAGGACAAGGTTTTGCAGCAATTAAACAAAGTGAATGTGAATAAAGCCCCACGGCCAGATGGAATTCACCTGTGAGTACTGAGGGAGCTATGTGTTGAAATATGTAAACCTCTGTTCTTAATCTTTCAAGATTCTTTTCTTTCAGGAATAGTACCAGAGGATTGGAGAAAAGCTGACGTGGTCCCTATATTTAAGAAAGGTTTAAAATTTGTGCCTGGGAATTATAGACCTGTGAGCTTAACATCTGTGGCTGGGAAAGTATTTGAGGGGTTACTAAAGGATAATATTCAGGAATTTATTGGGAGGTATAATGTAATTAGCAAAAATCAGCATGTTTTATGAAACACAGATCATGTCAGACTAACCTAATTACGTTCTATAAGGAAGTAAGTAGAAGTATAGATCAGGGGGTCGCAGTGGATTTGATTTACTTGGATTTTGCCAAAACTTTTGACACAGTTTCCACACAAAAGCTTACTAATTAAATTGAGAAAAATTGGTTTAGATGAAAATACTTGTTCTTGGATAGAAAACTGGGTAAAAGATAGGGTACAGAGAGTGATCATAAATGATACATTTTCAAGATGGACATCAGTGGTAAGTGGTGTCCCTCAGGGGTCTGTTATAGGACCAATACTATTCAATTTATTTATAAATGACCTTGAGATAGGCATTGAAAGTCATGTATCAGTGTTTGCAGATGACACAAAACTAGGAAAAGTGATACAATGTGAGCAGGATGTTACTTCGCTGCAGAGGGATTTAGATAGATTGGGGGACTGGGCACTTAAATGGCAGATGAGATTTAATCTAGATAAATGCAAAGTTATGCACTTTGGAGTGAAGAACACACAAGTAATTTATACCCTAAATGGTGCGGAGTTAGGGAAATCCAAGCAGGAGAAGGATTTGGGAATAATCATAGACTTCAAACTAAGTAACAATGTGCAATGTCAAACAGCAGCCGCCAAGGCCAGCAAGGTATCGGCATTAAAAGGGGAGTTCACTCTCTCCATGAAAACATAATTTTGCCTCTGTATAAATCAATGGTCAGATGCACCTTGAATATGCCGTGTGATTTTGGGCACCTGTCTTAAGAAAGGATATTATAGGGCTAGAAAAAGTGCAGAGACGTGTGACTAAATTAATAAGGGGAATGGAAGGGTTAAGTTATGAGGAAAGACTAACATGCTTAAACCTGTTTAGTTTAGAAAAACGGCGCCTTAGAGGGGTCTGTAACCTTATATAAATATATACGGGGCCTTAGAGGGGTCCGATAACTTTATGTAAATATATACGAGGCCTCAGAGGGGTCTGATAACTTTATATAAATATATACGGGGCCATCACAAACCATTGTCTGGGAACCTATTCATTAACAGGACTATACACAGGACACGGGGTCACCCATTTACACTGGACCAAAGGAAATTCAGCCTAAAGCATAGGAAGGGTTATTTCACGCTGAGAACAATAAAGCTGTGGAATTCTCTGCCTGTTGAGGTTGTTGGGTCAGAGACTGTACAGACTTCTAAGCAGTGACTGGATGACTTCCTGCAGACACAGAATATTAAGGGTTATAATATTTAATATGTGGGTAAAAGCTACTTGATCCAAGGAGAAATCTGACGCCATCTGGGAGCAAGAAGGAATTTTTTCCCAGTATGTTGCATATTGGCGAGCGCTTCAGACGGGGTTTTTTGCTTCTTTTGGATCAACAGCAGTAGGTTATGTGTGAGAGGCTGAACCTGATGGACGCATGTCTTTTATCAGCATATGTAACTATGTAAAGTGGGGACAAAATAAAACTATAGAAGAAGCAAATAGGAACAAAATTATATATTTTTTACCCCATTCGTCTGCTAGTTGGCTTTTTCCGGCAGCTGCTCTGCGCTGTGATCGGCAGCTCATCAGCATTTTCCGACGTGTATGGCGTGGTTTCTGTGGGTTTTCGGTGAGTGTTCAGTGGGTGTTTGATGGGTGTTCGTTGGGTTTGCGGTGGGTTTCCCCTTCACTTCGGGACCCTGCGGTGAATGTTGAGTTCACCGCAGGGTGGGGAACTTTGATTCCCTGAAGTGTAGGGAACATTTCAGTGCTCTATGAATAACCCCTATAGTAAATTCAGCGAGTGGGAAAACCATAAACATTCCATAAACCAAACAATTGGGCACCAGTCCCAGTGCGAGCGCACAACCCCAATCACAGTGTGTTCTTATAACCAGGGGCGTCGCTACGTGGGGGCGGGGGGTGCGGCCTGCACCAGGTGACACCCACCTTTAGGGTGACACCGTCACCCTAAGGGCAGGTGTCTCACCCTGCGCCGTGTGTTAGCTCCCTGCGAGCGTCCGAACCATGCAGCTTGGGCGCTCGCCTGGGGGAAACACGTGACCAGCCGATCGCGGCTGGTCACGTGGCTCCCCCAGGCGAGCGCCCAGCTGCATGCCGCCGGACGCTCAGAGGGAGTGAACAAGCGGCGGAGGAGGTGAGCTGGGGGGCCATTAATATCCATGAGCTGCTGGGGCCTTGCTCATATCCATGAACTGGGGGCAAATCCATGTGCTGGGGCAGTATCCATAAGCTGGGGCAGTATCCATGAGCTGGGGCATATCCATGTGCTGGGACAATATCCATGAGCTGGGGCAATATCCATGTGTGAGCTGGGGCATATCCATGTGCTGGGGCAATATCCATGAGCTGGGACAATATCCATGAGCTGGGGCAATATCCATGTGTGAGCTGGGGCATATCCATGTGCTGGGGCAATATCCATGAGCTGGGACAATATCCATGAGCTGGGACAATATCCATGAGCTGGGACAATATCCATGAGCTGGGGCATATCCATGAGCTGGGGCAGTATCCATGAGCTGGGGCATATCTATGTGCTGGGGCAGTATCCATGAGCTGGGGCATATCTATGTGCTGGGGCAGTATCCATGGGCTGGGGCAGTATCCATGAGCTGGGGCATATCTATGTGCTGGGGCAGTATCCATGAGCTGGGGCAGTATCCATGAGCTGGGGTATATCTATGTGCTGGGGCAGTATCCATGAGCTGGGGCAAATCCATGAGCTGGGGCATATCCTTGAGCTGGGGGCATACCCATGAGCTGGGGCAGTATCCATGAGCTGGGGCATATCCATGAGCTGGGGCAATATTAATGAGAGGAGCTGGGGGCATAGCCATGAGAGGAGCTGGGGCAGTATATCCATGAGTGGAGCTGGGGCAGTATATCCATGAGAGCAGCTGGGGTAGTATATCCATGAGAGGAGCTGGGGCAGTATATCCATGAGTGGAGCTGGGGCAGTATATGCATGAGAGCAGCTGGGGCAGTATATCCATGAGAGGAGCTGGGGCAGTATATGCATGAGAGCAGCTGGGGCAGTATATCCATGAGAGGAGCTGGGGCAGTATATCCATGAGAGGAGCTGGGGCAATATCCATGAGAGGAGCTGGGGCAATATCCATGAGAGGAGCTGGGGCAGTATATCCATGAGAGGAGCTGGGGCAATATCCATGAGAGGAGCTGGGGCAATATCCATGAGAGGAGCTGGGGCAGTATATCCATGAGAGGAGCTGGGGCAGTATATCCATGAGAGGAGCTGGGGCAATATCCATGAGAGGAGCTGGGGCAATATCCATGAGAGCTGCTGGGGCATATCCATGTGAGCTGGGGCAGTATCCATGTGTGCTGGGGGCAGTATCCATGTGTGCTGGGGGGCATATCCATGAGAGCTGGGGCTATATCCATGTGTGAGCTGGTCTGGGGCAATATATCCATGTGTGAGCTGAGGCGCAATATATCCATGTGTGAGCTGAGGCGCAATATATCCATGGGTGAGCTGCTGGGGGCAATATATAATTGTGAACTGGGGCAATATATCCATATGTGCGCTGGAGGCAATATATATCCATGGGTGAGCTGCTGGAGGCAAGATATCCAGAGCTGCTGGGGGCAATATATATCCATGTGTGCTTTCACAGCCTTCGAACAGGCGCCGTACTTGCTGGCAGTTGGCAAAAATTTGTGTGAGCATATGAGAGAACTGCACAGCAATAAACCTCACAGTAATGTGCGCTGTGTGTATGAGCATTCAGTGTTATATGGGAGTACTGATTTAGCAGTAAGAGTAGTTAAAAAAAAATCCGTAAAACTCGGGGGGGGGGGGTGACACCATAAGTTACCGTACCGGGTGACACCAACCCTAGTGACGCCACTGCTTATAACACACTAATAATTCAGAAAATCACTTATCTGATATCAGATTCTTTTTTAACAATCATCCACTTATGTTGAAATTATCTTATCTATAACATAATGCAGTAAGGCCCGGCGTGTCCGTCGTCAAGCCTCTACTACTAAAATGGTGTACGGCTTGAAGGAGAAAAGTTACCAGGAAAGGCTTAATGATCTTAACATGTACAGCTTGGAAAAAAGACGAGACAGAGGAGATATGATAGAAACATTTAAATACGTAAAGGGAATCCACAAGGTAGAGGAAGGGAGTATATTTAAACGGAAACAAAGTAGCAAAACAAGAGGACATAGTCTTAGATTAGAGGGGCAAAGGTTTAAAAGTAACATCAGGAAGCATTATTTTACTGAGAGGGTGGTGGATACATGGAACAGTCTTCCAGTAGAAGTGGTAGAGGCCAAAACAGTAATTGAATTTAAGCAAGCATGGGATAGGCATAAGGCTATCCTAAACAAAAGATAAATCCAGGTAAAGTATCCATGTAATTGGGCGACTAGATGGGCCGAAAGGTTCTTATCTGCCGACATTTTTCTATGTTTCTATGTTTCTAAATGTCCTGATAATCTCTAATAAATGCATCTTCTGCACAGGTAGATCCCTTTATCCTCACTTTACCAAATGTCCTGATAATCTATACTATAAAAGAGTAAGGGCTGGCGTGTCCGTCGCCAAACCCCTACTGCGCATGCGCGCGCAACCAGTGGCGGTTGGCTGCGCGCGCATCCAACGGCCGCGGCACGCGTACAGCCGGCGTGCGCGAGGGACAAAACAAATCCGATCCATTGGAGAGGCGCACAGCACAGCACAGCACAGCGCCTCTCCAATGGACCGGATTTGTTTATCTCCTCAAGCCCGGCCTCGGTCTCCTCAAGCCCGGCCTCGTTCTCCTCAGTGCCTGTTCTGCCAGCCATGTTACCAGGCTGCCATGCACAATACCAGTCTGCCAACCATATTACCAGTCTGCCATGCACAATACCAGTCTACCAAACATATTACCAGTTCACCAGCCATATTACCAGTCTGCCATGCACAATACCAGTCTGCCAGCCATATTACCAGTCTGCCATGCATAATACCAGTGTCTCATAATACCAGTGTGCCTAAATACCAGCCTGCCATGCCATGCATACCACGTGCCATTAAATATCCGCATAATGTATACGCTACAAAAAAAATGCCCGCCCAAGCCCAACACAATCTAAGGGGCCCCATGAGCTTACAACCTAAGGGGCCCCATGAGCTTACAATCTAAGGGGTCCCATGAGTTTACAATCTGAGGGTCCGGTTCCCATGAGTTTACAATCTGAGGGTCCGGTTCCCATGAGTTTATAATCTAAGAGGGAAGAGGAACCTGCTCTAATATATAAATTCCTTTGTAATGCGCTGTCAGCTGTGTGCGCACCCATCACAGCTGCTCAGTCGGCCCTCCTGTTGCGGATGGGATGGCGACGGACGCGTTACAAATGTATTTATATAGAGAGATACTCTTGGATAGGACATTGAAAAAAAACTACGTGGACGTGAATTCTGAGCTGGCGACAACAATAGACTGCGCTCTGGGCCAGCTTTCCACCTAGTTGTTAACCGGAAATGAAATGCGATTGAAGGACGAGTAACCTGTGGAACACAAACCGGAACGAAGGGTGAACCGCACGTGGAACGCAAGCCGGAACTAGGGGTGAGCCGCACGCTGAACGATCGGCACATGTGTGGAGGATAATGAGATGGACCTGTGGGTGTAAAGCTAGGACTAAATACCAGATACATTATAGGCTGAGGAAGCCTGCAGTGTGAGCAAGCGAAACGCGTTTCTGGTTACGCTATCTGTGTTTTATAACATTTTAATTGAATACATTGTTACCTGTGCCGGAGATTGGTAGGATTTCTTTCCGCGGAGGAAGTGACTCTTTGGTGGGGCTAGTAGCTGTGTGGGAATCCATCCCAATCGTGACAAGGATCTTGGATATTAAAGATGCCCTCACACTGAGCCACTTAAGGAAAGAGGCTCATTAACCTGTGAGTATATTTCTTTTACCACTGATAAGGAGAAAGTGAATGGCAAGATCTGCGCAATGGAGATCTCTCTCCTATTAAAGTCATGAACTATAAGAACGCATCGGGATCAAAGCCTGTGGCTTCGGAAAGTTTGGGTGTGACCCCCCCTAAAGTGGTCAGAAGGCCCGTATTTAGAGCCAACTGGGGCTCCTCCATTGTGAGTTGACATCTGCATTGACGATAATTTAAAGCCTTTATTTGAGCTATAGACGATGTTGCACCATATGGTTCTTTCTCTCGGTTTATGTTAACAATAGGATAATTTCAACATAAGTGGATGATTGTTAAAAAAGAATCTGATATCAGATAAGTGATTTTCTGAATTATTAGTGATTGGGGTTGTGCGCTCGCACTGGGACTGGGGCCCAATTGTTGGGTTTATTAATACGTGTGTGGGTGCACAGGGTGTTGGAGCAGCACGAGAGTATAGAATATCGAGTGTTTATTAGAAAACCCCATTTCACTTCTGGCCTTAATTGGCTGTTTTTACATAAACATTCCATAGTGTCACCTATATACATCATCATCATTATTATTATCATATTTCTATGGCGCCAACAGTTTCCGCAGCGCTTTACAATAACCAAAAGGAAGGAGATAAAGGGACATAGGATGGGAAGAAGAGGTGTAGAGGGTCCTGCTGTTATGGTCTGCAGGGTGGTCTGAACCCAGTATGCGGGGAATGATGGACGGATACACAGACAGGAGGGACCAGGATACGTGGACTAGGCCTTGGGGTGGCAGATAAGACACAAAGGGGGCCTCCAGGAGAGGTACAGGTGGGCACTCCAAAAGAATAGTCAGGGACGGTCCGTAGATCAGAGACAGGCAGAGGGTGGTAGTCGTTGGTCAAAGCGGGGGGTCTGGTACACGGGTGATCACATAACAGATATCAGGGAGCTCAGGGGAACAGGTCTTTGCACCCTAATGCAGGAGCCTTGCTGAATGGGGCGAGGGGAGATTTATTCTGGCAGGAGAGTTTGGTGCATGTTTGTGCTTTAACTGTTTGTGTTTGGTGCAGAACATGGGGCAGCACTTTACATGTCGCTGCCTGAGCACAGATGGTACGCAAGATGCAGTCAGCAGCGAGAGCATGAGGCCTGCTCGTAGGAGCTTACAATCTACAGGGATTGGGGCTGAGGACGACAAGGGGAGTTTTACTGAATGTCAGGATCATTAGGGGTTCGGGAACGGTGGGGCCTTAGGAGCGGCTTCAATCCTGTGTGAGCAGAGGGAGGAGTGATGCGATACAATAATCTGGAGAGAGCAGATTCCAGCAGACCTGACCTGCAAACTGACAGTGTGTGTGTGTGTGTGTTCTGCTGCAGCGTTAAACAACATTGCATGTGTGATGTAAAGGCATGAGTCGAGATAAAGCAATGTCTAAAGCCACCACAAGGGGGAGACGGAGAACCAGCTCCACTCACATTACTATTCCAGGCAGCTGCCGGCACCACTTTAATGTATTCCTCAACCACAGATTAACGAGCAGAGGGTCCGGCTCACAGGAGTTTACAATCTAGAGGAGCAGAGGGTCCGGCTCACAGGAGCTTACAATCTAGAGGAGCAGAGGGTCCGGCTCACAGGAGTTTACATTCTAGAGGAGCAGAGGATCCGGCTCACAGGAGCTTACAATCTAGAGGAGCAGAGGGTCCGGCTCACAGGAGCTTACAATCTAGAGGAGCAGAGGGCCCGGCTCACAGGAGTTTACAATCTAGAGGAGCAGAGGGTCTGGCTCACAGGAGTTTACAATCTAGAGGAGCAGAGGGTCCGGCTCACAGGAGATTACAATCTAGAGGAGCAGAGGGTCCGGCTCACAGGAGCTTACAATCTAGAGGAGCAGAGGGTCCGGCTCACAGGAGTTTACAATCTAGAGGAGCAGAGGGTCCGGCTCACAGGAGTTTACAATCTAGAGGAGCAGAGGGTCCGGCTCACAGGAGCTTACAATCTAGAGGAGCAGAGTCCGGCTCACAGGAGCTTACAATCTAGAGGAGCAGAGGGTCCGGCTCACAGGAGTTTACAATCTAGAGGAGCAGAGGGTCCGGCTCACAGGAGCTTACAATCTAGAGGAGCAGAGGTCCGGCTCACAGGAGCTTACAATCTAGGGAGCAGAGGTCCGGCTCACAGGAGTTTACAATCTAGAGGAGCAGAGGGCCGGCTCACAGGAGTTTACAATCTAGAGGAGCAGAGGCCCGGCTCACAGGAGCTTACAATCTAGAGGAGAGGGTCCGGCTCACAGGAGCTTACAATCTAGAGGAGCAGAGGGCCCGGCTCACAGGAGCTTACAATCTAGAGGAGCAGAGGCCCGGCTCACAGGACTTTACAATCTAGAGGAGCAGAGGGCCCGGCTCACAGGAGTTTACAATCTAGAGGAGCAGAGGGCCCGGCTCACAGGAGTTACAATCTAGAGGAGCAGAGGGTCCGGCTCACAGGAGCTTACAATCTAGAGGAGCAGAGGGTCCGGCTCACAGGAGTTTACAATCTAGAGGAGCAGAGGCCCGGCTCACAGGAGCTTACAATCTAGAGGAGCAGAGGGCCCGGCTCACAGGACTTTACAATCTAGAGGAGCAGAGCCCGGCTCACAGGAGTTACAATCTAGAGGAGCAGAGGTCCGGCTCACAGGAGTTTACAATCTAGAGGAGCAGAGGGTCCGGCTCACAGGAGTTTACAATCTAGAGGAGCAGAGGCCCGGCTCACGAGTTTACAATCTAGAGGAGCAGAGGGTCCGGCTCACAGGAGCTTACAATCTAGAGGAGCAGAGGTCTGGCTCACAGGAGTTTACAATCTAGAGGAGCAGAGGGTCCGGCTCACAGAGCTTACAATCTAGAGGAGCAGAGGTCCGGCTCACAGGAGCTTACAATCTAGAGGAGCAGAGGTCCGGCTCACAGGAGCTTACAATCTAGAGGAGGAGAGGGTCCGGCTCACAGGAGCTTACAATCTAGAGGAGCAGAGGTCCGGCTCACAGGAGTTTACAATCTAGAGGAGCAGAGGGTCCGGCTCACAGAGCTTACAATCTAGAGGAGCAGAGGGTCCGGCTCACAGGAGTTTACAATCTAGAGAGCAGAGGTCCGGCTCACAGGAGCTTACAATCTAGAGGAGCAGAGGTCCGGCTCACAGGAGCTTACAATCTAGAGGAGCAGAGGGTCCGGCTCACAGGAGCTTACAATCTAGAGAGCAGAGGACCCGGCTCACAGGAGCTTACAATCTAGAGGAGCAGAGGGTCCGGCTCACAGGAGCTTACAATCTAGAGGAGCAGGGGTCCGGCTCACAGGAGCTTACAATCTAGAGGAGCAGAGGGTCGGCTCACAGGAGTTACAATCTAGAGAGCAGAGGGTCCGGCTCACAGGAGAGTTACAATCTAGAGGAGCAGAGGCCGGCTCACAGGAGCTTACAATCTAGAGGAGCAGAGGGCCGGCTCACAGGACTTACAATCTAGAGGAGCAGAGGGCCCGGCTCACAGGAGTTTACAATCTAGAGAGCAGAGGGTCCGCTCACAGGAGTTACAATCTAGAGGAGCAGAGGTCCGGCTCACAGGAGCTTACAATCTAGAGGAGCAGAGGTCCCGCTCACAGGAGTTTACAATCTAGAGGAGCAGAGGGCCCGCTCACAGGAGCTTACAATCTAGAGGAGCAGAGGTCCGGCTCACAGGAGCTTACAATCTAGAGGAGCAGAGGTCCGGCTCACAGGAGTTTACAATCTAGAGGAGCAGAGGGTCCGGCTCACAGGAGTTTACAATCTAGAGGAGCAGAGGGCCCGGCTCACAGGAGTTTACAATCTAGAGGAGCAGAGGTCCGGCTCACAGGAGCTTACAATCTAGAGGAGCAGAGGGTCGGCTCACAGGAGTTTACAATCTAGAGGAGCAGAGGGTCCGGCTCACAGGAGCTTACAATCTAGAGGAGCAGAGGTCCGGCTCACAGGAGCTTACAATCTAGAGGAGCAGAGGGTCCGGCTCACAGAGCTTACAATCTAGAGGAGCAGAGGTCCGGCTCACAGGAGCTTACAATCTAGAGGAGCAGAGGTCCGGCTCACAGGAGTTTACAATCTAGAGAGCAGAGGGTCCGGCTCACAGGAGCTTACAATCTAGAGGAGCAGAGGTCCGGCTCACAGAGAGTTTACAATCTAGAGGAGCAGAGGTCCGGCTCACAGGAGCTTACAATCTAGAGGAGCAGAGGGTCCGGCTCACAGGAGCTTACAATCTAGAGGAGCAGAGGGTCCGGCTCACAGGAGCTTACAATCTAGAGGAGCAGAGGGCCCGGCTCACAGGAGCTTACAATCTAGAGGAGCAGAGCCGGCTCACAGGACTTTACAATCTAGAGAGCAGAGGGCCCGGCTCACAGGAGTTTACAATCTAGAGGAGCAGAGGCCGCTCACAGGAGTTTACAATCTAGAGGAGCAGAGGGTCCGGCTCACAGGAGTTTACAATCTAGAGGAGCAGAGGGTCCGGCTCACAGGAGTTTACAATCTAGAGGAGCAGAGGGCCCGGCTCACAGGAGCTTACAATCTAGAGGAGCAGAGGGTCCGGCTCACAGGAGCTTACAATCTAGAGGAGCAGAGGGTCCGGCTCACAGGAGTTTACAATCTAGAGGAGCAGAGGTCCGCTCACAGGAGTTTACAATCTAGAGGAGCAGAGGGTCCGGCTCACAGGAGCTTACAATCTAGAGGAGCAGAGGCCCGGCTCACAGGAGTTTACAATCTAGAGGAGCAGAGGTCCGCTCACAGAGCTTACAATCTAGAGAGCAGAGGTCCGGCTCACAGGAGTTACAATCTAGAGAGCAGGTCCGGCTCACAGAGCTTACAATCTAGAGAGCAGAGGGTCCGGCTCACAGGAGCTTACAATCTAGAGGAAGAGGGTCCGGCTCACAGGAGCTTACAATCTAGAGGAGCAGAGCCCGGCTCACAGGAGTTTACAATCTAGAGGAGCAGAGGGTCCGGCTCACAGGAGCTTACAATCTAGAGGAGCAGAGGGTCCGGCTCACAGAGTTTACAATCTAGAGGAGCAGAGGTCCGGCTCACAGGACTTACAATCTAGAGGAGCAGAGGTCCGGCTCACAGGAGTTACAATCTAGAGGAGCAGAGGGTCCGGCTCACAGGAGCTTACAATCTAGAGGAGCAGAGGGTCCGGCTCACAGGACTTTACAATCTAGAGGAGCAGAGGCCGGCTCACAGGAGTTTACAATCTAGGAGCAGAGGGTCCGGCTCACAGGAGTTACAATCTAGAGGAGCAGAGGTCCGGCTCACAGGAGTTTACAATCTAGAGGAGCAGAGGGTCGGCTCACAGGAGCTTACAATCTAGAGGAGCAGAGGGTCGGCTCACAAGCTTACAATCTAGAGGAGCAGAGGTCCGGCTCACAGGAGTTTACAATCTAGAGGAGCAGAGGGTCCGGCTCACAGGAGCTTACAATCTAGAGGAAGAGAGGTCCGGCTCACAGGATTACAATCTAGAAGAGCAGAGGTCCGCTCACAGAGTTACAATCTAGAGGAGCAGAGTCTGGCTCACAGGAGCTTACAATCTAGAGGAGCAGAGGGTCCGGCTCACAGGAGCTTACAATCTAGAGGAGCAGAGGTCCGGCTCACAGGAGTTTACAATCTAGAGGAGCAGAGGTCCGGCTCACAGGAGTTTACAATCTAGAGAGCAGAGGGTCCGGCTCACAGGAGTTTACAATCTAGAGGAGCAGAGGGTCCGGCTCACAGGAGTTTACAATCTAGAGGAGCAGAGGGTCCGGCTCACAGGAGTTTACAATCTAGGAGCAGAGGGTCCGGCTCACAGGAGCTTACAATCTAGAGAGCAGAGGTCCGGCTCACAGGAGTTTACAATCTAGAGGAGCAGAGGGTCCGGCTCACAGGAGCTTACAATCTAGAGGAGCAGAGGCCGGCTCACAGGAGTTTACAATCTAGAGGAGCAGAGGTCCGGCTCACAGGAGTTTACAATCTAGAGAGCAGAGGTCCGGCTCACAGGAGTTTACAATCTAGAGGAGCAGAGTCCGGCTCACAGGAGCTTACAATCTAGAGAGCAGAGGTCCGGCTCACAGGAGTTTACAATCTAGAGGAGCAGAGGCCCGGCTCACAGGAGTTTACAATCTAGAGAGCAGAGGCCCGGCTCACAGGAGCTTACAATCTAGAGGAGCAGAGGCCCGCTCACAGGAGCTTACAATCTAGAGGAGCAGAGGCCCGGCTCACAGGAGCTTACAATCTAGAGGAGCAGAGGCCCGGCTCACAGGAGCTTACAATCTAGAGGAGCAAGGGCCCGCTCACAGGAGTTTACAATCTAGAAGAGCAGAGGTCCCGCTCACAGGATTACAATCTAGAGGAGCAGAGGTCCGCTCACAGGAGCTTACAATCTAGAGGAGCAGAGGGTCCGGCTCACAGGAGTTTACAATCTAGAGGAGCAGAGCCCGGCTCACAGGAGCTTACAATCTAGAGGAGCAGAGGGTCCGGCTCACAGGAGCTTACAATCTAGAGGAGCAGAGGCCGGCTCACAGGAGTTACAATCTAGAGGAGCAGAGGGTCCGGCTCACAGGAGTTTACAATCTAAGGAGCAGAGGTCGGCTCACAGGAGTTTACAATCTAGAGGAGCAGAGGGTCCGGCTCACAGGAGCTACAATCTAGAGGACAGAGGGTCCGGCTCACAGGAGTACAATCTAGAGGAGCAGAGGGTCCGGCTCACAGGAGTTTACAATCTAGAGAGCAGAGGGTCCGGCTCACAGGAGCTTACAATCTAGAGAGCAGAGGTCCGGCTCACAGGAGATTACAATCTAGAGGAGCAGAGGGTCCGGCTCACAGGAGCTTACAATCTAGAGAGCAGAGGTCCGGCTCACAGGAGCTTACAATCTAGAGGAGCAGAGGGTCCGCTCACAGGAGTTTACAATCTAGGAGCAGAGGGTCCGGCTCACAGGATTACAATCTAGAGGAGCAGAGTCCGGCTCACAGGAGCTTACAATCTAGAGAGCAGAGTCCGGCTCACAGGAGCTTACAATCTTAGAGCAGAGGTCCGGTCACAGGAGTTTACAATCTAGAGGAGCAGAGGTCGGCTCACAGGAGTTTACAATCTAGAGGAGCAGAGGGCCCGCTCACAGGAGCTTACAATCTAGAGGAGCAGAGGTCCGGCTCACAGGAGCTTACAATCTAGAGGAGCAGGTCCGGCTCACAGGAGCTTACAATCTAGAGAAGCAGAGGGTCCGGCTCACAGGAGCTTACAATCTAGAGGAGCAGAGGGTCCGGCTCACAGGAGCTTACAATCTAGAGGAGCAGAGGGTCCGGCTCACAGATTACAATCTAGAGAGCAGAGGGTCCGGCTCACAGGAGTTACAATCTAGAGGAGCAGAGGCCCGCTCACAGGAGCTTACAATCTAGAGGAGCAGAGGGTCCGGCTCACAGGAGCTTACAATCTAGAGGAGCAGAGGTCCGGCTCACAGGAGCTTACAATCTAGAGGGCAGAGGGCCGGCTCACAGGAGCTTACAATCTAGAGGAGCAGAGGGTCGGCTCACAGGAGCTTACAATCTAGAGAGCAGAGGTCCGGCTCACAGGAGCACAATCTAGAGAGCAGAGGGTCCGGCTCACAGGAGTTTACAATCTAGAGGAGCAGAGGTCCGGCTCACAGGAGCTTACAATCTAGAGGAAGAGAGGTCCGGCTCACAGGAGCTTACAATCTAGAGGACAGAGGTCCGGCTCACAGAGCTTACAATCTAGAGGAGCAGAGGTCCGCTCACAGAGCTTACAATCTAGAGGAGCAGAGGGTCCGGCTCACAGGAGCTTACAATCTAGAGGAGCAGAGGTCCGGCTCACAGGAGTTTACAATCTAGAGGAGCAGAGGCCCGGCTCACAGGAGCTTACAATCTAGAGAGCAGAGGGTCCGGCTCACAGGAGTTTACAATCTAGAGGAGCAGAGGCCCGGCTCACAGGAGCTTACAATCTAGAGAGCAGAGGGTCCGGCTCACAGGAGCTTACAATCTAGAGGAGCAGAGGTCCGGCTCACAGGAGTTTACAATCCAGAGAGCAGGGGGCCGGCTCACAGGAGCTTACAATCTAGAGGAGCAGAGGGTCCGGCTCACAGGAGCTTACAATCTAGAGGAGCAAGAGGTCCGGCTCACAGGAGTTTACAATCCAGAGGAGCAGAGGGTCCGGCTCACAGGAGATTACAATCTAGAGAGCAGAGGGCCGGCTCACAGAGCTTACAATCTAGAGGAGCAGAGGTCCGGCTCACAAGAGCTTACAATCTAGAGGAGCAGAGGTCCGGCTCACAGGAGCTTACAATCTAGAGGAGCAGAGGGCCCGCTCACAGGAGCTTACAATCTAGAGGAGCAGAGGGTCCGGCTCACAGGAGTTTACAATCTAGAGGAGCAGAGGCCCGCTCACAGGATTACAATCTAGAGGAGCAGAGCCCGGCTCACAGGAGTACAATCTAGAGAAGTAGAGGTCCGGCTCACAGGAGTTTACAATCTAGAGGAGCAGAGGGTCCGCTCACAGGACTTACAATCTAGAGGAGCAGAGGGTCGGGTTCACAGGAGTTTACAATCTAGAGGAGCAGAGGTCCGGTTCACAGGAGCTTACAATCTAGAGAAGCAGAGGGTCCGGCTCACAGGAGCTTACAATCTAGAGGAGCAGAGGGTCGGGTTCACAGGAGTTTACAATCTAGAGGAGCAGAGGGTCCGGCTCACAGGAGCTTACAATCTAGAGGAGCAGAGGGTCGGCTCACAGGAGCTTACAATCTAGAGGAGCAGAGGGTCGGTTCACAGGAGTTTACAATCTAGAGGAGCAGAGGGTCCGGCTCACAGGAGCTTACAATCTAGAGGAGCAGAGGGCCGGCTCACAGGAGCTTACAATCTAGAGGAGCAGAGGGCCGGCTCACAGGAGTTTACAATCTAGAGGAGCAGAGGGCCCGGCTCACAGGAGCTTACAATCTAGAGGAGCAGAGGATCCGGCTCACAGGAGTTTACAATCTAGAGGAGCAGAGGTCCGGCTCACAGGAGCTTACAATCTAGAGGAGCAGAGGGCCCGGTCACAGGAGCTTACAATCTAGAGGAGTAGAGGGTCCGGCTCACAGAGTTTACAATCTAGAGGCGCAGAGGGTCCGGCTCACAGGAGTTTACAATCTAGAGGAGCAGAGGGTCCGGCTCACAGGAGTTTACAATCTAGAGGAGCAGAGGGCGGGTCACAGGAGTTTACAATCTAGAGGAGCAGAGGGCCCGGCTCACAGGAGTTTACAATCTAGAGGAGCAGAGGGTCCGGCTCACAGGAGCTTACAATCTAGAGAAGCAGAGGGTCCGGCTCACAGGAGCTTACAATCTAGAGGAGCAGACCGGCTCACAGGAGCTTACAATCTAGAGGAGCAGAGGGTCCGGCTCACAGGAGTTTACAATCTAGAGGAGCAGAGGGTCCGGCTCACAGGAGCTTACAATCTAGAGGAGCAGAGGTCCGGCTCACAGGAGCTTACAATCTAGAGGAGCAGAGATCCGGCTCACAGGAGCTTACAATCTAGAGGAGCAGAGGGTCCGGCTCACAGGAGCTTACAATCTAGAGGAGCAGAGGGCCGGCTCACAGGAGCTTACAATCTAGAGGAGCAGAGGGTCCGGCTCACAGGAGCTTACAATCTAGAGGAGCAGAGGTCCGGCTCACAGGAGTTTACAATCTAGAGGAGCAGAGGGCCCGGCTCACAGGAGCTTACAATCTAGAGGAGCAGAATCCGGCTCACAGGAGTTTACAATCTAGAGGAGCAGAGGGTCCGGCTCACAGCAGTTTACAATCTAGAGGAGCAGAGGGCCCGGCTCACAGGAGTTACAATCTAGAGGAGCAGAGGATCCGGCTCACAGGAGCTTACAATCTAGAGGAGCAGAGGGTCCGGCTCACAGGAGCTTACAATCTAGAGGAGCAGAGGGTCCGGCTCACAGGAGCTTACAATCTAGAGGAGCAGAGGATCCGGCTCACAGGAGCTTACAATCTAGAGGAGCAGAGGGTCCGGCTCACAGGAGTTTACAATCTAGAGGAGCAGAGGGTCCGGCTCACGGGAGCTTACAATCTAGAGGAGCAGAGGATCCGGCTCACAGGAGCTTACAATCTAGAGGAGCAGAGGGTCTGGCTCACAGGAGCTTACAATCTAGAAAAGCACCGGATCGTGATCCTCTCCCAGAGCTGGCCGACATCCTGGATGTTGGCCGGGCTTCCGGGATCTCCCCCTGACGACTGGCTTCATCGTGCATAGCGCAATGACGTCTGTTCTGGAGTTAACCCCTAGCTGCCACCAATGAGGGGTTCCAATGAGCATGGCCTTTCCAACGATACCAAAAATGACAATGTAAAAAGTAATAATAAATAAAAAATATTTTAAAAAAATAATTAAAAAAAATAAACACGTTTTTTTTTGTTATGTTTCGTTAATGCAGCAATATTTTTTCCATTTCAATTATAATGTGAACAATGATGCTGCACTAACGATTTTTGTATGGGGTGCGTGTGTTAAAAATTGCATAATTTTCCCTAAAAAAAATTGTAACGTGACTATGACGGAATGGGATGTTGTTCCGCCTGCGGGTGTGCTCTATCTGCGTGACCCCGTCGCTTACCGTTGGCCCGACTACCGAGTGACGCGCACTCGGCGTCTCGTGCGGCCTGGCGTGACCTGGGGAAGGGTTAGCGGGCGGTGGAGGGGACCCCTGCCTAGAACCAGCCCGACCACTGAGCCATACGGCACTCAGCGTCCCAAGCAGCTGGTTCACTGACCTGTGGGTGTGGAGTGCGTCTGCGGCGGCCGTGCGATTCTGGGGATCGGATCTGCCGCGGAGGAATATTCGGATCTGATTGCGGAGGAATATTCGGATCTGATTGCGGAGAATATTCGGATCTTTAAACGGATGAATCTTCGGATCTTACGGGAGCGGCTGAATCTTCGGATCTGATCACCGCTCACTTGGTATACCGAAGCGCGGTACGCGGCCGCGCCTTCGGTTCTGATCTTAAGTCCGTTCTGATCTTAAGTCTTGGACACCGCACCCTGAGACCGCGCGGCGATGCTCAGACAGTATATGCGGCGGAGAGTAAAGGACATCAGGCGAGGCTGGATGCACTGGAAAATCTGCCTTATTTTTTCACATCACATACATTTATCACTTTACACACTTATGAATACAATGGGGATCCCTGCCCGCCCACACAAGTCCCATTGGCCCTCGCTGGCAGGAGGCACCCGGGCCCCGATTCGTATTGGCCGTTACGAATCGGGGAGTTGCCGATTCGGCCATTTTACGATCCGAGTATTCTGATCTGAACCACGAGGTGATCAGAAAATGGCGGCGGGCAAGGCAGACAAAGGGAAAATACATTACGCAATAAACCAACGGGGACACTTTATTACACCACACAATAATCACATCTAAATAAAAGTACTTGTAAAACTGGGTGCGTGTCACCACACCCAAGTGTCCATAGCCACCACTGTCCCTGCACCGCCCCTGGCTGAGGGTGCTGGGCCATTCCGTGACACTCCTCCCCCTCCCCCAGTTCGACGCACCTGGTCTGACCCCACCGGGTCATACCGGGGAAGTCGGTGCTCCCAGGCCCATAGTCAGTCTGGGGAGGCCGAGTCACCAGGCCTCTCCATTTGGCCTTGCGGCCGTGCCAGCTTGGTCGGGGCCCCATGTCCTTAGAGTTTCCCCGGCTGGGCGAGAGGACATACATCTGGGCGGCGTGCCTCCTGTGTCCCCTCCAGGGTTACTGCTCACCCGGGGAACCCGGGTGCTAAATGCACACGCCCCGGGTGCCCAGGTCAGCTGTGGGAAAGCACCGTGGCTGCGTGGGGCCCCCGAGCCAAGGGTTGCCAAATGGGGCAGAGGCCACGGCGCTCTGCCCCGTTGCCAGCTCTTCCGCTGGATGGCCAGGTACGGCCACGGCAACCGAAGGAGCAAGTAGGGCCAAACCTGGCTGCTCTTCCTTCAGCCGACGAAGGGAACAAATGGATGCCACAGCAGTTGCACGGGGTCAACCTTACTCTGCCCCTCGGGGCGAGTTGGGGAAGACGGGCAGAGGCCAGCGGCGCTCTGCCCTGGCGTCAGCTCTTCCGCTGGGTGGAAATCCTTTGCGGGAGGATGGTTTCTTTCCCCCCCCGGGACCGTCACTGACTGCGCACAAACCAGCCCGGGGACCACTGTCTGCCCACCTGGCAGACTGTGGGTAGTGGGCAGAGGCCAGCGGCGCTCTGCCCGTGGCCAGCTTTCAGCTGGGTGAGGAGGATCTCCTTGCGGGAGGATGGTTACTTCACCCCCCGGGGAAACAATGGTTGCGCACAACCCATCCCGGGGGAACCATCCGTCTGCTCCCCCGCTGGACCCGTGGCCTCGGCCACCCTGTCCTCTTGCGGGGTGAAGGGGGTAACTTCCTCAGTCAAAACCCCCACGGGCACCCATGGGTCCGCCTCGGCCTCCCATAGGTCCCAAACCTGGGGACTGTCGACTTCCTCCGCCGACCCGTCCCCCCACGGGGAGCTCAGGCTCGACTGCGGAACGCCGTCCAACAGTCTACGATAAGCCACCTCGAGCTCCCACTCTCGCTCGGCTAGGGACTCCAGCTCCTCAAACACCGAGTCCTGCTGTCTGACGGGATCTCCAGTTCCCGTCGCTCCAGGATGTCTTCCATCCGTTCCTCCGTCTCCTCTCCAAACTCGGGGTCGGCGGCCATGCTCGCGTAGAGCAGCCCCGTGCCTCCGTAGCGAGGCCCTGCAATGGAACTGCCCCCAATCGGGCGCGCTGTCGGAGAGGCGGTTAGCCACCGGAGCGCGCGGTACGCGGCGTCCAGTGCGATCTCCTCCTGCACCAGACTCCGGAGCTCGGCTTCCCACTCCTCTGGGGCCCGACCTTGCAGGAACGCTGCTCGCACATCGTACTGCACCCGATGGACGACAGCGTCGGAAGGAATGTACGCACCATGGCAGTCCCGCTCATGGTCCAGGGCCTCGTACCACAGTTCCTCTGTGGACCTCTGGTCCTGCTCCAGGCCCTCCTGCAGCTCTCTTGCCAACACGACCTTTATGTCGGCGAAGGTGCCAGCGCAGGAGCACCGCTCCTCAATGGGGAATGTGGCGTCCTCAGATGCAGCTCCAGGCGGGCTGTGAGTCTCCATCCGAGGGTCGCTGGGATGAGTGACGTCCTCAGTACAGGCTCCAGGCGAGCTGAGAGTCCCGCAAGCGTAGTCACTGGGGGTTGCAGATTCCCCAGGTGAAGCTCCAGTCGAGCTGTGAGCCTCGACCCAGGGGTCCACAGGATAGGGTTCGGGGTTCCAATCTTCTGGCTCTGCTCCGCGGAGCTCTGCCAACCGCAGCTCGTGCTGGCGGTCCTTTTCCTGTTCAACCTCACGGTAGAACTCCCGGATCACCCGGCATCTGTCCGCCGTCGCTGGGGCATCCCCGAGCAGGGCAATCCGACGCCGCACCTCTCTGAGGCCAGCATCTTCCTCCACCTCCGCGTGGACAGGGCTGGGGACGGGCGTCATCGCTTCGTCCTGATCCATCCTAGTCAGCTCCTTGATCAGGGTCTTTCTTTTCTTGTTACCCGGCGTTCCTCCCCGGTTTTCCAACATCCCACGCAGGGTGTACCGGTCATAGTAGGTGTACACCACCATGGCGTAGGTCTCCTAGGGGTCTGCAGAGAGCGATCCCACCGCTGCCACCAGTATGACGGAATGGGATGTTGTTCCGCCTGCGGGTGTGCTCAATCTGCGTGACCCCGTCGCTTACCGCTGGCCCGACTACCGAGTGACGCGCACTCGGCGTCTCGTGCGGCCTGGCGTGACCCTGGGGAAGGGTTAGCGGGCGGTGGAGGGGACCCCTGCCTAGAACCAGCCCGACCACTGAGCCATACGGCACTCAGCGTCCCGAGCAGCTGGTTCACTGACCTTGTGGGTGTGGAGTGCGTCTGCGGGCGGCCGTGCGAATCTGGGGATCGGATCTGCCGCGGAGGAATATCGGATCTGATTGCGGAGGATATTCGGATCTTATGTGGAGGAATATTCGGATCTTAACGGATGAATCTTCGGATCTTACGGGAGCGGCTGAATCTTCGGATCTGATCACCGCTCACTTGGTATACCGAAAGCGCGTACGCGGCCGCGCCTTCGGTTCTGATCTTAAGTCCGTTCTGATCTTAAGTCTGGACACCGCACCTGAGACGCGCGGGATGCTCAGACAGTAATATGGCGCGAGAGTAAAGGACATCAGGCGAGGCTGGATGCACTGGAAAATCTGCCTTTATTTTCCACAACACACGCATTTATCACTTTACACACTTATGAATACAATGGGAATCCCTGCCCGCCCACACAAGTCCCATTGGCCCTCGCTGCAGGAGGCACCCTGGCCCCGATTCGTATTGGCCGTTACGAATCGGGGAGTTGCCGATTCGGCCATTTTACGATCCGAGTATTCTGATCTGAACCACGAGGTGATCAGAAAATGGCGGCGGGCGTGGCAGACAAAGGGAAAATACATTACGCAATAAACCAACGGGGAACACTTTATTACACCACACAATAATCACATCTAAATAAAAGTACTTATAAAACTAGGTGCGTGCCACCACACCCAAGTGTCCATAGCCACCACTGTCCCTGCACCGCCCCTGGCTGAGGGTGCTGGGCCATTCCCAATTTCAATTTTTTTTAACAAGCGCAACCCATAGAAAATATAACTGCAAACGCTCACATGTTAAAATGTTAATAAAAACACCTTATACTTTGTAAATTATTGAAATTTCAAATTTTATTGCATTTTTTGTTATAATATACAGACATGACATAACGTATACATATAATAATGACATATTATGAATCTGCCGAGTCTGACGGAAAGAACGATATATAATATGTCTGGGTCATATATTAAAATAAGCTTCAAAACACGTTTAAACATGATGAGCAAAACCGGTAAAAATGAGCTCAGCACAGAGGTGTGAAATGCCTCAGCAGCGATAGGGTTACTGCAGCAATATTTTTCCCATTTCAATTATAATGTGAACAATGATTGATGCTGCACCAATAATTTTTTCTATGTGGGCGTTTGCTAAAAAATCACGTAATTTGACCCCAAAAAAACGTAACAAGTTCACCATTTCTAATTTTTTTAACAAGCGCACCCCATAGAAAATATAACTGCAAGGCACGGATGATAAAATGTGAAAAAAACCACTTTACACACTGTAGATTATTGAAAATTCTAAATGTATTGTTGTCACGGGATGGCCCAGCACCCTCAGCCAGGGGCGGTGCAGTGACAGTGGGGACATGGACACTTGGGTGTGGTGGCACGCACCCCGTTTACCAGTTTTTATTTAGATGTGACATTGTGTGGTGTTAATAAAGTGTTCCCCGTTGGTTTATGGTGTAATGACTTTTCCCTTTGTTTGCCTTGCTCGCCGCCATTTTCCGATTTTGTGGCGCAGTTGGAACTCTCGTTTCGGAAAATGGCCGATTCGAACCATCCGGTTCGAATCGTAAAATGGCCGATTCGGACCATCCGGTCCGAATTGGTGACTCCCTGAAGGCCAAGGGCCAATGGGTCCTGGGAGGCGGGCAAGGAGTCCCATTGTATTCTAATTGTGTAGAGGTAATAAATACTTGGACTGTAAATAAAAAGCCAGATTCTGCAGTACATTCAGCTCTGACTGGTGTGTGTTTATTCTCCGCCGTATTTTCGGATCTGAGTGTCCTCCGAGGCCTCAGAGTACGGTGCCCACCCGGATACGATCCGAATCGAGCGCTCTGACCCTGCATCGAGCATCAGGGCAGAGGCGCTGCTCAGGAAGATTCGATCGGAGGAAGACGGAGATCCGAACCGAACGGCCCCGCCGGGAACCGCGCTTCGGCATTGCGGTAAGACCCGAACTCTCCACTGGTCCCGCCAGATCCGCAACTCCCTCCCATACCGATCCGAAGCCCTCCAGTTCCGATTCGACCCGCCATCCCTTCCCGACTCGAAACCTTCACCGCCCAAGATCCGAAGAGACACCCGCCCCCGGATCGGAAAGGTTTCCCGCATAAGATCTGAAACGTTTCCCCATAAGATCCGAATCTTTCTCCGCGGCTGCTAGGGCCGATTCCCACAGGCGTCCCACACCCGCCCGGTCAGGGAACCAGTTGCTCGGGACGCTGAGTGCTGCGCGCCTCAGTGGTCGGACTGGTTCCAGGCAGGGGTCCCCTCCACCGCCCGCTAACCCTACCCTAGGGTCACGCCAGGCCGCACGAGACGCCGAGTGTGCGCCACTCGGTAGTCGGGCCAGCGGTAAGCGACGGGGTCACGCAGATAGAGCACACCCGCAGGCGGAACAACATCTCCATTCCGTCATAATTGTATTATTTGTTATAATATTCAGGCAGAGCATGACGAATACATATAATAATGATATATTACGAATCTGCTGAAAATAAGGATATATAATATGTCTGGGTTGTACAATAAAATGTGGCTTCAAATCTCGTTTAAACATGATGAGCGAAAACCGTCACAATGAGCTCAGCACACAGGCATGAAATGGCTCAGCAGCAAAAGGGTTAAAAGGGAATGTTTTGGGATTTACCAGCTTGACACATTGACCCCTGGGGGCATGAGCGACAGATTCTCTTTTTTCCCCTTATTTGAACTAGGGAAATAAGGATTTGTTACAGTTGATGATTCAGTAGAGACATTCTCCATGCAAGTGTATGAATTTCCACCACGTGAGTTCATGACCCAATGGGTTAATGCGTGTAATAGGTGTCTTTGGTCCAGAGGGAATAAATCAGCATTTAGTAGACAGTTTCTGACTGGTTGATCCATACCATTGACTGGGTCTGTGGATGTTTTTCATATATTTTAAAGGAATTCTGCATAGTTCACCGGGTATTTCTCTGGTCACAGATACATTGTATCACCTTGTGTGATTGTGCTCATTAGGACAGTGATTTGTTTTTTTTACTTTAATGAAATGATCGGTTGTGTATCGGCGTTTATGTTTTGTCTTGGGTCTGTATGACCGATTCGTTTTGTTTATTATTTTTGCGATTGCTTTTTCGCTCGTTACAATAAAGTTTTTTATTTTATTTTGTAATTAGTTTTTTATAAACATTTTGTAAATATCGATCAGAAACAAATTCCACCAGGATTTCTATTAATTACAAGCATCGCAGGACAGGGCGGCAAAATGACATATTGCAATATTAAATATTCCAATAAATCAGGGCTCAGCAACCTGGGCCCTCCAAAGGTTTTGAACTATATTTCCCTTGAGGCTCTGCAAACCTAGTGAGCAGCTGAACAACATGGGAAATGTAGTTTCAAAACATCTGGAGGGCCGTAGTTGCCCACACCTGACATAGACGGTTAAATCCAAGAAATAGAGAAATGTGCAGGCGCGTTGTTTGAATATAACCAATTAAAATCTAAAGTGAGCATAAATACTATCGTATAAAGTGCAGCCTCAATGGATAAAGCAAGCACAAAAAAATGTCCAAAACTTGTGCCATCCGACTTACATAAAAATCCAAACTAGTGAAATTACGTCCAAACACAAGTATACAGTGAAGTTAAGTGCACACGCAAGTGCAAGGTAGTCTCAATGTTACAATTGTGTAATATACAGAATAAAACAATACTTTTATCGATACTAGCGACTGTGTCTTACGCTTTTCACTGTATCTCTCAAGAAAAAAACAAATAGCGCAGAACCACAAAACAGGATCCAGCGTAATGATTATCAGGGATTATTAGGCTCCACCATTGGTGAGTGAGACTACATTACAAATTTTATTGTTGATTATACTCTAGAGATGTGCACGGCTGAAAAATTTGTTTTGTTTCATTTCTTTTTTGTTTTAAAATAATTTAGTTTTCGGAATTTCGTTGTTAATTTGATTTCATTTCATTTTGGATCGATTCGAAAATTCATATCAATTCGCTAGTTAATATATCAATTCGATAGCTGATATCAATTTGATAGCTGATATAAATTCGATAGCTAATATTTCAATTTGATAGCTGATATCAATTCGATAGCTGAAATCAATTCGATTATATATCAATTCGATAGTTAATATATCAATTCGATAGCTGATATAAATTTGATAGTTAATATATCAATTTGATAGCTGATATCAATTCGATAGCTGAAATCAATTTGATTATATATCAATTCGATAGTTAATATATCAATTCGATAGCTGATATCAATTCGATAGTGTTACGAATAGTGATGAGCTGAACACCCCCGTGTTCGGTTCGCATTCGAACTCGAACAATTTCAAAAGTTCGAGTTCGAACTCGAACACGAACCAAACTCAATGCAAGTCAATGGGACTCAAAAGTTTGATTTTTGGAGTGCCCTCCAAGAGGGCATATATGCTAGATATTTGCCATAAAAGGTGTATGGGGGTTCGGGTAGTGCCCTGGGGGACAGGAAACAAGGACAAAAAGTTTAAAAAAAAAACATTTTTAAAGGAACAGTGAGTTTTCCATGAAATAAGGGTTAAGAAATAAAAACGAAAAATTCCTTCAAATATCGTGCCTAGGAGGTCCCCATAACCTGCCCGTGAAGTGGCGGATTTGTAGGATGTATAGAAACATTTAAAAACAAAAAAATGACATTTCAAATGACGGTAAATGGTTTTCCGTTAATCTATTCATAAACAACTGCTTGGGGCGGCAGCGTGTATGAAAATACATTTTAGGTCACACAGAACAAGTTTAGGGATTTTTTGTCTAAATTGTGTTGAAACTTATGCAGGCTTTGGATGAAAGTAACCATAGGTGCTTTAAAATTGGGCCTTTAGCATCCCCAACAGTGCCGTCACACCGTAACCCCTCTGAGGTATTGTGGAAGAGTGCAGGGTTGGACCATGCGGTGCTGTATTAAAAAGATATGAATCTGGTAAAAGCGTCAGTGCACCCAAATATTGTGCCTTTGGTGGCAGCAAGTACCTTCACACCGTAACCCTTTTGTGGTATTGTGGAAGAGTGCAGGGTTGGACCATGCGGTCCTATATTAAAAAGATATGAATCTGGTAAAGGTGTCAGTGCACCCAAATATTGTGCCTTTGGTGGCAGCAACTAGTGCCTTCACACCGTAACCCCTTTGTGGTATTGTGGAAGAGTGCAGTGGTGGAGGTTTTGTGAATGCAGAAGAGATCCCCGATCTATTCCTTTACGTCAGCATCAGGGGATTGATAGCTGCTGATCCAGGACTGATTCATTTTTATAAATGGCAGCCAGTCTACAGAGTCGGTGGACAGACGCACTCTTTTGTCTGTGACAAAACCTCCAGCGGCACTGAACGTCCTTTCAGAAAGCACGCTGGATGAAGGGCAAAGTTCTGGCCAGTGATCCAATCTCAACACCCAGTAAGCCAGTGGATCATCTGCTGGAAAGGTATCCAGGTCTGCCCTTGCCCCTAGGTAGTCCTGCACCATACGGTGAAGACGCTGGCAATGGGTGCCTACATTTGACGTCCCTGGGCGTCGTTGTAACGTTGGGGGCTTCCAGCCTTTCCGGTGTGCTTGAGGGGAGCATGTCTGATGCTGCTCGCTCACCAACACCCGGTTTAAATTGAAACAGGCAGGGAGGTGGCTGCATGAGGTGCGGCTTGAGAGGGGGCGCAGTCTGGTGAAGGTCTTTTAAAAACCAACAGTTCCTTCTAAGCAGTGCCAGATCGTGGTTATCCATACCTGAGCTCCTTGTACCTGAATTCTCTCGTGATTTAACCTGTTATTGACCTCTGCTTGTTTTCTGACTATTCTGCCTTCCGTTGCCCTAGACTATTTTCTTGTACTACGCTTCTGCACTGATATCGACCCGGCTATTCCATTTGACTATTCTATACTCTCTATTCCTGATTCTGGCTCGTCTGACTACCCCCGTGTTGCTGACCTGGTTTTGTATTACGACATTGTCTTTGATTAACCCTTTCTGTCTAGCTAGTATACCTGGCCAATTCTAAGGACCAGACAGTTAGGGATTCTTCGACGGCTACCCTGTTGGTAGCTTTTGGGCTCTGTGGAGTGTTGGGCTTTAAGGACTGCGTGGTGGGATCTGGGAACCGTGACAGTCGTGGACTAAAAAAATTGGAAAAGGCATCAGTCAAGCGGCCCCTTTCACCGCTCTTCCTCTGATCAACCGCAGCCTCAGAAGCACCTCTGTTATCACTTGGTAACCTACCAGTGCCTGGAAAGGCATTACACAAGTGTCGCTTTAGATCGTCCTCAAGTTTTTCAACCTGTCCTCCCTCTGTGAGGGCAGGATGAGCTCTGCAACTTTACCCTTGTATCGTGGATCAAGAAGGCTTGCCAACCAGTAATGATCCCTCTCCTTGATAGCACGAATCCTGGGGTCCTTTAGCAGGCTTTGCAGGATAAGGGAGCCCATGCAGCGTAGGTTGGAGGTGGCATTACCTTTCGAGTCTTCCTGGTCAATGAGGAGGATGACCCCATCGTGCACTTTCTCCTCCCAGCCACGTACTAGTCCTTGTGTTTCTGGGCACACAAAACCCTCCCTTGAGGAATCCCCACCTTCAATGCCCCCACTACTTAAATATTCCTCCTCCTCCTCATCCTCCTCCTGTCTGATCTGAGGACCTGCAGCAATGCTGTCTGTGTAAAGACTGGGGCCTTCAGAGCTAGGGAAGGCCTCCTCTTCCTCCCGCTGCTCTGCCTCTAGTGCCACATCTATAATTCTCCGCAGAGTGCGCTCCAGCAGGAACACTAAAGGAATTGTGTCACTGATGCATGCACTGTCCCTGCTCACCATCCTCATTGCCTCCTCAAATGGCGACAGTACAGTGCATGCATCCTTGATCATCAGCCAATGCGGGGGGAAAAAAACAAGTTGACCTGAACCTGTCCTTGTGCCATCCTGAAATTCCACATTCCACTGGAGTGTTGCATAGCCCAAAAGGCATCACTAGATACTCATAGTGCCCACTGCGGGTATTAAAGGCAGTCTTCCACTCATGATTTTCCTTTACCCTAACCAAGTTGTATGTACCCCTGAGATCCAACTTGGAGTACAATGTGGCACCTTGTAACCTGTCAAACAGTTCAGAAATGAGATGTATAGGATATACATTTCGAATGGTGATGCGATTCAACCCCCGGTAGTCTATACAAGGCTGTAGGTCTCCCTCTTTTTTGGATACAAAGAAGAAACCCACCCCGGCCAGGGGAGGAAGAACGCCTTATAAAGCCCTTAGCCAGATTCTCCTTTATGTACTCCTCCATACTCTCATTCTCTCTTTGAGGCCGAGGATAGACATGACCTCTGGGTGGCATGGTACCGGGAAGCAAATCGATGGCACAGTCATATGGTCTATGAGGAGGTAATATATCACAATTCCGATTTTCGAAAACCTCCCTCAGATCCTGGTACCATTCAGGTACTTCTGTGGATAAAGAAGGAGCTGTTGGCAAATTAAGGCTCCCTATAGTGATGACCGTGTTTAAACACTGTAACCAACATTGAGCATTCCATGCCTTAATCTCACCGTGTTCCCAATCGAGGGAAGGATTGTGTTGCACCAACCAGGGGAAACCCAACACCATGGGACACGAGGGTGACTCTATAACCTGAAATGTTATCTGTTCATGATGGAGAACCCCTGTAGTGAGACATAGGACTGTAGTGTCATGTGTCACCCTGGGTTGGGATAGAGGCCTTCCGTCAATGGCCTCTACGAATAATGGCGTATCTCTCTCAAGCAAAGGGATAACATGGGTACGAGCAAACAACTGATCAATGAAATTCCCTGCTGCCCCAGAGTCAAGAAATGCAACGTTATGAATCAAGACCGTTTCCCAGGAGAGAGAGATAGGCACTACCATGCGCGTTTTATTTTTCATTATAGGAGACACATCAGTCAAGCCCAAGGTTTGTCTCCTAGAAGACCTTAGGCTGTCTCGTTTCCCGAAACCCTTAAACCTCTAGGTCTCCTGGTACATTGAATCTGGAAATGCCCCCTGCCAGCACAATTTCAATTTGATAGCTGATATCAATTCGATAGTTAATATATCAAATCGATACTTAGTATATCGATTCGATAGCGGAAATCAATTCGATAGTGTTACGAATCCCCAACAGGAGGAGAATGTGATCCTTGTACGCAGCACCTATCCTTTCCCTCCGATCCTTATAATGGTCGGCCTATATATATATCCCTAGAGTGACACTGAAGAAGCCAAACGTGAGAACATATAGCCAAACTAGAATGCCAGAGAATATCGTAAGCTGTTGCCAGGGGTCAGTACGCCAGAGAATATCGTAAGCCGTTGCCAGGGGTCAGTATGCCAGAGAATATCATAAACCGTTGCCAGGGGTCAGAATACCAAGAAATACCAATATAGACAGGAGCAGCTCTAGGGGATGTTAAACCACGATAGGGCAATGTGTGAATGTGTGAATGCATTGCCTGTGGCTTTAAACCCGGCGGGTCTGCGTCATCACACCAGGCTCCGCCCCCGGCATCTCACGTGGCCGCCTGGACTCCTTTCATTACTCTGCGCCCAGCCAGCGAGCAGCGAGGATGACGCTGCCAGGCGCCTGCGGTCCGTAGCGTGGTACATAACAGTTAATATATCAATTCGATAGTTAATATATCAATTTGATAGTTGATATCAATTCGAATTTTGTATCACTAAATAAAGCTAGGGTTAAATATTAAGCTGTGTCACAGATTTAGTATTTGAGTCAAATTAAACAGTGAAACAAAATTAATTTGTTCATAAAGTCGTTTGCTGACTATTACTTGTATTGTAAATTAAGATCAATTTGATAGTTGATATCAATTTGAATTTTTCACCATAGTTTTCAATGTTAAACAAAATCCCCGTTTTTATTAAATATTTCTTTAACCATTTATAATTTTCAATTGCAGCAAACCAAAAGGGCATTTTTTTTTATTGCTGAACGCACACAGACTGTAAGAAAATAATCCAGCTGCATGCATTCAGCAAAGAAAAACAGAAATCATTATTACATTTAAAATAAGTTAGGAAACCTAAACTTTAACGCAAAAAATCCTAAAAAATGCCAAAAAATCCTAAAAAATGCCAAAAAATCCTAAAAAATAAATTAAAAAATGGCTGTTTGCTGCAATTGAAAATTATTAAATGAGGATTTTTTTTAACATTGAAAACTATGGTGGAAAAAAGTCTAGCATCTGCATTAATCAAAAAATGACCTGTTCCGTTTTTTTTTCGTTTTAGACCTCTTATTTCAGTTTTTTTACATTTTAGATCATTCTGTTCTTTTTTTTTCATGTCAGATCATTTGGTTCTGTTTGTTTCCTTTCAATTCATTTTGTTACAAAATTTATTTAGTTTCTGATCGTTTTGTTCAGTTTTTCAGCATTTCGTATCATTTGTGTTCCTTTTTATTTCGTTTAGGTCCCATAACGAAATGATTTTGGTTATGTTCAAACTTTGATTCGGGATTTCGAAATTTCAGACGGCCGATATTTAGTTTCGGAAATGCTGCCGAAAGAACGAAAATGGTCAATTATATATATTATAATTGAATGCGAAATTCAATTCGGAACGAAACAAATTGCCCATCTCTATTATACTTTTGTATACTATGGAAGCGCTGCCTCCCTGAGTTTTCTTCTATTGAGCTTACCCACACTGTTTGAACAAGGGGGAGGGGTCACTCTCCATTTTGCCAAAGGCATGATTACCCAGAGCCGGGATTTCTTAGGCTCTGGAACATGTGAGTTTCTCTTCTACTTTATCATTACGCTGGATCCTATTTTCTGGTTCTGCGCTATTTGTTTTTTTCTAGAGAGATACAAAGAAAAGCGTAAAACACAGTCGCCAGTATCGATAAAAGTATTGTTTTATTCTGTACTAGTTGTAAAGCCTGCCCAGAGGGCAGTCTATTGTGGATATACTGCCCCTGCTCATGTATACTGCCCCAGCTCGTGGATACTGCCCCAGCTCGTGGATATTGCCCCAGCACGTGGATACTGCCCCAGCACGTGGATATTGCCCCAGCACGTGGATATTGCTCCAGCTCGTGGATATTGCCCCAGCACGTGGATACTGCCCCAGAACGTGGATACTGCCCCAGCACGTGGATACTGCCCCAGCACGTGGATATTGCCCCAGCACGTGGATATTGCCCCAGCACGTGGATATTGCCGCAGCACGTGGATACTGCCCCAGCTCGTGGATACTGCCCTAGCACGTGGATATTGCCCCAGCACGTGGATATTGCCCCAGCTCGTGGATACTGCCCCAGCTCGTGGATACTGCCCTAGCACGTGGATATTGCCCCAGCACGTGGATGGATACTGCCCAGCACATGGATATTGCCCCAGCTCGTGGATACTGCCCCAGCTCCTGGATATTGCCCCAGCACGTGGATACTGCCCCAGCACGTGGATATTGACCCAGCACGTGGATATTGCCCCAGCACGTGGATATTGCCCCAGCACGTGGATACTGCCCCAGCACGTGGATACTGCCCCAGCACGTGGATACTGCCCCAGCACGTGGATATTGCCCCAGCTCGTGGATACTGCCCCAGCACGTGGATACTGCCCAGCACATGGATATTGCCCCAGCACGTGGATTGATACTGCCCCAGCACGTGGATACTGCCCCAGCACGTGGATGGATACTGCCCCAGCACGTGGATACTGCCCCAGCACGTGGATACTGCCCCAGCTCGTGGATACTGCCCCAGCACGTGGATACTGCACAAGCACGTGGATACTGCCCCAGCACGTGGATACTGCCCCAGCACGTGGATATTGCCCCAGCACGTGGATACTGCCCAAGCACGTGGATACTGCCCCAGCACGTGGATACTGCCCCAGCTCGTGGATACTGCCCCAGCTCGTGGATACTGCCCAAGCACCTGGATACTGCCCCAGCACGTGGATACTGCCCCAGCACGTGGATACTGCCCCAGCACGTGGATACTGCCCAGCACATGGATATTGCCCCAGCACGTGGATTGATACTGCCCCAGCACGTGGATACTGCCCCAGCACGTGGATACTGCCCCAGCACGTGGATGGATACTGCCCCAGCACGTGGATACTGCCCCAGCACGTGGATACTGCCCAAGCACGTGGATACTGCCCCAGCACGTGGATGGAAACTGCCCCAGCACGTGGATACTGCCCCAGCACGTGGATACTGCCCCAGCACGTGGATACTGCCCAAGCACGTGGATATTGCCCCAGCACGTGGATATCGCCCCCCGCTCGTGGATATGGCCCCCCGCTCGTGGATATGGCCCCCCCGCTCGTGGATATGCCCCCCCGCTCGTGGATATACTCACCTACATCGGCCCTCCAGCGATGGCGGTCCGCGTCCCGCTTCCAGCGTCCTCTCTCGCTCCGTTGGTCGCCAGGATGACGTCACGAAAGCCTTTGACCCCGGGGTCAAAGGCTTTCGTGACGTCATTCCGGCGAACAACGGAGCGAGAGAGGACGCTGGAAGCGGGACCGCCATCGCTGGAGGAGCTAAGGGCCGATGTAGGTGAGTATGTGTAGGCAACATCCCCCTACATTGGCCCGGAGCCTCAGCGGTGGCTGTCGTAGGCTGCTCGGCCGGCCTCCAGGCTTAGGCGAGCCCCCGGCTCGGCTGGGCCTGTAGGCCCAAGCCAAGCCGGGGGCTCGCCTGAGCCTGGAGGCCGGCCGAGCAGCCTGCGACAGCCGGAGGACAGTCACCGCTGGAGCTCAGGGCTAATGTAGGTGAGTATGTGCTCTCCACACCCACCCTGCTTACTCGGCCGGTATCCAAGCTTAGGCGAGCCCCCGGCTTGGCGTGGCCTAGAGGCCCAGCCGAGCCGGGGACTCGCCTGAGCCTGGAGGACGCCCGAGCATGCAACTCGACCGGCCTCCATGCTCAGGCAAGTCCCCGGCTCGGCAGGGCCTCTAGGCCCAAGCCAAGCCGGGGGCTCGCCTAAGCTTGGATACCGGCCGAGCAAGCAGGGGGTGTGTGTGTGTGTGTAGAGCACATACTCACCTACATCAGCCTCGAGTCCTCCACCGGTTCCACACATACTCACCGACATCGGCCCTTAGCTCCTCCAGCGATGGCGGTCCCGCTTGCAGCATCCTCTCTCTCTCCGTTGCTCGCCAGGATGACGTCACGAAAGCCTTTGACCCCCCGGGGTCAAAGGCTTTCGTGACGTCATTCCGGCGAGCAACGGAGAGAGGATGCTGCAAGCGGGACCGCCATCGCTGGAGGAGCTAAGGGCCGATGTCGGTGAGTATGTGTTAGGCAACATCGGCCCTGAGCTCCAGCGGTGACCTCCTCCGGCCGAGCAGGCTGCTCGGCCGGCCTCTACGCTTAGGCGAGTCCCCGGCTCGGCTGGGCCTGTAGGCCCAAGCCAAGCCGGGGGCTCGCCTAAGCCTAGAGGCCCGCCGAGCAGCCAGCGGCAGCTGGAGGAGGTCTCCGCTGGAGCTCAGGGCCGATTTTGGGGTGTATTTTTTGGGAACTTCGGCCCCGATCCTCCAGCGGTGACCTTCTCCGGCTGCCGCTGGCTGCTCGGCGGGCCTCTAGGCTTAGGCGAGTCCCCGGCTCAGCTGGGCCTGTAGGCCCAAACCGAGCCGGGGGCTCGCCTAAGCCTAGAGGCCCGCCGAGCAGCCAGCGGCAGCCGGAGGAGGTCTCCGCTGGAGCTCAGGGCCGATTTTGGGGTGTATTTGTTTGGGAACTTCGGCCCCGATCCTCCAGCGGTGACCTTCTCCGGCTGCCGCTGGCTGCTCGGCGGGCCTCTAGGCTTAGGCGAGTCCCCGGCTCAGCTGGGCCTGTAGGCCCAAACCGAGCCGGGGGCTCGCCTAAGCCTAGAGGGCCGCCGAGCAGCCAGCGGCAGCGGCAGCCGAGGAGGTCTCCGCTGGAGCTCAGGCCGATTTTGGGGTGTGTTTGTTTGGGAACTTCGGCCCCGATCCTCCAGCGGTGACCTTCTCCGGCTGCTGCTGGCTGCTCGGCGGGCCTCTAGGCTTAGGCGAGTCCCCGGCTCGGCTGGGCCTGTAGGCCAAACCGAGCCGGGGGCTCGCCTAAGCCTAGAGGGCCGCCGAGCAGCCAGCGGCAGCCGGAGGAGGTCTCCGCTGGAGCTCAGGGCTGATTTTGGGGTGTATTTGTTTGGGAACTTCGGCCCCGATCCTCCAGCGGTGTACTTCTCCGGCTGCCGCTGGCTGCTCGGCGGGCCTCTAGGCTTAGGCGAGTCCCCGGCTCGGCTGGGCCTGTAGGCCCAAACCGAGCCGGGGGCTCGCCTAAGCCTAGAGGGCCGCCGAGCAGCCAGCGGCAGCCGGAGGAGGTCTCCGCTGGAGCTCAGGCCGATTTTGGGGTGTATTTGTTTGGGAACTTCGGCCCTGATCCTCCAGCGGTGACCTTCTCCGGCTGCCGCTGGCTGCTCGGCGGGCCTCTAGGCTTAGGCGAGTCCCCGGCTCAGCTGGGCCTGTAGGCCCAAACCGAGCCGGGGGCTCGCCTAAGCCTAGAGGGCCGCCGAGCAGCCAGCGGCAGCCGGAGGAGGTCTCCGCTGGAGCTCAGGGCCGATTTTGGGGTGTGTTTGTTTGGGAACTTCGGCCCCGATCCTCCAGCGGTGACCTTCTCCGGCTGCTGCTGGCTGCTCGGCGGGCTCTAGGCTTAGGCGAGTCCCCGGCTCGGCTGGGCCTGTAGGCCCAAACCGAGCCGGGGGCTCGCCTAAGCCTAGAGGGCCGCCGAGCAGCCAGCGGCAGCCGGAGGAGGTCTCCGCTGGAGCTCAGGGCTGATTTTGGGGTGTATTTGTTTGGGAACTTCGGCCCCGATCCTCCAGCGGTGACCTTCTCCGGCTGCTGCTGGCTGCTCGGCGGGCCTCTAGGCTTAGGCGAGTCCCCGGCTCGGCTGGGCCTGTAGGCCCAAACCGAGCCGGGGGCTCGCCTAAGCCTAGAGGGCCGCCGAGCAGCCAGCGGCAGCCGGAGGAGGTCTCCGCTGGAGCTCAGGGCCGATTTTGGGGTGTATTTGTTTGGGAACTTCGGCCCCGATCCTCCAGCGGTGACCTTCTCCGGCTGCCGCTGGCTGCTCGGCGGCGGCCTCTAGGCTTAGGCGAGTCCCCGGCTCGGCTGGGCCTGTAGGCCCAAACCGAGCCGGGGGCTCGCCTGGAGGCCCGCCGGCAGCCGGAGGACGGTCACCGCTGGAGGATCGGGGCATCTGGCCGTGTAAACACACGGGTAGCTGCGCGCGGCTCGTGCCATTTTTTTTTTTTTTTTTTTTCACGCGGCCGGCACGCGCAGCTACCTGTGTGTTCTAACGGCCGCTTTCAAATGTCCGTCGCGCATGCGCAGACGGCTTTTGGCGACGGACAGTTTTTAGCTTATCCTTTTATAGTATAGATATTTCACGATTGTAACATTGAGATTACCTTGCACTTGCGTGTGCACTTAACTTCACTGTATACTTGTGTTTGGACATAATATCACTAGTTTGCACCATATGGATTTTTATCACATATTTGCAGTTAAATCCAAGAGATTGACACTTTCCATACTCCAGGTGGTCTCCAACTCTACTCCTGTCATTCTGATTTAAATGACAGATGAAGTCCCGTAGTTTCTCTTTACTTCCAGCCCAGACGAAAAAGATGTCATCAATATATCTACCATAGGAGATAATAAAATGCTCCCAACCACGCAAAGCTTCCTCTTCTGAATGCACCACAAATAAATTGGCACATCATGGTGTAAACTTTGTCCCTATCGCTGTACCAGTTGCTTGAAGGTAGAAATCCTCTTCGCTGCTGAGCTATTTCACGCCTGTGTGCTGATGAGCTAATTTTTACCGCTTTTGCTCATCATGTTTAAACGCGATTTGAAGACACGTTTTATTATACGACCCAGACACATTATATATCCTTTTTTATGGCAGACTCAGCAGATTCATAATTAGGGATGAGCCGAACACCCCCGTGTTCGGTTCGCATTCAAACTCGAACAATTTCAAAAGTTCGAACTCGAACACGAACCGAACTCAATGCAAGTCAATGGGACTTGAACGTTCGGTTTTTAGAGTGCCCTCCAAGAGGGCATATATGCAAGATATTTGCAATAAAAGGTGTATGGGGGTCCGGGAAGTGCCCTGGGGGACAGGAAACAAGGACAAAAGTTTTAAAAAAAACGTTTATAAAGGGACAGTGAGTTTTCCATGAAATAAAGGTTAAAAATAAAAACAAAAAATTCCTTCAAATATCGTGCCTAGGAGATCCCCATACCCTGCCCGTGAAGTGGCGGATTTCTAGGATGTATATAAACATTTAAAAACAAAAAAAATGACATTTCAAATGACGGTAAATGTTTTTCCTTTAATCTATTCATAAACAACTGCTTGGGGCGGCAGCCTGTATGAAAAGAGGAGACATTTTAGGATACGCAGAACAAGTTTAGTGATTTTTTGGCTAAATTATGGTGAAACTTATGCAGGCTTTGGATGAAAGTGACAATAGGTGCTTTAAAATTGGGCCTTTATTGTCAGTAAAAGTGCCGTCACACCGTAACCTCTCTGTGGTATTGTGGAAGAGTGCAGGGTTGGACCCTGCAGTCAAATATTAAAATGATATGAATCTGGTATAGGCGTCAGTGGCAGTGCACCCAAATATTGTGCCTTTGGTGGCAGCAAGTGCCTTTACACCGTAACCCCTCTGAGATATTGTGGAAGAGTGCAGTGGTGGAGGTTTTGATAATGCAGAAGAGATCCCCGATCTATTCAGTTACATCAGCAGCTATAACTAATCCGGGTCAGCAATGTTTAGGCACTTGTACTGTGCTACTGTATATGGTGAGAATCGGCGCACACCAGTAGCAACAGGAATCAAACAGAACAGGCAGGGAATACACAGAGAGAATAGTCAAATGGCAGGCAAAGTTGGCAACAGATTGGGTCCTCAGAACAAGCAGGGTCAGTAACAAGTATACAAACTGATTCGGTAAGCTAGCAATGTGGGAATAAAGGCTGAGACACACTGAGCGTGTAGCGACGCACAGCGAAGCGAAGCGAAGCAAACATTTTGCAGGCTTGACTTCACTCCGCCTCACAGCGTGTCTACACTGCATTACGTTTGCTTCTCACCGCACTGGACAGGAATCCACTAACTAAACTAAAATGTACACACAAAAACGTTTTATTTTCACAAAGCACATGTTATATAGGCAAAATAAACTCTACTCAATAAAATACATCAAAAATTAATGTCAATTTAATAGGAATAGTAAAAAAATATAAAAAAAAGGTAACCCCATATCATATATATTATAGGGACATGGGGCGCTGTGTATAGAGTAGGGATGCATTGATACCACCACACACAGACATATACGTATATATCAACACACAGATCTATATATAAGTATATATCAACATGCAGAAATATATATACACCCACCCTCAGACCATATATACACATACGCACATGGGGGGTGGCATGTGGACAATCTCAACTAAATGCACCCCCCCCCCAATTTGGCTGATCCCTCCATAAGAAATGTTGAACCCGACAGAGCAGAGAATATATATATATTATTCTCTGCTCTATCGGGTTCAACATTTCTTCTGGAGGGATCAGCCAAATGGGGGGGGGGGGCAATTAGTTGCCAAAATGTGTGTGTAATACAAGTCTGGATATATATATTTATATGAATATAGATATATATCTTGTTATATATATATATCATACCTGCCCTTAACTTCCCTTATAAATTTGCTAAAAATATACACACAAAAAAAACACTGCCAGAGACCCCGCGCAGCCCACATGCCACCCCCCTCTACCTGGCTGAATGTATTTAATTATATATAATTAAATACATTCAGCCAGGTACAGAAAGAAAAAAAAAGTTTTATTTTATGTTCCCGGGGTCATTTAAAAATGTCTTCGGATTTTTTTTTCTAGAAATGTGTCGCCTTACCTTAGCCTGGTGGTCAGTAGGGATGAGCTGTTCAGTTCGGACGGTTCGGAGTTCGACCCGAACTTAGCCTGTTCGATTAGATCGCGAACACCGAACATTTCCGGGTGTTCGCCGCATATTCGACCACAATGCATCACAATGGACCACAATGCATTTTCCCACTAGCCTGAAGCTCGTAATTGGCTACAGCCTTGCACCTGACCACAGGTCTGGTGCAAGACAGGTTCAACAGTATGCCAATCACGGCTCAGAGTCCTGATTGGGCAAAATTTGCCCAATCATGGGCTCACAGAGCTAAATCCCGCAGCACACTATATAACGTTTCCACGCATAGCTACAGCAAGCATTTTGAGAGGAGATTTCAGAGGAGATAGTTGTGTGTTGTTACTGCCGGTCTGCCACGCTACTGGGGGGGGGGTCTGGGGGGGTTCTCATTTCTACCAAATATAAGGGAATTTAGGTGATGTGTGTCTTGTCACTGTGCCAGCAAGTATTTTTGGGGGTTACAAATTTCTTTAAAACATTTGTGAATCGAGGTGATCTTATGTGTCTTGTCACTGTGCCAGCAAGTCTTTTTGGGGCTCACTAATTTCTTTAAAACATTTGGGAATTGTTATAATCCGTGTGTTCTCACTGGCTGCCACCCATCAGGGGGTCTCACTGATTTATAGGAGGTTTCACTGCCACCCATCAAGGGGTCTCACTGATTTATAGGAGGTGTCTGAGACTTGTAATCTGTGTCTTGTCACTGGCTGCCAGCTATCAGTGTGTCTCACTGAGTTATACCAGAGTTCTTTAAATCTTTATACCAGGGTTGAATCAGAGTTCTGTATACATTAATCTATATATCACTCACCATGTCTGAAAGAACAAAAAGGACAGGCAGACGCTCCCAGACACAGATAAGAGGGCAAGCAGCCCCTGTGTCGGGAGGCTGTGCCTCTGGTCGTGGTGGACGTGGTGCATCCTCTGCAGGGGCACGCTTGTCCTTTCTAACTGGTGCAGGCCGTCTTAGGCTAGGGTCAGACGAACGCATTTTTCACGTTGTCAGTGAAAAAGTGCGTTCGAACGAATGGACGTATTTTTTCAAGGAATACGCGATAGCGGTCATACGATGCACATTTTCGTCCGTGATTTTGTACGGATCATCAATAGAACCCTTTTTGCGTCTGGACGTTATGTTGGCCGGACGTGTGCAGCGTCTGACGTCTCCCAATCACACAAACACGCCGCTATGCGGCCGCAGCGCACTCTGTACGTCAGTAGTAGCGGTTTGACGTTCTCGAAAAAATGCGTTCGTTGGCCACTTGCGTTGGGCGGACGAACTTTCGTGCGGCCGTTCGTCGAATGTTCCCCGGCATTGGACGTCATTTGCTGCTAGCACGGCCGTGATTTTGTGCGGCTAAACGCACGTTAAAAATGCTTTCGTCTGACCTTAGCCTTAAGCAGCAGCAACATACAGAGGACTTGGTGGATTGGCTAACCAGGCCATCCTCATCCTCCGAGTCCTCTGCCAGCCAGGCTTGCAGTGCTTTACATTCCACCTCAACTGCCAAAGCATCTAATGCAGCCTCTATGTCCACAGCTACTCCTGCCGTAGCCTCGCTATCACACACGGAGGAGTCAGCTGAATTGTTTGACTACAATGAGAGTGACATGCTGCTTGAGGATGCGCAGCAAGTACAGTGCTCTGATTCAATCTCTGAGGTTGAGGAAGGGAGTATAATCAACCTAGAGGAAGGGGGTGCCAGTGATGACACACAAATAACTGGCACTCATGTTGCCCCAGCAGCTGCAGTATACTGCCAAGTTGGCTCCAGTGACGAGGAGATAGGGGGTGATGATGACAATGATGATGAGGTCACTGACTCCACCTGGGTGCCTGATCGAACAGAGGAATTAAGTGAGGAAGAGGGGGAGGAGGAGGCACAAGCAAACATGAGGCACAACATCCTCTGTGACCAACCGTAGCACTAGCCAGTCCAAGGCATCACATGTCAGAGCTGCTCCGGTGCAGAGCACTGTTGTCTCAAAGAACACATGCAGGAACTCTGTTGTCTGGGAGTTCTTTAAGAAATGTGCAGTAGAGCGCAGCATTGCTATTTGTAATCTATGTCAGATGAGGCTTAAGCGTGGGAAAGATACCGGACACTTGGGTACCACGTGCTTGAGGCGACATGAACACCTGCCACACATCCTGTTGGCGCAAAACTTTGCGTAGGTCCTCCTCCTCCTCCGTCTCTACCCCCGCTGTATGTCCTGCCGTGTCATTGCCTACAACCTCCACTGACAGGGATGATGCTACAGTAATGGATGGAGGAAGTGCACGATACGGTCATCCTCATTGACCAGGAAGACTCGGAAGCTAATGCCACATAGACACATAGAAACATAGAAAAATGTCGGCAGATAAGAACCTTTTCGGGTCTTCTAGTCTGCCCAATTACATGGATACTTAACCTGGATTTATCTTTTGTTTAGGATAGCCTTATGCCTATCCCATGCCTGCTTAAATTCAATTACTGTTTTGGCCTCAACCACTTCAACTGGAAGGCTGTTCCATGTATCCACCACCCTCTCAGTAAAATAATGCTTCCTGATGTTACTTTTAAACCTTTGCCCCTCTAATCTAAGACTATGTCCTCTTGTTTTGCTACTTTGTTTCCTTTTAAATATACTCCCTTCCTCTACCTTGTGGATTCCCTTTACGTATTTAAATGTTTCTATCATATCTCCTCTGTCTCGTCTTTTTTCCAAGCTGTACATGTTAAGATCATTAAGCCTTTCCTGGTAACTTTTCTCCTTCAAGCCGTACACCATTTTAGTAGCCCTTCTCTGAACTCTCTCTAAGATGTCTATATCCTTCTGGAGATACGGTCTCCAGTACTGCACACAGTACTCCAAGTGAGGTCTCACCATTGCTCTGTACAGTGGCATGAGCACTTCCCTTTTCCTACTGCTAATACCTCTCCCTACACAACCAAGCATTCTGCCAGCATTTCAAGCATTCTGCCAGCATTTCTGCTGCTCTATTACATTGACTACTTACCCTTAGATCCTCTGCAATAATAACCCCTAAATCCCTTTCCTCAGATGTTGAGGTTAGGACTGTATCAAATATTCTATATTCAGCCCTTGGGTTTTTACGACCCAGGTGCATTATCTTGCACTTATCCACATTAAAACTCAATTGTCACAGCTCCGACCATTTTTTTAGTTTACCTAAATCATTTGTCATTTGGCTGATCCCTCCAGGAACGTCAACCCTGTTGCAAATCTTTGTGTCATCAGCAAAAAGACATACTTTACCATTAATACCTTCTGCAATATCACTAATAAAAATATTAAAGAGAATGGGTCCAAGTACTGACCCCTGAGGTACCCCACTGGTAACAAGACCTTGCGCCGAATAAACTCCATTTACCACAACCCTCTGTTGTCTGTCACTCAGCCACTGCCTAATCCATTCAACAATATTGGAATCCAAGCTCAAAGATTGCAATTTATTGATAAGCCTTCTATGCGGAACAGTATCAAAAGCCTTACTGAAATCTAAATAAGCAATGTCTACTGCACCACCTGTGTCGATTATTTTTGTTACCCAATCAAAAAAATCAATAAGATTAGTTTGGCATGATCTCCCTGAGGTAAACCCATGTTGTTTCTGATCCTGTAATCTATGTGTTTTTAAATGTTCAACAATCCTTTCCTTTAACATGGTTTCCATTAATTTCCCCACTACTGACGTAAGACTAACTGGCCTATAGTTCCCAGATTCCTCCCTACTACCCTTCTTGTGAATGGGCACAACATTTGCTAATTTCCAGTCTTCTGGGACGACTCCCGTTAGCAAGGATTGGTTAAATAAATCTGTTAACGGTTTTGCTATTACATCACTGAGCTCTTTTAATAATTTAGGGTGGATCCCATCAGGCCCCATTGATTTATTTGTCTTTACTTTAGACAGCTGCTGTAGAACCTCCTCCTCTGTAAACTGATATGTAAATGTCTCGTTAGTGTTTCCTCCTAACTGAGGTCCCAACCTATGCTGCATGGGCTCCCTAATGATGCAAAGCCTGCTAAAGGACCCCAGGATTCGTGCTATCAAGGAGAGGGATCATTACTGGTTGGCAACCCTTCTTGATCCACGATACAAGGGTAAAGTTGCAGAGCTCATCCTGCCCGCACAGAGGGAGCCCAGGATGAAAAAACTTGAGGACGCTCTAAAGTGACACTTGTGTAACACCTTTCCAGGAACTGGTAGATTACCAAGTGCTGACACACGTGCTTCTGAGGCTGCGGATGATCAGAGGAATAATGGTGAAGGCCAGGGCCGCTTGACTGATGCATTTTTTAATTTTTTTAGTCCTCGACGCCCAGGGACGCCAAATGTAGGCACCCATTGCCAGCGTCTTCACCATATGGTGCAGGACTACCTAGGGGCAAGGGCAGACCTGGATACCTTTCCAGCAGATGATCCACTGGCTTACTGGGTGTTGAGATTGGATCACTGGCCAGAATTTAGCAATATGCTATGCAGCTACTAGGTTGCCCTTCATCTAGCGTGCTTTCCGAAAGGACGTTCAGTGCCGCTGGAGGTTTTGTCACAGACAAAAGAGTGCGTCTGTCCACCGACTCTGTAGACCGGCTGACATTTATAAAAATGAATCCGTCCTGGATCAGCAGCTATCAATCCCCTGATGCTGAAGTAATGGAATAGATCGGGGATGTCCTCTTCTGCATTCACAAAACCTCCAGCACTGAACTCTTCCACAATACCACAAAAGGGTTACGGTGTGAAGGCACTTGCTGCCATGAAAGGCACAATATTTGGCTGCACTGAGCCTGTGCCAGATTTATATCATTTTAATTTTTTGAACCGCAGGGTCCAACCCTGCACTCTTCCACAATACCACAGAGGGGTTACTGTATTATGATGGCACTTGCAGGCCTGGCACCAAAAGCACAATATCTGGGTGCACTGACGCCTTGACCAGAATCATATCTTTTCAATATAGGACCACATGGTCCACCCCTGCATTCTTCCACAATACTACAGAGGGGTTACTGTATGATGATACTTGCTGGCCTGGCACCAAAGTCAGAATATCTGGGTGCACTGATGCCTTAACCAGATGCATATCTTTTAATATAGGACCGCAAGGTCCACCCCTGCATTCTTCCACAATACTACAGAGGGGTTACTGTATGATAGTACTTGCAGGCCTGGCACCAAAAGCACAATATTTGGGTGCACTGCCACTGACGCCTGTATCAGATTCATATCCTCAGAGGGGTTACGGTGTGACGGCACTGTTGGGGACGCTAAAGGACCAATTTTGAAGCACCTATTGTTACTTTCATCCAAAGCCTGCATAAATTTCACAATAATTTAGCCAAAAAAATCACTAAACTTTTTCTGCGTGTGCGAAAATGTCTCCTCTTTCCATACAGACTGCCGCCCCAAGCAGTTGTTTATGGATAGATTAAAGGAAAAGCATTTACCGTCATATGAAACGTCATTTTTTTCTTTTAATGTTTCTATACATCCTAGAAATCCGTCACTTCACGGGCAGGTTATGGGGACCTCCTAGGCACGATATTTGAAGGAATTTTTCGTTTTTATTTTTAACCCTTATTTCATGGAAAACTCACTGTCCCTTTAAAAATGTTTTTTTTAAAATTTTTGTCCTTGTTTCCTGTCCCCCAGGGCACTACCCGGACCCCCACATACCTTTTATGGCAAATATCTAGCATATATGCCCTCTTGGAGGGCACTCTAAAAACCTAATTTTCAGCCCCTTTGACTTGCATGGAGTTCGAGCTCGGGTTCGGGTTTGGACCCGAACATATGGGAAGTTCGGGTTCGGGCCCGAACCGAACTCGGGGGGTGTTCGGCTGATCCCTAGTGGTCAGTGGGGGCTCCCTGGATCCTGGTTGTGGGGGGGGTCTGCCGTGGTCACAGGTGCAGTGGCTCCCTCCCTGCGCCGCCTGTCTCTCCCACATGCACCCGGGCGGCTAGCCCGCACAGTTGGAGCTCTGTCATCCGGTGGCCGCATGCTCCTCAAGGGGATCCTTGGGAGGCCCCGGCAGGCTGCCCTCTACAGTGCCTGATTAGAGGGCCGTGTCTGCCTGATGTTTTAGTAACAATAATGTTTTATTCCATAGGCTTCAATGTTAAAAATATTCCTGTTTTAATTCAATATCTAATAAACCGTTGCTTATAATATTCTGCAGTAAAGAGTCTCTTTATTTCTAGATTTATTAGTATTTTTTAAGCATTTTTTTATACTTTTTTTAAAAAAAAAAAAAAATTGAACTTTTGGCGAACGTCCCAAAAAAGTTCGAACAGATCCGAACCGAACGCTCATCCCTATTCATAATATATCATTATTATATGATTACATCATGTCCTGCCTGAATATTGTAACAAAATTTTTTAAATAAAGTGAATTTCTATTAAAATTTCAATCATTTACAGTGTGTAAAATAATTTTTTCATGTTTTATCATCCGAAGCTTTGCGGTTATATATTCTACGGGGTACACTTGTTAAAAAAAATTAGAAATGGGAACCTGTTACTGTATTTTCTTGAGAAATTACACAATTGAAGCTTAACCCTTTCGCTGCTGAGGCTTTTCCGCCTCTGTGCTGAGGTCATTTTTACCGGTTTTGCTCATCATGTTTAAATGCGATTTGAAGGCTTATTTTAGTATATGTCCCAGACATATTATATATCGTTCTTTCCGTCAGACTCGGCAGATTCATAATATGTCATTATTATATGTATACGTCATGACCTGTCTGTATATTATAACAAAAAATGCAATAAAATATGAATTTTCAATAATTTACAACGTGTAAAGTGTTTTTTTTCACATTTTAACATGCGAGCAATTGCGGTTATATTTTGTATGGGGTGCGCTTGTTAAAAAAATTAGAGATGGGGTCTCGTTACATTTTTTTTGGGGAAAATTACACGATTTTTAACAAACGCACCGCATACAAAAATCGTTAGTGCAGCATCATTGTTCACATTATAATTGAAATGGGAACAATATTGCTGCATTAACAAACCAAAAAAAAGAAAAAAAGTGTTTATGTTTTTTTTATAATCTTTATTTTAAAATATTTTTTTATTTTTATTTTCTTTATTTATTTTTTTTACAAACTTTTTTCACATTCGAGTTTGGTATCGTTGGAACGGCCATGCTCTGGCCGATCCAACAATACCAAATGTTAACCCCTAGCTGCCACGGATCGGTAGATAGGGAGTTCCAATGAACTCCCTATCTCCACCGTTGGTGGCAGTTAGGGGTTAACTCCAGGACTGGCGTCATCGTGCTATGCACGATGACGCCAGTCCTCAGGGGGAGTTCCCGGAGGCTTGGCCGACATCCAAGATGTCGGCCAGCTCCGGGAAAGGATCACGAACCGGCGCTTTTCAGCGCCGATTCATGATCCGGCTCCCCAGGGGTTAATGCCAGGTACCATTTGGAAGGGCAGGCTGTGCCCTTCCAAATGGTGCCTGGGTTAACCCCCGCAATGCCGCCGATCGGGAGGGAGAGAGGTCCGAAGGACCTCCCCCCTCCCTTTCAGGCGCCTCCTCCGCACATGCGGGGGGGGGTGCCTGAATTAGGTCGCTGCCGCGATGACACCTAATTTCACCGGCGGCGGTTACGGATGCTGGGCTGACATCGAGGATGTCAGCCCGCACCGGGGGGGCCAGCGATCGGCCGGAACCCGGCCGAACGCTGACCCCAAAGTGAGGACGCGATCAGCGCGTCCTCAGCACAGCAGGAGCCATGCGGAGGACGCGCTGAGCGCGTCCTCCGCATCGAAGTGGTTAAAGTGCAAAAAATAAAAATTTTCATTAGTGCAGCATCATTGTTCGCATTACAATTTAAAAGTGAACATTAGTGCAAATAATTTTTATAAGGCCATGCTCTGACCTTTCCAATGATACCAAAATGATACCAAAAATTACCCTCTAGCTGCCACCGATCGGCAGGGCTGGACTGGGGATAAAAACCAGCCCTGGAAATAATTTAATACCAGCCCAACGTCATTATTGTGTTATTCATAAAAGGGAAAACCATGCATTGTAAAACACATTTGTAGAGTATTATGTATAGATAAAACAGAAGTGAAATCACATAGGGATTGCTCCACTTTATACACTTTTTAACTGGAGCATGCATACATACATACATCACGTCCACATAAACCCCACCCACATAATGCGACGCAGATGTGTACATCATTTCTTAAAACTTTTTGCCAAGTAAATGTTTTAATAAGACAAAATCCACTCCGACCCACATGCTAATAAGCTATCTTGCCCCCCTTCAGATCAGGGACGTGCGGTGATGCACTGGCTAGTATCAGAGACAGATATACACAGGTTACGTAGGTTCAGTGCTTACCAAGATCTGGCTGCTCTCAGTGCTCCCAAGGATCTGGCTGCTCTCAACTGTCAAGGATCTGGCTGCTCTCAGCTGTCCAGGATCTGGCTGCTCTCAGCTGTCAAGGATCTGGCCGCTCTCAGCTGTCAAGGATCTGGCCGCTCTCAGCTGTCCAGGATCTGGCTGCTCTCAGCTGTCCAGGATCTGGCTGCTCTCAGCTGTCCAGGATCTGGCTGCTCTCAGCTGTCCAGGATCTGGCTGCTCTCAGCTGTCCAGGATCTGGCTGCTCTCAGCTGTCCAGGATCTGGCTGCTCTCAGCTGTCCAGGATCTGGCTGCTCTCAGCTGTCCAGGATCTGGCTGCTCTCAGCTGTCAAGGATCTTGCTTTAGGCAAGCAGGAGATGGTGATGTAACTAGAGGTGAAAATAAAAACCTATTATAACCTGATGTAAACAATAGCTGCTACTGCTGGCAACTGAGAAAGAAAAAATACTGTGCAGAGACAGGCAGCGGGGGAGCGCGGAGCAGGTGAGTTTGTTAACTTTTTTATTATATTTTACTATATTCATTCAGTACTAGTGAGTGATTTAATGTCAGGTGAGCCCACTTAATGGCTGCTGCCCCTGACGGCACATCCCTGCTTCAGATGGCTACCACTCTGTGTGAGGGTATGAGTATATGACAGAGCTCCACAGCAATAAAAACTCACTGTAATGTGCGGTGTGTATGAGCGTATCACAGAGCTCCACAGCAATAAAACTCACAGTAATGTGCGGTGTGTATGAGCGTATCACAGAGCTCCACAGCAATAAAACTCACAGTAATGTGCGGTGTGTATGAGTGTATCACAGAGCTCCACAGCAATAAAACTCACAGTAATGTGCGGTGTGTATGAGTGTATCACAGAGCTCCACAGCAAGAAAAAAATTCAGTAATGTGCTGTGTGCATAGGCGTGCGCACTGGGTGCGTGTGCACACCCCGCAGGCCCGCGGAACACCCTTCACTTCCGCAGGCCTGGCGGCAGCCTCCGCTTCCCTGGTGGTCCGGTGGCTGTGGGTGCTGCACCGCAATCTTTGCTTACAGACCGCAGTGCACGTCCCACAGCGACTGACTGGCCACAAGCTGAGCGCTGGCAATTGCTGATGACCTGTCATCTGACCGCCGGCGCTTACTGACTGTGTCAGAGCGCCGGCGGTCAGGTGACAGGGCACCTGCGATTGGGCGTTCAGCTCGAGTCCAGTCACTCGCTGTGGGACGTGCACTGCGGTCTGTAAGCACAGATCGCGGTGCAGCACCCACATCCACCGGACCACCAGGGAAGCGGAGGCTGCCGCCAGGCCTGCGGAATTGAAGGGTCCCGGCGGCTATCCGTTGCACGGCACAGGACCACCAGGGAAGCGGAGGTTGCCTCCAGGCCTGCGGGGGTGAGAGGTCCCGGCGGCTATCCATTGGATGCGGCCAGCCGGGTTCCCCCTCCTTGACCCCCCCCGGACCAAAATTCAACCCCCTCCCTGCAAATGAAAAAAAAAAAAAAAGTAAGCAGGAGAGGGGGCAACTTTTATATATTATAAGCGCCGCACATTACAGGGGGGTTTTATTGCTATGGATTTTGTGATACGCTCACACACACAGCACATTATTGGGGGGTTTATTTCTGTGGATTTTGTGATACGCTGATACGCACAGCACATTACTGGTGGGTTTTATTGCTGTGGATTTTGTGATACGCTGATACACACAGCACATTACAGGGGGGTTTTATTGCTGTGGATTTTGTGATACGCTCACACACACAGCACATTACAGGGGGGTTTTATTGCTGTGGATTTTGTGATACGCTGATACACACAGCACATTACTGGGGGTTTATTTCTGTGGATTTTGTAATACGCTGATACGCACAGCACATTCCTGGTAGGTTTTATTGCTGTGGATTTTGTGATACGCTCATACACAGAGCACATTACTGGGGGTTTCATTGCTGTGGATTTTGTGATACGCTGATACACACAGCACATTACTGGGGGATTTTATTGCTGTGGATTTTGTGATACGCTGATACATACAGCACATTCCTGGGGGTTTTTATTGCTGTGGATTTTGTGATATGCTCACACACACAGCACATTACTGGGGGGTTTTATTGCTGTGGATTTTGTGATACGCTCATACACAGAGCACATTACTGGGGGGTTTCATTGCTGTGGATTTTGTGATACGCTGATACACACAGCACATTACTGGGGTTTTTTATTGCTGTGGATTTTGTGATACGCTGATACGCACAGCACATTCCTGGGGGGTTTTATTGCTGTGGATTTTGTGATACGCTCATACACAGAGCACATTACTGGGGGGTTTTATTGCTGTGGATTCTGTGATACGCTCATACACACAGCACTTTTCTGGGGGTTTTATTGCTGTGGAATGTTTGATACGCTGATACGCACAGCACATTCCTGGTGGGTTTTATTGCTGTGGATTTTGTGATACGCTCATACACAGAGCACATTACTGGGGGGTTTTATTGCTGTGGATTCTGTGATACGCTCACACACACAGCACATTACTGGGGGGTTTTATTGCTGTGGATTTTGTGATACGCTGATACGCACAGCACATTTTTGGGGGTTTTATTGCTGTGGATTTTGTGATACGCTCATACACAGAGCACATTACTGGGGGGTTTCATTGCTGTGGATTTTGTGATACGCTGATACACACAGCACATTACTGGGGGGTTTTATTGCTGTGGATTTTGTGATACGCTGATACGCACAGCACATTCCTGGGGGTTTTTATTGCTGTGGATTTTGTGATACGCTCATACACAGAGCACATTACTGGGGGGTTTTATTGCTGTAGATTCTGTGATACGCTCATACACACAGCACTTTTCTGGGGGTTTTATTGCTGTGGAATGTGTGATACGCTCATACACACTGCACATTGCTGAGTTTAATTGCCGTGGATTCTATGATATGCTCATACACGTTGCACATTACTGTGAGTTTTATTGCTGTGGATTCTGATACGCCCATACACAGCAAACATTACTGTGAGTTTTGTTGTGGAGCTCTGTGACACGCTCATACATACCGCACATTACTGTGCGATTTTATTGCTGTGGATTCTCTGCTACGCTCACACACATACCACACACTACTGGGAGTTTTATTGCTACATACCCCCGGGGTGTAGGGGATATATAGTTATGTGAACGTATGGCTGTGTGTGTAAATGCAGGTAATTGTCTTTAAACAGGCTGCTGTGAGCAAAATTCGGCACCCGTGTCCTTGTCTCAGCCCGGCGTTGCCCCCTTGCCCTGCATCCAAAAGGCTGGTATTGCTGCTAGATTCGCTGCTATATTTTCTGCCTGCACTGCACAAAGTAAGAATAGTGAATAAAGCATCGTGAGATACAGGTAGGAGACTAAATATTGGTGCTTGGCAACAAGACCTTAACCTCCCTGGCGCTCCAATTTTGATATTTTTATTCGTCAAAATCAGTGCATTTATTCAGCCCCCTGGCTGTTTTCCCGCGTGTGGCTCGGGGTTAAATTTCAATGCTGAAAGCAGTAACTCCGAGCCACACCTGGGCTGTTACATACCTGTCCCTGCGTTCCCTCGCTGTCCTCTCACAGTCACCTCCGGCCGATCACGGCGTCCTGGTTCCTGTTGCGAGTGGCTGATTCCCTGCACTTTGGGGGCCCTGCGGTGAATGGTGAATTCACCGCAGGGTGGGGCAATTTGATTCCCGAAGTGCGGGGAACAACAGTCGGCGACATCTCAACGCTCTGTGAATGACCCCTATAGTAATGATATATTTTTGGCTGAATGCGTGAGTGTGTGTCTGTGTATGTTTGCATAAGGGTGCGTGAATATATTATATATATATATATGTGTGTTTGAACTTTTGGGTGCACACCCTAATGCAATAGGCTGCGCACGCCTATGGCAGTGTGTATGAGCGTATCACAGAGCTGCACAGCAATAATACTCACAGTAATGTGCGGTGTGTATGAGCGTAACACAGAGCTCCACAGCAATAATACTCACAGTAATGTGCAGTGTGTATGAGCGTAACACAGAGCTCCACAGCAATAATACTCACAGTAATGTGCGGTGTGTATGAGCGTATCACAGAGCTGCACAGCAATAATACTCACAGTAATGTGCAGTGTGTATGAGCGTAACACAGAGCTCCACAGCAATAATACTCACAGTAATGTGCGGTGTGTATGAGCGTATCACAGAGCTGCACAGCAATAATACTCACAGTAATGTGCGGTGTGTATGAGCGTAACACAGAGCTCCACAGCAATAATACTCACAGTAATGTGCAGTGTGTATGAGCGTAACAGACATGGGCAGACAATTTATTAACCCCCCCTCCCAGCATATCAATTGTCAATGGCAGAGACAGGGGTTTCAGGACAGCTTCTGCGCACTTCTTTGTATGATACACCATGTCAGAGCCTCTCATAGTATGATCTAATCTTCCACTCAGCCTCCTCCAATGTCTCTACAGCCTCTGACCCAAACTGCAACCAGAACTTTCCACGAGCGCGAGCCTCTATCTCTGCTGATTCAGATCTCCTGAGCCTTCCTTTATCAGACACTCCCCAGCCTCCTGTTATTACCATCTCCCCAGCCTCCCTTTAACAGGCCCTCCCCAGACTTTTTTTTAACAGGGCCTCCCTTTACCAGGATCTCTCTCCCTGGCCTCCTTTATCAGACCCTGCCGGCCTCCTGTTATTAGGATCTCCCCAGCCTCCCTTTAACAGGCCCTCCCCGGCCTTTTTTTAACAGGGCCTCCCCTGTAAAGATCTCCCTCACTGGCCTCTCTTTAATAGATCCTACTCACTTCTCTTTAATTTCCTCGCTTGGCCTCTAGCTGCTCATATGTGGCCTGGGTGGGCCATCTTTTTGCCCCAGTGACTGTCACTGGCAGCCTCGGCCATAGCCCGCTCCTCTCCGGTATATACTTGTGCCCAGTCCTGAGTCCACTGTGCCACTCGCCTTGAATGGGACGAAGCCAAGGTTGCGTCAGAGTTGGGGTTGGCTGAGCGAGCTGGCTGCTGGCGCTGGACAACCTCCCGCACCACCAGCGACTTGAGGGGACACGTCTTCTGCATGGCGCCTGCGCAATGTGGCTACGTAGGTCAGGAGAGTGGCGCCAATGCAGCGTGAGTGCCGTTTTCCCAGCCTCTTGTTCGCTGGACAGCACACACGTTGCAGCAGCTGTCAGCCCGGCGGCCCCTCCTCCCTAGGCAGTGGTGGCACTCAGACGCAGCATCAATCGACTCAATACAATAAGACAGACGGCCTCGCAGCGGCCAGGCAGCCGGTGAGTACGTAACCCACGGGCCGGCCCGGCCGCTGCTGGCTGCTACCCAGCCCGCAGTTTCTCAAATGATGCTGCAGGCGGCCACAGCCTACCGGGATTCCTCTCGGTGTCCTGGTAGGCCAGTCCGGCCCAGCCGATCGGGAGATACGGAGGTCCATTAGACCCCCCTATCTCCACTATAGGTGGCAGCTAAGAGTTAACTCCTGAACTGATGTCATCACATCCATGCGCGATGATGTCAGTGGGCAGGGGAGACCCCAGAGGCTTGGCTGACATCCAAGATGTCAGCCACCTCCAGGAGAAGACCGCTATCCAGCCCCTAAAGGGGTTAAAGAGAGGCACCAATAGAAAGGGCAGACTGTGCCCTCTCCAGCGGTGCCTATCTTTCTCCTGTGGCCAGAGGGGTCCAAAGGACCTCTCTCCTCTACAGGCACTCTTCCTGATCTGGCGTGGGGGGGTGTCTGAAACAGACGTCATCACATGTGGCACTATGACATCAGTACACTGACCATGATCCTGGAGGACACTGAGAGACCACAGCAATTGGTCAAAATAATGACCAATTGTGGGCTGCAATGTGAGGATGCACTCAGTACGTCGCCCGCTCGCTGATCGTGATTGAGCACTTCCTCAGCAGCCAAGTGGTTAAATTTCAAAATGTATGTTCAATGACAAAGGTAACGGGAGTTTGGAACAAAACCACCTACACGACAAACAATCGCATGGAATGGTAATACGTTACAAACCGATAGCTCTGTGTGTGATGTGCACAAAGATCTGGGAAGCGTCGCACAGCAACAAGGCCTGCTTCCTCTAATATGGTGTTGTAACAGTTTACACGCTCACCACAAGTCTGTCAAACAATGTGCACGTGAGACAGGAATGAGCAGATCAATCATACAACGTATTGTGAAGAGAGCACATTGGAAATATATTACATCCCCACAATGTTACACGCCATGATTGAAGATGACACTGATTGGAGAATGGAGACTGTGTGTGGTTTCCACTAGGGGTGCACCAATACAAATACTAGTATCGGTATTGGTGCTGATACCAGCATTTGCACGTGTACTTGGTACTCGAGCAAATGCCCCAATACCTCTACTAATACCCGAAAGCCAGCGCTGGGCTGGTTTGCCGGTATCTGAGGAGCTGGGGCTGCTGGCACAATGCATTAACAGCATTCTGCCAGCATTTCCCTTTGCAAAGCCTTCCTCCCATGCCCAAAAGAGGAAATATATTGGATAGGACCAGCTATCAGGGAAGAACCTGCTTCTCAGGTGGCGACACATCAATGACATTATTTTACTACTGCAAGGGGATCAAAGTTCATTCATTATAAACAATGAAGTATAAAAGTCCCAAAACTGCATTCAACATTAACTTGACTACTGAGCACATTTTGTTTAAAAAAAATAATAATAACATTACATTTATTGGAAACACGGGGGACGTGAAGATAACAATTAACTTTCAGGAAAATGTCTGTTTATGCACAGAGACCGATATTCTCAGGAGGCGCGTGCAGGGCGTGAGAGATAAGAGTGGGTAAGTAGCAGGAATATGAGGGTCCATGCAGTCTTTCTTGGCTTTCTCCAGCCCTTAGCCCAAGCTTCAGGACGGGTACACTGAAAGTGCGGTGATAGCATCCCCAGAAATGGATCAGCAGACAGATCTTGGGGATTAGAACAGTCAGACTGGAACTCAACCTTTAATGAATAATATATACAGTGCAGGCGAAGCCTGGCGGCCAATGGAAAATGACACCCTGATGCCTTACTGCACTTCATCAGGATTCCCTCATGTGGCATAATGCTGTGACTGCTCAGGAATCCCAACCTGGCGTGATGCTGTCTGGGACATAATTTGATTATGCAGTATCAGATAATGTGACAGTGTTTGCCAAACAAGACAGACAAAGACCACTCCAACATTTAACAGATGTAAACATATTCTAGATAGGGGGTGTGACAGATCTCAGTATCCCGACAGGGTCACATCTGCCAATGCCGCTTCCTTGCTGGACCCCAGTGTCCTTCTCATGTCTCTCGTGCCTTTCTCCTGTCCTTAGCTGCAGGTTAAAGATGGGTACAAGTAGAGAACCTTGCTAGCGTCCCCCAGAAATAAGCCGTGGCTGTAGATCTGGGTCAGAGTGGAACAGCTACCACTTTATATAGCTGCTACCCAAACGTTGAGACTGCATGTAGGATCAAAATAGAACACATTTAATCATGGACACACACATTATTTATTTATATTTTATTTATATTTACATATTTATACAGTCACACATGGGTCATTTACATATACAAACCCCCCCCCCCAGAAACTGTTGGGGGACCTAATTAGACCGAAACAGATAATGGGACACATTTGCTTCTTGAAATGTGAAACCTAATTAGGCTAGGTACAGTTAAACTAAACATTACGTAACATTTCTAAACGAGGCAGGACAATGGTAATCGGGATGATAACAGACTGCAGTCAGCAGATTTACATACTATTCAAATATAAACAAATATAAATAGACACCGGCTGAGTAGAGGTAACATGCGTGGAGAGAGCCTGTGGAGTCATGGGTTCGATCCCGACGAGCCCCTCTCCAGTAAGTGTCCTTGGGCAAGACACCTAACGGTACAGACTCACCACCCAGGACATACTGAAAACCAGAGAAATGGTATCCTCAATGTATCCTTCCTGGTAAAATCCTTTCTCAAAAAAGAAACATTCTTGCATAACAAAGATTACACAAACATTCTGCACACGAGAGGCCAATGAACTAATATTGATTATGGGGGGTGCACCCTACAAAAATGCCTCCAGGTGCATGCACCCCAAGTCTAAAGTGACTTACGTCATAGGGGGAGTTGGAAAAAGCTACAGTGACCACACAGTAATCCTATCAGCAGATAGTAACACATAAATATAGACAATAACGATAATAACAATGACAGTATTCATGCGACGCACAGACGACACAAACACCCTGCACCTAGAATTGTATGTACAGGGTGACTCCAACATAGGAGAGAGCAGAGAAACAATAAAGAACATCAAGGCTGCACCTCCCAAATACATCTCTAGGTCCATATACCCCAAGTTCAAAGTGACGCACATCACACATACATGCATCCTCCACATACACGCCCACACACATACATATATACACACGCACACACACGCACTAGTGATGATAAGAGTTAACACCCAAATTTCAGGAAAATCCATCTGTGATTTAAACTGCCATAAACCTGCAATGTTAACCCCTTAATGGCGGAGGCAATTGTACAAATTCTGATCAAATCAAACCCTACGATGTGAGCTGTGTGTCTGTTCAATCATGACTTACCTCTTTTATGTTACGTGTGCCCACACTTATTGTATATCATTTTGTTGTGGAGAAGCAGGGCTTTCATTTCCCATGAGATTTACAAGTGAAACTGAATTTAATACTATAAAAATTTATTTTTACTATAAACCTCTGAGTAAAAAGGAAATGTTGTTATATTCAAAGTTCTGCTTTTTAACGGTGACTGTTTAATACTGGGAGATTTTACTGCAATAAAATACACACATTTGTGTTCAGCGATGTCTCACAGGTTCAGCGGAGACTCCCCCACCCTATAAACAGGTTTTATGGGGTTTTTGAAAGTTACAGGGTCACATATTGGACTTTCCCCTTTTAATTGATATAGATCGTACTGTACAGTGATCAGGCAGCAGCAGAAGGGTTAAAAAAAATTAAAAACTGCTGCAGCCGACAAAAAATTATTTAATGATGTGAGATCGGTGTCTGCTGAACCACAACATCGGAGATCCGCGCGTTCCTCTGGTACAGGTGTCACCAATAAAACAAAGCTCCATCAGTGGGTTCTAAGACTTTTGTTGTGAACATGGACTCAAAGGTAACCATGGAGGACCTGGCGATTTGGCACAAATTAGTGACCCACATGATATAAGACATGAAGAGGTGTCGGGGGTCGATTCAGACGGACCGAGTCACTGCTCCTCAGATCTTACAGTCTATATATGGGCATCAGATCATGATGGATGGAATTTGACTCTACAGGTTCTTTATGTCACATTTGACATGTAGACATGGGATCGGATGGAGAGGACGTGGGATGGTTGGTTGTTGGCAGGGCCAGGGCTCCCACTAGGCAAGCAAGGCAATCGCCTAGGGCGCACTGCTGTCTAGGGGCGCAGCCGGGCCCAACCTGGGTTCCATTACTGTACCCGTTCCTCATTGTGCGGCTCATGTAGCCGGCAGTGGTGGCTCACAAAGCCGACATTATTGTCTCATGGAGAACTGCAAGCGCGCGCAGAAGGTGGGCGTCTTATGGTGACAACGTGCAGGTCCCACCAGATGAAGATGAAAGAAAAAAGGAGGCAGAAGAAAGGCACAAAAGAGAATGAAAGAAAGCAAAAGAGGCACAGAAGAAAAAAAAGGCAGATAAAAGAGAGGGCGATGCAAAGAGGCACAGAGGGCAGAGGAAAGAAGGAGGCACAGAGGGCAGAGGAAAGAAAGAGGCATAGAGGGCAAAGGAAAGAAAGAGGCACAGAGGGCAGAAGAAAGAAAGAGGCACAGAGGGCAAAGGAAAGAAAGAGGCACAGAGGGCAGAAGAAAGAAAGAGGCACAGAGGGCATAGGAAAGAAAGAGGCACAGAGGACAGAGGAAAGAAAGAGGCCCAGAGGGCAAAGGAAAGAAAGGCACAGAGGGCAAAGGAAAGAAAGAGGCACAGAGGGCAAAGGAAAGAAAGAGGCACAGAGGGCAAAGGAAAGAAAGGCACAGAGGGCAAAGGAAAGAAAGAGGCACAGAGGGCAAAGGAAAGAAAGTGGCACAGAGGGCAGAAAAAATAAAGCGGCACAGAGGGCAGAGGGAAGAAAGAGGCACAGAGGGCAAAGGAAAGAACGAGGCACAGAGGGCAAAGGAAAGAAAGAGGTACAGAGGGCAGAAAAAAGAAAGCAGCACAGATGGCAGAGGCAAGAAAGAGGCACAGAGGGCAAAGGAAAGAAAGAGGCACAGAGGGCAGAAAAAAGAAAGCAGCACAGACGGCAGAGGAAAGAAAGAGGCACAGAGGGCAAAGGAAAGAAAGAGGCACAGAGGGCAAAGGAAAAAAAGGCACAGAGGGCAAAGGAAAGAAAGAGGCACAGAGGGCAAAGGAAAGAAAGAGGCACAGAGGGCAGAGGAAAGAAAGAGGCACAGAGGGCAAAGGAAAGAAAGGTACAGAGGGCAAAGGAAAGAAAGAGGTACAGAGGGCAAAGGACAGAAAGAGGCACAGAGGGCAGAAAAAATAAAGTGGCGCAGAGGAAGACAGAGGCACAGAGGGCAAAGGAAACAAAGGCACAGAGGGCAAAGGAAAGAAAGAGGTACAGAGGGCAAAGGAAAGAAAGAGGTACAGAGGGCAAAGGAAAGAAAGGCACAGAGGGCAAAGGGCAGAAAGGCACAGAGGGCAAAGGAAAGAAAGCGGCACAGAGGGCAGAGGAAAGAAAGAGACACAGAGGGCAAAGGAAAGAAAGAGGCACAGAGGGCAAAGGAAAGAAAGAGGTACAAAGGGCAAAGGAAAAAAAGAGGTACTGAGGGCAAAGGAAAGAAAGGCACAGAGGGCAAAGGAAAGAAAGAGGCACAGAGGGCAGAAAAAAGAAAGCGGCACAGAGGGCAGAGGAAAGAAAGAGGCACAGAGGGCAGAGGAATGAAAGAGGCACAGAGGGCAAAGGAAACAAAGGCACAGTGGGCAAAGGAAACAAAGAGGCACAGAGGGCAAAGGAAACAAAGGCACAGAGGGCAAAGGAAAGAAAGAGGCACAGAGGGCAAAGGAAAGAAAGGCACAGAGGGCAAAGGAAAGAAAGTCATAGAGGGCAAAGGACAGAAAGGCACAGAGGGCAAAGGAAAGAAAGCGGCACAGAGGGCAGAAAAAATAAAGAGGCACAGAGGGCAGAGGGAAGAAAGAGGCACAGAGGGCAAGAGAAAGAAAGAGGCACAGAGGGCAGAAAAAATAAAGAGGCACAGAGGGCAGAGGAAAGAAAGAGGCACAGAGGGCAGAAAAAAGAAAGCGGCACAGAGGGCAGAAAAAATAAAGAGGCACAGAGGGCAGAGGGAAGAAAGAGACACAGAGGGCAAGGGAAAGAAAGAGGCACAGAGGGCAGAGGAAAGAAAAAGGCACAGAGGGCAAAGGAAGGAAAGAGGCACAGAGGGCAAAGGAAAAAAAGGCACAGAGGGCAAAGGAAAGGAAGAGGCAGAGAGGGCAGAAGAAAGAAAGAGGCACAGAGGGCAGAAAAATAAAGAGGCACAGAGGGCAGAGGAAAGAAAGAGGCACAGAGGGCAAAGGAAAATAGGCACAGAGGGCAAAGGAAAGCAAGAGGCAGAGAGGGCAGAAGAAAGAAAGAGGCACAGAGGGCAGAAAAATAAAGAGGCACAGAGGGCAGAGGAAAGAAAGAGGCACAGAGGGCAAAGGAAAGAAAGGTACAGAGGGCAAAGGAAAGAGAGGTACAGAGGGCAAAGGACAGAAAGAGGCACAGAGGACAGAAAGAGGCACAGAGGGCAGAGGAAAGAATGAGGCACAGATGGCAAAGGAAAGAAAGCGGCACAGAGGGCAGAAAAAAATAAAGAGGCACAGAGGGCAGAGGGAAGAAAGAGGCACAGAGGGCAAAGGAAAGAAAGAGGTACAGAGGGCAGAAAAAAGAAAGCGGCACAGAGGGCAGAGGAAAGAAAGAGGCACAGAGGGCAAAGGAAAGAAAGAGGCACAGAGGGCAAAAGAAAAAAAGGCACAGAGGGCAAAGGAAAGAAAGAGGCACAGAGGGCAGAAGAAAGAAAGAGGCACAGAGGGCAGAAAAATAAAGAGGCACAGAGGGCAGAGGAAAGAAAGAGGCACAGAGGGCAAAGGAAAGAAAGGTACAGAGGGCAAAGGAAAGAAAGAGGCGCAGAGGAAAGAAAGAGGCACAGAGGGCAGAAGAAAGAAAGAAGCACAGAGGGCAAAGGAAAGAACGGCACAGAGGACTAAGGAAAGAAAGAGGTACAGAGGGCAACGGAAAGAAAGGCACAGAGGGCAAAGGGCAGAAAGGCACAGAGGGCAAAGGAAAGAAAGAGACACAGAGGGCAGAGGAAAGAAAGGCACAGAGGACAGAGGAAAGAAAGAGGCACAGAGGGCAAAGGAAAGAAAGAGGCACAGAGGGCAAAGGAAAGAAAGGCACAGAGGGCAAAGGAAAGAAAGAGGCACAGAGGGCAAAGGATAGAAAGGCACAGAGGGCAAAGGAAAGAAAGAGGCACAGAGGGCAGAAAAAATAGAGGCACAGAGGGCAGAGGGAAGAAAGAGGCACAGGGGGCAAGGGAAAGAAAGAGGCACAGAGGGCAGAAAAAAGAAAGCAGCGCAGAAGGCAGAAAAATAAAGAGGCACAGAGGGCAGAGGGAAGAAAGAGGCACAGAGGGCAAGGGAAAGAAAGAGGCACAGAGGGCAGAAAAAAGAAAGCGGCACAGAGGGCAGAAAAAATAAAGAGGCACAGAGGGCAGAGGAAAGAAAGAGGCACAGAGGGCAGAAAAAAGAAAGCGGCACAGAGGGCAGAAAAAATAAAGAGGCACAGAGGGCAGATGAAAGAAAGAGGCACAGAGGGCAAAGGAAAGAAAGGTACAGAGGGCAAAGGAAAGAGAGGTACAGAGGGCAAAGGACAGAAAGAGGCACAGAGGGCAAAGGAAAGAAAGAGGCACAGAGGGCAAAGGAAAGAAAGAGGCAGAGAGGGCAGAAGAAAGAAAGAGGCACAGAGGGCAGAAAAAATAAAGAGGCACAGAGGGCAGAGGAAAGAAAGAGGCACAGAGGGCAAAGGAAAGAGAGGTACAGAGGGCAAAGGACAGAAAGAGGCACAGAGGACAGAAAAAATAAAGAGGCGCAGAGGAAAGAAAGAGGCACAGAGGGCAGAAGAAAGAAAGAAGCACAGAGGGCAAAGGAAAGAACGGCACAGAGGACTAAGGAAAGAAAGAGGTACAGAGGGCAACGGAAAGAAAGGCACAGAGGGCAAAGGGCAGAAAGGCACAGAGGGCAAAGGAAAGAAAGAGACACAGAGGGCAGAGGAAAGAAAGGCACAGAGGACAGAGGAAAGAAAGAGGCACAGAGGGCAAAGGAAAGAAAGAGGCACAGAGGGCAAAGGAAAGAAAGGCACAGAGGGCAAAGGAAAGAAAGAGGCACAGAGGGCAAAGGATAGAAAGGCACAGAGGGCAAAGGAAAGAAAGAGGCACAGAGGGCAAGGGAAAGAAAGCGGCACAGAGGGCAGAAAAAAAGAGGCACAGAGGGCAGAGGGAAGAAAGAGGCACAGAGGGCAAGAGAAAGAAAGAGGCACAGAGGGCAGAAAAAAGAAAGCAGCGCAGAAGGCAGAAAAAATAAAGAGGCACAGAGGGCAGAGGGAAGAAAGAGGCACAGAGGGCAAGGGAAAGAAAGAGGCACAGAGGGCAGAAAAAAGAAAGCGGCACAGAGGGCAGAAAAAATAAAGAGGCACAGAGGGCAGAGGGAAGAAAGAGACACAGAGGGCAAGGGAAAGAAAGAGGCACAGAGGGCAGAGGAAAGAAAGAGGCACAGAGGGCAAAGGAAAGAAAGAGGCACAGAGGGCAAAGGAAAAAAGGCACAGAGGGCAAAGGAAAGAAAGAGGCAGAGAGGGCAGAAGAAATAAAGAGGCACAGAGGGCAGAAAAATAAAGAGGCACAGAGGGCAGATGAAAGAAAGAGGCACAGAGGGCAAAGGAAAGAAAGGTACAGAGGGCAAAGGAAAGAGAGGTACAGAGGGCAAAGGACAGAAAGAGGCACAGAGGGCAAAGGAAAGAAAGAGGCACAGAGGGCAAAGGAAAGAAAGAGGCAGAGAGGGCAGAAGAAAGAAAGAGGCACAGAGGGCAGAAAAATAAAGAGGCACAGAGGGCAGAGGAAAGAAAGAGGCACAGAGGGCAAAGGAAAGAGAGGTACAGAGGGCAAAGGACAGAAAGAGGCACAGAGGACAGAAAAAATAAAGAGGCGCAGAGGAAAGAAAGAGGCACAGAGGGCAAAGGAAAGAAAGAGGCACAGAGGGCAGAGGAAAGAATTAGGCACAGATGGCAAAGGAAAGAAAGCGGCACAGAGGGCAGAAAAAATAAAGAGGCACAGAGGGCAGAGGGAAGAAAGAGGCACAGAGGGCAAAGGAAAGAAAGAGGTACAGAGGGCAGAAAAAAGAAAGCGGCACAGAGGGCAGAGGAAAGAAAGAGGCACAGAGGGCAAAGGAAAGAAAGAGGCACAGAGGGCAAAGGAAAAAAAGGCACAGAGGGCAAAGGAAAGAAAGAGGCACAGAGGGCAGAAGAAAGAAAGAGGCACAGAGGGCAGAAAAATAAAGAGGCACAGAGGGCAGAGGAAAGAAAGAGGCACAGAGGGCAAAGGAAAGAAAGGTACAGAGGGCAAAGGAAAGAAAGAGGCGCAGAGGAAAGAAAGAGGCACAGAGGGCAAAGGAAAGAAAGAGGCACAGAGGGCAAAGGAAAGAACGGCACAGAGGACTAAGGAAAGAAAGAGGTACAGAGGGCAACGGAAAGAAAGGCACAGAGGGCAAAGGGCAGAAAGGCACAGAGGGCAGAGGAAAGAAAGAGACACAAAGGGCAAAGGAAAGAAAGGCACAGAGGACAGAGGAAAGAAAGAGGCACAGAGGGCAAAGGAAAGATAGAGGCACAGAGGGCAAAGGAAAGAAAGAGGCATAGAGGGCAAAGGAAAGAAAGGCACAAAGGCCAAAGGAAAGAAAGAGGCACAGAGGGCAAAGGATAGAAAGGCACAGAGGGCAAAGGAAAGAAAGAGGCACAGAGGGCAAGGGAAAGAAAGCGGCACAGAGGGCAGAAAAAATAAAGAGGCACAGAGGGCAGAGGAAAGAAAGAGGCACAGATGGCAGAAAAAATAAAGAGGCACAGAGGACAAAGGAAAGAAAGAGGCACAGAGGGCAAAGGAAAGAAAGAGGCACAGAGGGCAAAGGAAAGAAAGGCACAGAGGGCAAAGGAAAGAAAGAGGCACAGAGGGCAAAGGAAAGAAAGAGGCACAGAGAGCAGAGGAAAGAAAGAGGCACAGAGGGCAAAGGAAAGAAAGAGGCACAGAGGGCAAGGGAAAGAAAGCGGCACAGAGGGCAGAAAAAATAAAGAGGCACAGAGGGCAGAGGAAAGAAAGAGGCACAGAGGGCAGAAAAAATAAAGAGGCACAGAGGACAAAGGAAAGAAAGAGGCACAGAGGGCAAAGGAAAGAAAGAGGCACACAGAGGGCAGAGGAAAGAAAGAGGCACAGAGGGAAAAGGATAGAAAGAGGCACAGAGGGCAAAGGAAAGAAAGAGGCACAGAGGGCAAAGGAAAGAAAGGCACAGAGGGCAAAGGAAAGAAAGAGGCACAGAGGGCAAAGGAAAGAAAGAGGCACACAGAGGGCAGAGGAAAGAAAGAGGCACAGAGGGAAAAGGATAGAAAGAGGCACAGAGGGCAAAGGAAAGAAAGAGTCACAGAGGGCAAAGGAAAGAAAGAGGCACAGAGAGCAGAGGAAAGAAAGAGGCACAGAGGGCAAAGGAAAGAAAGAGGCGCAGAGGAAAGAAAGAGGCACAGAGGGCAAAGGAAAGAAAGAGGCACAGAGGACAAAGGAAAGAAAGAGGCACTCATACACACCGCACATTACTGTGAGTGTTATTGCTGAGTTTTCTGTGAAACGCTCACACACTCTGCACATTACTGTGAGTTTTATTGCAGTGGAGCTCTGTGGTACGCTCATACACACTGCACATTACTGTGAGTTTTATTGATGTGGAGCTCTGTGATATGCTCATACACACTGCACATTACTGTGAGTGTTATTGCTGAGTATTCTGTGATATACTCATACACTCTGCGTGCTCTTTTTGGGGCGGGTGGAGGCAGGATTTCATCCTTGGACCCTGGCAGCACAGTTGGCAGTCGGGCCTGTCTCCAGCCATTGCATAGGGTGCAGGAAGGCACGGCGATGTTACGCCCAGGAGACACGTCGTAGCAGAATGTTTGGGAAACAGGTAGGGTGAGAGAGAGGAAACTATTTTTGTGCGAAACCTAATATCTCAGTAAAGTAAGCTTTCAGCGAGGGTGAACCCAGGTTGTTCTTTGTGCGGGGCTGGATCACAGGTCAAACAAAGCTGCCGGTCTGCAAGAACCTGTGTGTCGTTACAGCTGAAGCTGTAAAACCTGTTCCTGCATGGTTTTAGCTCGGCGGCTGGAGATCAGCTTCTGGTTTCAGTGAATGTATATTTTCATCAGTCTGTGCCCCCACAAACCTCCCACGGTGGGATATACAGAGCGTTAAATCGCTGCCCATGTGACTTTAAGTCCCAGCAAGTGGAATTTGTCAGAAAACGCCCATTTTCCAGCAACTTTCTGTCTAAAATCCCTAAAACATTTCGCCGGCGGGCAGAGGAGCTTTTGCTTGTTGTCTGTTTTGGTTGTATGTTATTGTTTGTGCGTGGCTTCCTTGCTCGGCGTCCGTTGCCTGGCATCGTCGCACGCCTCTCGTGTAACTCTATGAGCGGGTCACGCTTGTCGTTCTGGTTTTATTTCCCTAAGGACGTTTATGTTCATTAATAACTCGATTCCTAAGAAGCAAGTGACATGCCAAAAAAAACAGATGCCAAAAAAGGCAGAGAGGCGCGGACTGTGAGTAAAGGAGGAGAAACGAAACTATGAAACACAAACCGTTTCCTGGTCTTATCTGCCCCCAGAGGAAACCAATTCAGGTGAAATTTTGACTCACGAGCATCCTCGTCCTGCGGGCAAATCGCGAACGGACAGACCCGCAGCACCGGGAGCCAATAAACACCACGAAAATGTCAATATGTGGCAAGAACAGGAGTGCTCAGCCTCATCCTCCAGATGCTTTGGAACCACATCTCCCATAATACTCAGGTTGACAGGGCCTTGTGGAAGACGTAGTTCCAAAACACTTCTAGAGTCGAGGTTGGACACCCCTGGGGTAGAAGGACGGCTGGGACTTTTAGGGTGCATGCGCATGGACCTTAGTAGCAGTTTAAAAGGAACACGCTATGGCTGCCCGGCCGATGAATTCTGTAAACACCCTGTGTAACACGTGGGGCACTTTATTCCAATGGAGACTCGTCCATAGGGCCCGTCTAACCCCCCAAGGAAAAATAAGAAAAAAACATAAAACCATGGCATGTAAAGGTGCTGCCAGGGTGGGTTTTATCATGATAGGTTTGATAGATATATTAACCCCTTCACCGCTGTGTGCTGAGCTCATTGTGACCGTTTTGTGCTCATCTTGTAGATACACGGTTTGACGTCATGTTTTATTGTAGGACCCAGACAAATTATATAGCCATTTTTTCAAGCCATGTCATTAAAAGCAAACAAAAAAAGTGTGAAAAAAATATAAAAATTAGGTAAAAATTTTAATAAACATTACTGCTTTTTTTAATCTAAACTTTATGACCAGAACTATGGTGGTTAAATGTTGATACAACAATTATTAATAAAATACTAAGGAGGGTTGTTATTTATTAAATGGGGGGGTTGGGGATCTCTGCAGTTTTGATTTTTAAAATTGCCATTAGAGACCCCTTGTGCGGTGTGTATTTTTACGTTTTTTGTGGTCTACACCTTCATGAGGGACATCATTGGATAGGTCTGACTGTGACCTTTCCAGTGATGCCTCTCTTAGTGACTAGCCCCTCTGTATGAGGATATAGAGTGGTCCAAAGGACCCCCCTCCCCTTAAAGCATTATGGCGCCTGAAAATTATGTTATCGTGCACCTGCACAATGATGTATTCACACCTGAAGGAGTCCCACAGAACGGTCGGATTTCAAGGAAGTCAGACCATTGTGGGACTCCAACCTGAGTGGTTACAGTCTCCCCCTGGGCTGCGGAAATCCTGTGACGTATGAGGGACGTCCTCCGCATGTTGTGGTGAAACCCCATGACGTCCCCCACAAGTCTTCCGCTGATGGCAGTGTGTATCGAAGCAACATTAGCAACTGAGCATGTCTGGCTAAGGCTTAATGGACAGTATATCACATCTGCCCTGACTGAGAGCACTCTGCACACGCTCAGTCTGCCTCTCTAAGAGATTTCTGAAGTCACCATTCACTCTACTTAGGACATCTTCAATGTTCTTGAACCTAGGACATACTTGAAAACGAGAGAAATCTCAATGTATCCTTCCTGGTAAAATCTATACTATAATAGAGTAAGGCTTGGCGTGTCCGTCGCCAAGCCTTACTCTGCGCATGCGCGCGCAACCAGCGGCGGTTGGTTGCGCGCGCATGCAACCGCCGCGGCACGAGCCGGCTGCCGGCTCGCCGCGGCGGATACAAGATGCACACAGCAGCCGGGTAGAGGCTGCGCTCGCAGCCTCTACCCGGCTGCCGCGCGCATCCAACCCCCGAGCGGCGAAGGGAAAGGTCCCTCCGCCGCTCGGGGGTTGGATGCACGCGGCAGCCGGGTAGAGGCTGCGCTCGCAGCCTCTACCCGGCTGCCGAGCGCATCCAACCTCCGAGCGGCGCCGGGGAAGTGAAAGTTTTCCCACTTCCGCTCTTTGAAGGACCCAAGCCCCGGTCACGTGACCGCGGCTTGGGTCCTTCAATGAGCGGAAGCGGGAAACTTTCACTTCCCCGGCGCCGCTCGGAAAGGTAAGTATGGGGCGGCTGTCCGAATGCCAATAGAGCATTCGGACAGCCGCCCCATGTCTGAGCTGGGGCATATATCCATGAGCTGGGGGGCAGTATCCATGAGCTGGGGGGCAGTATCCATGAGCTGGGGCAATATCCATGAGCTGGGGGGCAGTATTCATGAGCTGGGGGCAGTATCCATGAGCTGGGGGCAGTATCCATGAGCTGGGGGGCAGTATCCATGAGCTGGGGGGCAATATCCATGAGCTGGGGGGCAGTATCCATGAGCTGGGGGCAGTATCCAGGAGCTGGGGGGCAGTATCCATGAGCTGGGGGCAATATCCAGGAGCTGGGGGCAGTATCCAGGAGCTGGGGGCAGTATCCAGGAGCTGGGGAGCTGGGACAATATCCACGTGCTGGGGCAGTATATCCATGAGCTGGGGCAATATCCACGAGCTGGGGCAATATCCACAAGCTGGGGCAATATCCACGAGCTGGGGCAGTATCCACGAGCTGGGGCAATATCCACGAGCTGGGGCAGTATCCACGAGCTGGGGCAATATCCACGAGCTGGGGCAGTATCCACGAGCTGGGGCAGTATCCACGAGCTGGGCCATATATCCATGAGCTGGGGCAGTATATCCACAATAGACTGCCCTCTGGGCAGGCTTTACACCTACTCCTTTATAAATAAAGAATCTGTGCCCAGTCTTCCATATCACAAACCAGAGGGATCTCAGCTTCCCATTGGCTCAGAGGGTGTAAATGATAATAGCATGTATGAAATGGTTGGGGATATGTAGAGGTGATCAGACTGTGTGAAATGAGCTCTATAAGAGATTATTCCTTGAGATTTGACACAAAAACCTGATATACAAAATGCACGGGATTCACTTGTCCATTTGGCATAATAGGTCTAGATCTGGTGTTTATCATCTTCGACCACCACCAGCCTCCATCGCTTTTGATGCGTTCCCCAAACAAACTTTGATCCCACTAACCTCACCAGGAGAATCATCAATAGCACTGATCAAGGGGTAACTGGTTGAGAATTGCAAACTACGGGCAAAGCAACTCAATAGGAGCTCTAAAATATGCAATACTTGATTAATTCACTACTTAGTATTTCAATCCATGTGTGAAGCTAAGAGGGGGAACATGGCCAGACCATTGGTGGATCCATGGGTCTGGCTACAATCTTTGGCAATGCCAGCTAGGAAAGGCACTGGTCTTTGCTTCTTTAGAATGTATTCATACCTTATATTCTTGGTATAGGCTTATGAATGGTCCCTCGGAGTAATCTTGCTACTAGGTCATTGGAATATTGAAAAGACCTTTCAGCCTCCACCAGTCTATGGTGCATAAGACAAATCACAATGGTTGTATGGCCGACTCGTGATTATTGATTGGCCGTTTTGTAATGAATGACCTCCTCGTGGTGACTGAATGGGTACTTCGTGATGGCTGCCTCATGATGATTGATTGGCCGTCTTGGAAATGAATGATCTCCTTGTAATGACTGGATGGCTTTCACATGGGGCCTGAATGGCTGCCTCATTGTAACCAAATGACCGCCTTGTGATGATCAAATGTCCACCATGTATGAATGACCACCTTATTGTGCCTGAATGATCAATTTGAAGTGACTGGTATCTCATGGTGACTGGACGGCCCCTCTTGGTGGTAGGAACGCTGCCTCGTGGTGACTGTATGGTCACATCTTGGTGACTGAATGGCTTCCTCACCATGATTACTTGGCTACCTGGTAATGAATGGCCACCTTATTGTGTCTGAAAGACCACATCGTATGACTGAACAGCCACCCTGTGGTGAGTGAATGGCCGCCTTCTGGTGAGTGAATGGCCGCCTTGTGGTGAGTGAATGGCTGCCTTGTGGTGAGTGAATGGCCGCCTTGTGGTGGGTGAATGGCTGGCTTGTGGTGAGTGAATGGCCGCCTTGTGGTGAGTGAATGGCTGCCTTGTGGTGAGTGAATGGCCGCCTTGTGGTGAGTGAATGGCCGCCTTGTGGTGAGTGAATGGCCGCCTTGTGGCAAGTGAATGGCGCCTGATATGACTGAATGGCCAATGAAATTGTGAACCACAAGAGGCTAAATTAAACGTAAGCGGACAATTGTCTTGTTTGTTTTATGTTTCTTGTGCAGAGTTACGTTATGGGGTTTGCCCCAGAATTTCTATGATTTATCCAAGGATTATGGATTGAAAGAATTAACAAAGGTGTGAGCTGGATGATACCTAAGAATAATAATAAGAATCCCCCCCCCCACAGACGCCTGCCCTCCGAGCCGGGTTTAGGCTCTTTGTATTGTGAGTTTAAATACTTATTTTGTGGTTTTACAAAACCTTTTTCGGTTACACTGCATTATGTTGTATTGTGTTTTATTCCCAGTTCCTTTCTGCATATTTAAAGGATAAACTGACGTGTAAAGACCAAATCATTATACAAGTGTATGAATGACAACTTGTATCGCTGACACATGGAGTCACGTGCTGTTTCGCTATGTGTGTTTGTATATGCACCCCAGACGTTCTGTCCCCAAGCTTGTAACAAGAGGCTTGCGCCGCTCACATGCAACGAGCCGAATCGTGATTTATTTTTTTCTTTCTAAATGCTGTGATTTTTGTACCTGCGCATCACCTGCCGCAGCCTATTATTTCCCTAAACCTCTCATTAGAGACCTTCACCTGGTCGGGTCGGGTTTCAGCGCGCTGTACGTTATGTTGCCTTAGCTATAAATGCAGCTTTCTGTTTACGCAGGCAGGGATCCGGAAAACACATGCATGCCATTATTCATACTCACACGGGCTGAGCAGGCCTTCCCCGAACCTGAGGGACAGCAACCCGAACGTTGAACAAAAGGCAGCAACAAGAGGTGGCCATGGTCACACGTGCAGGCACCATGGCCACACATACAACCCTCATAAACAGCTCAATCAATCATGCATAGAGTCGTCATCATACAGAGACAATCCCTCTGACAGACGTTGCAAGACGTTCCAGGGTGATTTAACGAGGTGTTATGTGTATCATATTTCTGGCGGTAAATGCTCTGTAGGTTTGGACGTGAATCAAGTCCCAGGAGGATTTCCTCCACACACACATTTATATTTATACTGGTTCCTGTTCATGGAGATACCCACTGAGTCTGCGGGAAGACTCATGGTCCTCAGTAAAGTCTCAGTGGTCAATAATAATGGTGAAGGTGGTCACCCCTGCCTGGTGTCATTTCTCATAAGATATAAAACAAGTTGAGTGGCAACAAAGTACACGCTCGAAGCAGAGAAGCAGCTGGATCCTCAACAACGGAGTAAAGTCCAGTACTTTGAAATGGGGGTGACCTTAAATGATACACATATAGAACAGGAGGTATTGGGTAAACAAAGGCAGTTTTAAAACTTAATGTTTATTAAACACATTGACCTCAAGTCTAGTGCGAAACCAACCTTAATAGTTAAAATCATACGTGTGACGCAAGTCATTTTGAACTTGGGGTGCTTAGGCATGGAGGCATATTTGAAGGGTGCAGGACTCATAATCATGAACAATGATGCTGCACTAACTCGCCATTTCATTTCTCATGTCACCAACAAGTGTGGAGGTGATGGCACAATCCGTTATGTACCGGCAGGGTGGAGTAGAGGTAACATCACTGCTCTGCATGGAGAGAGCCTGTGGAGTCATGGGCTCAATCCCAGTGAGCAACCTCTCCAGTAAGTGTCATTGGGCAAGACACCCAACGGTACATACTCGCCACCCAGGACATACTGAAAACCAGAGAAATCTCAATGTATCCTTCCTGGTAAAATCCCTTCTCAAAAAAAAAATAATTGTTACATCAAAAACCTAAATGCTGCAATGCAGCTAAGTGCTCATGGGGGGCTCTGGAACGCTGTGTCACTAATCTTTACACCTCACAAGGTCAAGGGAGTTGTCATTGGACAGGTCAGACTCTGGCCTTTGCATTGATACCAAACGTGACCATGTAAAATTGAAGAGAAAAGAAAACAAAAACAACTTTTTTCATTTATTTACTTTTAGTTGCAAAGTGATGGCATTGTCTATTTGTCACGTATAAAATGAGCAACGCCACTGCCATTGCTCACCTTCTCATTTCCCACGCTGGGAGCAAGGTCAGTGTTTTATACATACAGGGTTATTCAAAAAGATCCGAATGGCTGCCGAAAGGTAACCGAACGCTGAAATTCATCGTTCGGTTACCTTTCTTGGCCATTCGGCTATCCAGAGAGCAGGCAACTCGCCAAATGTTGGCGAATTGCCTGCACATACGGTACCTGTTCGGTGCCTGTGAAATCCCCATAGCTTCGTCTATTCAGAGAACAAAACCCAGCAGTGAAAAGTTGCCGAAATGCCCTGCCATTCGGTGGCTTCATGCGGCAGATTTATTCAGGCGAATCCCATAGGTTTCAATGTTAAAAATATTCCCGTTTTAATTCAATATCTAATAAACCGTTGATTATAAAATTCTGCAGCAAAAAGTCTCTTTATTTACAGATTTTTTTGGGGATATTTTAAGCATTTTTCGGGATTTTTTTTGCCAAAACATTTTTGCCGATTTTTTTTAAAAAAAATTTTAAACGTTTTTTATTTTTTCTGTAACAGCCTTTTTATTCTCATTCATTGGATTTTATATGTAAATGTCAGACATTTTCGCTCATTAGTTTCTTTGCAAACAGCGTTTCACTTTTCAAACATTCAAGCGAACGTTTGTTTTTTTCACTCCATTCGTCTGCGGTGTCGGGTTTTCCTGGCGGCTGTGATCGGCTCCTGCTCAGGTTTCTCCGTCGTGTTTGGCAGGGTTAATCCAGATGCTTTTGTGGGTTTCGGTGTGCATTCGCCTGGGTTTTGCGGTGAGTGTTCGGCAGGTTTTCAGCATCTTTTCCCTGCACTACGACGGCCCTGTGGTGCTTGCTGAATACACCGCAGGGTCGCCGAAATGTGATCGCCAAATCATACCAAATTGAAGAGAATGAAAAGTCACCGAACGTGTGGAGCCTTTTCGATTCTCTATGAATAACCCTAATAGTTATAATATTCATAAAACATCATCCTCCAAAACGCAAGGGAAATATTTCATTTTTTGGTTAAAATTGTATATTTTCTCATCAAAATGCAGTAACAGCTTCAAGAATTCCCTATAGAATATATAATCACAAAGGTTTGGATAAAACGTGAAAAAATTATTTTACTCGCTGTAATTGATTGAAATCTGAATGGAAATTTCCTCACACATTATCTGTCTGATTAGATATACTGTATATACCTGTATCTGCCTGGTTACACATACCAGAATCTGCCGGCTGGGTGGAGTAGAGGTAACGTCACTGTTCTGCATGGAGAGAGCCTGTGGAGTCATGGGTTCGATCCCAGCGAGCAACCTCTCCAGTAAGTGTCCTTGGGCAAGACACCTAACGGTACATACTCGCCACCCAGGACATACTCGCCACCAAGGACATACTGAAAACCAGAGAAATCTCAATGTATCCTTCCTGGTAAAATCCTTAAAAAAAAAAAAATCTGCATGGATAGCTATACCTGTATCTGCCTGGTTACATATACCTGTATCTGCCTGGTTACATATACCTGTATCTGCCTGGTTACATATACCCGTATCTGCCTGGTTACATACACCTGTATCTGCCTGGTTACATATACCTGTATCTGCCTGGTTACATATACCTGTATCTGCCTGGTTACCTGTATCTGCCTGGTTACATGTATCTGCCTGGTTACATATACCTGTATCTGCCTGGTTACATCTGCCTGGATAGCTATACCTGTATCTGCCTGGTTACATACACCCGTATCTGCCTGGTTACATACACCTGTATCTGCCTGGTTACATATACCCGTATCTGCCTGGTTACATACACCTGTATCTGCCTGGTTACATATTCCTGTATCTGCCTGGTTACATATACCCGTATCTGCCTGGTTAGATATACCTGTATCTGCCTGGATAGCTATACCCGTATCTGTCTGGTTACATATAGCCGTATCTGCCTGGTTACATATTCCCGTATTTGCCTGGTTAGATATACCCGTATCTGCCTGGTTAGATATTACCGTATCTGCCTGGTTACATACACCTGTATCTGCCTGGTTACATATTCCCGTATCTGCCTGGTTAGATATACCCGTATCTGTCTGGTTACATATAGCCGTATCTGCCTGGTTACATATTCCCGTATTTGCCTGGTTAGATATTACCGTATCTGCCTGGTTACATACACCTGTATCTGCCTGGTTACATCTAGCCGTATCTGCCTGGTTACATACACCTGTATCTGCCTGGTTACATCTAGCCGTATCTGCCTGGTTACATATACCCGTATCTGCCTGGTTAGATATAGCCGTATCTGCCTGGATAGCTATACCCGTATCTGCCTGGTTACATATACCCATATCTGCCTGGTTACATATACCTGTATCTGCCTGGTTACATATACCCGTATCTGCCTGGTTACATACACCTGTATCTGCCTGGTTACATATACCCGTATCTGCCTGGTTACATATAACTGTATCTGCCTGGTTAGATATACCCGTATCTGCCTGGTTACATATACCTGTATCTGCCTGGTTACATCTGCCTGGATAGCTATACCTGTATCTGCCTGGTTACATACACCCGTATCTGCCTGGTTACATACACCTGTATCTGCCTGGTTACATATACCCGTATCTGCCTGGTTACATACACCTGTATCTGCCTGGTTACATATTCCTGTATCTGCCTGGTTACATATACCCGTATCTGCCTGGTTAGATATACCTGTATCTGCCTGGATAGCTATACCCGTATCTGTCTGGTTACATATAGCCGTATCTGCCTGGTTACATATTCCCGTATTTGCCTGGTTAGATATACCCGTATCTGCCTGGTTAGATATTACCGTATCTGCCTGGTTACATACACCGTATCTGCCTGGTTACATATCCCGTATCTGCCTGGTTAGATATACCCGTATCTGTCTGGTTACATATAGCCGTATCTGCCTGGTTACATATTCCCGTATTTGCCTGGTTAGATATTACCGTATCTGCCTGGTTACATACACCTGTATCTGCCTGGTTACATCTAGCCGTATCTGCCTGGTTACATATACCCGTATCTGCCTGGTTAGATATACCCGTATCTGTCTGGTTACATATAGCCGTATCTGCCTGGTTACATATTCCCGTATTGCCTGGTTAGATATTACCGTATCTGCCTGGTTACATACACCTGTATCTGCCTGGTTACATCTAGCCGTATCTGCCTGGTTACATACACCTGTATCTGCCTGGTTACATCTAGCCGTATCTGCCTGGTTACATATACCCGTATCTGCCTGGTTAGATATAGCCGTATCTGCCTGGATAGCTATACCCGTATCTGCCTGGTTACATATACCCATATCTGCCTGGTTACATATACCTGTATCTGCCTGGTACATATATACCCGTATCTGCCTGGTTACATACACCTGTATCTGCCTGGTTACATATACCCGTATCTGCCTGGTTACATATAACTGTATCTGCCTGGTTAGATATACCCGTATCTGCCTGGTTACATATACCCATATCTGCCTGGTTACATATACCCATATCTGCCTGGTTACATATACCCGTATCTGCCTGGTTACATATACCCGTATCTGCCTGGTTAGATATACCCGTATCTGCCTGGATAGCTATACCCGTATCTGCCTGGTTACATATACCCGTATCTGCCTGGATAGCTATACCCGTATCTGCCTGGTTACATATACCCGTATCTGCCTGGTTACATATACCCGTATCTGCCTGGTTAGATGTATCTGCCTGGTTACATATACCTGTATCTGCCTGGTTACATATGCCTGGATAGCTATACCCGTATCTGCCTGGTTACATATACCTGTATTTGCCTGGTTACATATACCTGTATCTGCCTGGTTACATATGCCTGGATAGCTATACCCGTATCTGCCTGGTTACATATACCTGTATCTGCCTGGTTATATACACACCTGTATTTGCCTGGTTACATATACCTGTATCTGCCTGGTTATATACACCTGTATCTGCCTGGTTACATATACCTGTATCTGCCTGGTTACATACACCTGTATCTGCCTGGTTAGATATACCCGTATCTGCCTGGATAGCTATACCCGTATCTGCCTGGTTACATACACCTGTATCTGCCTGGTTAGATATACCTGTATCTGCACGATTAAATAACCTAAAACATGTTTTCATTTCACAAAATTCCAAAAAAAAAAAAAAAATCTTCAGCTCCAGCCACAAAGAGATCTTAATCCGGCCCTTGTGTATGTAAATGACCCATGTGTGACCGTATAAATCTATGTGTGTGTGTCCCTGATTAAACCAGTTCTATTCTGACCCTACATGCAGTCACGACTCATGGTTTGGGTAGCAGCTATATTCTGCTTGCTGTACCAGCTCAGAGCTCGAGATCTAGTCTCGGCTTATTTCTGGGGGACGCTAGCCAGGCTCTCTATGTGTACCCTTTCTTTAAGCTGCGGCTAAGGACCTGGAGAAAGGCATGTAAGTCACAAGGAGAACATGGGGGTCCAGCAAGGAAGCGGTGTTGGCAGATGTGTCCCTGTCAGGTACTGAGATCTGTTACAATAAATAAATGATAAACAAATTCCACTTCTTAAAGTCCTTAAAGAAACGTATTGGGGTGGTGTTGTAATTAGAAGCAGGCCAGAAATTAGCCACCATCTTGTTCCCTAGCAGCCATCTTAGGTTGAGCTGAGATTCACGCACTTGTAAATAGCGAATATTAGCTGACTTAGAAAGGTTTGCATAGATTTTAGACATTCCAGAGACTTGCTGACATAGCAATTAAATAGAGATTCCTGCCTGAATAAACAGTGGGTGCCAAAAAGTTGATTTAGAAACACCAAGGTCAGAGAGCCTCGGCCAAAGACAAAGACACTCCTTAGGCCATCTGGGCTCTTATCTGGTTTGGAAGTAAACAGGGCCTCTGGGGAGTGAGAGAACCAGGAATTAGCCGACCTTTAAATTATCTAACTGTCTTAATTGCATGAGAAACTGCCAATTTTTGGAATGTCTTTGAGTCCGAGATGAGGGGATGGCACATTTGCCCTGGGGAGGGCGAATCACCCATGAGTGGGTTGTTGGGATGTACCTTTTTACGTATTCCTGTATAAGAATTGAAACCCATCCTGAAGTGGTCACTCAAGCGTTGTGATTCAATCCAGACTGAGACTTGACGTCAATAAAGAATGCCTTTCTTGCCATTGACTCGTGTCCGGCTTGTCATTGTCCGCACTGTGCCGACCTTTCTCCCGACAGAACTGAGTGGATTCCGGTTACAGTGTAACACGTCTCTTTGTTATTTGTTTTTTGCATTTTCATGTTTGGAAAGTTTTATTATGCGGCACATTTGTTCTGTCCCTGTTGCAGGGGGAAGCATTTAGTGCAGCACCTATTATACAGGGGGAAGCATTTAGTGCAGCACCTGTTATACAGGGGGAAGCATTCAGTGCAGCACCTGTTATACAGGGGGAAGCATTTAGTGCAGCACCTGTTATACAGGGGGAAGCATTTAGTGCAGCACCTGTTATACAGGGGGAAGCATTTAGTGCTGTGGAGAATTAACCGTCTCCTGTCCGTCCTCTTTCTCTTATCTCGAAACCCTGTCTCGAGCCGATATTGACACCTTGGATTAAAATTTTCGTCAACGTTGAGAGAGAAGTGATTTAGACATGACAAATTAAGACACGGAAGCCTTCTAGTCACTCAAAACACATCTCTGCAGGTTTTTTATCTGGACACATTATTTATACATTTCTGCAAAAGAGGCTGAGTTTCTCATCTCATGTTATAATTGGTAGAGCGGGAGGTAGTGGCTACAAAGCCCCCCCTTAACATACAGAGCACATGATTTCGGGGAAATTGCAGAATCATTTCTTCAAAAACAAAACTAATCCTGCAAAATACAGAAACAAAACTTAATAACAGGGATTCTGGATATATGTGTCCCATATTAAACTAAAGAAATATATATAGGTTGCTACTGATCAGTGCGAGGAGTTTAATGGTCTTGTTCCCCTCAATCCCCTCTTAGAATCATTCTGTTTCAACATATGATTCTTCGAGCAGTCCTTGAGGACAGCGTGAGCAGGGGAACAAATCCCTCATTACTCACACGAGAAACATTAGAACCAGGGGGGTAGTACCTGTCACGGAACGGTTAACACATGACAGTCTCCCAATTCCAGTCTTCGCTACTGTCCTCCTTACTGTGTCCTGCAACTGTGCTACCTTTTCTTGGTGATCTTGAATTACCTGATAATAATCAGGGACATCATATGTAGCATTCTTGATAAATGTGCAACATTCATAGTGCATCGTCATTTCACACAATCCATTCAGAGCTGCACTGATATATTCCAGTGCCATATCATATATTATTTGTACTTTTCGTATCTCCCGTACTTCCAGATTCAGCACCTAAATATCTCAACTAATCTTATTCAAAATCTCATCCATCAAACTGGCATAACTGTTCATTCTTGCCATCAACTCTTTTTCTCATCCAGTCCATACTGGAAGCCATGCCCATATTCAATCCGCTTTCTTAAACAACTTTTTCTTCTGTCTCTCAAACACCAGTGAATACCTAGGGTGAAATATTGTGTCTGAATTAGTGTCTTCTCCCCTCACCCTCTGGATTGAGATCAATTTAGCCAAATAACATTCCCATTACTGTAGATAGTACCCATATGTAACACACTCTTCCACAGCACACCTGGTACTCTCCTTTCACTATAAATAGTGACAAATATAGTGTTCCCTTTAATATCGCTATCGGAAGCTGTCTCAGTCGTTTCATCATATCCACTACATCCTGCCTTTCATTGGTCAAATTCGCAATCACCTCCTCTTGCTCGCTTGTGAGCTTTCTACATCGTATGTATAGAAAATTTGACTGCTCTTTTGTATTACATATATAAATATATAATATCCAGTTGAACTTACTTGTATAACATAAATAATGGGGATGGGTTATCTCCTTATCTGGGCCTAATTGAAAACACCATTCTAGTGGGTACACTGGTCCTGTTATGGGGTACCCAGGACTGAATACTTCTGGTTTTCTCCTTGACCTATCAACTGCCTGTACTGTAACATTTTCTGATACAAACATACTCAAATTCATTGGGACAGAGACGAATGGTATATAAATAGTCTCTGGGTGCAATCTACTACACACCCAACACGTGGTTTGCCCAGACTTTTTAGCATAGTCATATTTAAATTGCACAAGTAAATGTCCTTTTAGCTGGGTTCCAGATAGCGCCTCTCGTTTTTGTCTTTACATGGTACGGTTCTCTATCATCGGGTGCGTACCATTCCAGGTTTTGGTGGTGCTAAAGCACTTGGGGCATACTCCACATAACAGTCCATAAATCAAATTTGCAAAATACAAAATCAGTACCACACTGATCATTTAGTTTAGTTTTCCCCAATGCCCGAAGGTCCCCCCTTAGTCCATTAATCAGAGGGGTAGGCCGTCCAAACATAAGTTCGTACGGATTTAGCTTCAATTGGGGGGTTGGCCTGCACCTAATGTGCAATAAAACTATCGGCAGCACATCCAACCATCCTAATAGCATCTCTTGGCACAGTTTGGACATCAAAGTCTTTAGGGTTCATTCTCTCGAATTTTCTGCTCGTTCAACTTCGGTTTCTTTCTTGTGTATCTCCTCCATATTTCCCCATTAATTTTACACCGAAGAATTTCAGCATCATTTTGTATACTCTGCGGAGTCTTTGCTAAACTTCTGAGGTGTTAATCATAAAACATATCTCTTGCGGGTTCAGAGGAGTGGAGTAGAAATTTCGGCCTTGGGACCAGATATAAAAAAAAATTATTGGATATAATCATAAATTAGTTCTAGCAGTACATACTTGTCTTGCCATTTGTGCAATATAATTTCAATGAACTTGCTTCCAAATTCAAATTTTCTCCAATTCGTATAAAATTCGTAGTTTGGCATGGCAGGTTGGTTTTCTTGCTTGCAGAGCAGAACTTTGGCTGGATCAGTTGTCAGCAATGGTTTTGCAGCCGCTTTTGCGGCCTGGTCAGCACGCCTGTTGCCTTTTGGGATTTCATCATGACCTTTCTGGTGGCCACGACAATACATAATACTGACAGCACTCGGTTTCCATACAGCTTCTAGGAGGGCCGCAATTTCAGCCAGTTGTGCAGATGTATGGCCTGGTAGTGGATTTGCTTCAATAATTTTTTCTGCTGAGACAACTGCATAGCCGGAGACTTTCTTTCCATCATCCATATAACTGCTACCATCGGTAAATAGTTGTAGATTATATTTGTCTAGGGGTACGTCTTTCAAATCTGGCCTGCTACTGAACACTTCTTCCATGACTTGGAGGCATTCATAATCTGGATCCTCTTCGCAGTTAGGCAGTAAAGTAACAGGGTTCAAGATAGCGATGAGGTCCAAATGAACCTGTGGATTCTCACACATCATAGCTTGGTACTTCGCCATCCGGCTGTTGCTGAGCCAGTAGCTTCCTTTGACGTCCAGCAGGGCTTTGACAGCATAAGACACCTTGACATGAAAAACTTGGCCAAGTGTCAACTTGTCTTTGGTTGGGGTATTCGGAATACTGCTTCTTTTCTTTCTCTGCCCCCAGTGCACGCTTGGTACCTGTTAATTTGAAAACCTAGATTTTTCACAGTCTGTTTACATATTTGTGCTTTCTTTTTGGACACTCTGTAACCTGCATGGCACAGGAGATGTAGCAGGGCTTTTGTGACAGAGAGACAGTCTTTCTCTATGGGAGAAGCCCGTAATAAATAATCAACATACTGTAGCGTGGAAGGACAAGAGGTCCTGGCTGAGCGCGCATCCATTGTGGATACCTCCCACTGAAAAATAAAAAAGGAGTTGTCTTGCTGGAACAATGGTGTGTTCCACGGTGACACACAGAATTTCAATATACCGTAGTCTTTAAATCTCTGCAAATATATCTGGATATTCTGCTTGGCTTTTTGTGGGATATGATAGTGTCTTAAAGCCACAGGCATTGCACCAGATCGTAAATCATCGTACACTCGGAAAATATTTACAGCTAGTCTGGGAGTGTTTTTCTCCACCCACACCTCAGAAATTCCAAGAAGTAGTATATACGGGTCCGGGGCTGCTGGCGTTGGTGCCGAGCACCATTCTTCTTCTCTTGGCATAATCACTGCAATTTTTTTTTTTTTTTTTTTTTTTACAGATTAAATATGCTGGCTGGCTGGCTGTACTGCCGTGGAAAACTGCCACTCTCAGACAGATCTAATCGAGCATAATCCCCCGGGGAAAAATATAATTTGGGCTTGCAATTTGCAAAAAAATATCCCGCCTCAGAAACTGGATGGGACATTCGGGCATATACATATACACATTGTATAAACAATATTCACAGAAGTCTCTCTCCCGTAACCAAAACGGACTCTTAATACCATATCGAGAAAAAATAAATAAATAAATCATTCCAAACATCTCATCAGTAATCCTCTAAAACAATCCTATAACAATAAAATAAAAATATATTTTTAATTAACTTATTAATCATAATTTTGCTATATTTTAACTATATAAAACATAAAAATAGTATAAAACTACTTTAATTATTTCTTAAATTGCTCTTTTAATATTAATTTTTTAACTGTTTTATATATTTCCATTTAATTTGTTAATAAATTGTATTATATATTGGTAAATAATATTATATATTTATTATTGTTTTAATTTGTAATAATATAAAAATTAGAACTTCTTTTTTTTATATATATATATAATTCTAGCTTTGTGAACAAAACTAGAGTTTTTGGAATAATATTAACACAAAATATAAACATATATCATACATTTTATTGTAGCTATATTAAAAATTAGTTAAACATAGTAATTTTTCTTCTTTCTTTTTACTTTGAATTCGCTGCACAGACATATAAAGGGTTATTTTCTCTGTCTATCAGAGAGCAAAAAAAAAAAACGACCCCCCCCTTTCCCCCTCTCCGCGCAATCAGTGTGTCTGAGGGGAGGGGGGGTGGAAGGAGCATACAGAAAATCTCACCACCTCTCAGCCATTCCACACTTTAAAATAATTACTTATCACACTTTACTTTTAATTGAACAGTTTAATAGATCAATTATAAACACAATCAGATAAAAATATTTTACTATATATTATTCGATACAGCATACACTATAATAACATTCTCTGACTTCATACTCACACAGAACAGTACAAATATCACATCCGAATAATCAGTCTGAATTACATACACAAGTTATACAGCACTGCAATTTTTTTTATTTTTTTTTTAAAACCTTCTAGATTACCATCTGATCTATTGATTATTTTATTTTCTTCTGGCCCAGGGGAAGTAGGGGCTCAGAGACTCCTGAAAATCATTACATAATCCACACACAAAACTTGTCTAGCTGCCTCATAATATAATAGATAGGGTGGGGGCAGGGAATCAATTTTTTCCGGTTGTTCTACTAATACCAGTCTTTTCTTTTTATTATTTTCTTTATTGGGGGGGGGGGTACCTGCTTCTTATGTCCCGCCATCATTATAAAATAACTTTTATCCTTTACACAATACTTTTATATATCTATATATAGGTACTGCTCAGGCTGTCCGCATTTCTCGGTGACTTGGGAATGCACTTTCTGTATTAGCTCCGGGTCCATTGACCCCTGCTCTGGCCAGTCTGGAACTAACAGTGGCCATACAACTGTACATATTCCTGTTAACTTTTCCGTAGTTAATTTTACACCATAATTATATGTGCTGTATATAGCGTTTTAAAATTCCGCACTATATACTCTAAGGGTGTTTTATTTATTTTTTATCTTTTTTTGGGCTCGGATGATCCGTTACCCATTGTTACTCTTAAAAGCAGTAACCTTTTTACAATACAGATATTACTTTTTAGCAAGAACATTTAAAATTTACTGTCTGGCACTTCAGTCAACAGTTCATACATATATATATATCTGACCCGCTTTTTCTGTCAGTAGCCGGACTGCAGTCGCCTGAGCCGGAAACTCAGTTTGCTTCCTCGCAATGCGAGTAGGCAATCGTTCACTCACAGCATTCTCAACAATCAATCACAATCCCATACTGTACCAGATTCTGTCAGCACAAAACAAAAACATAAACAATTCAACTCTTTCCACTAGCCGAGGGCACGCCGTCCCTCCTTTTGGCTCCTTATATTCTATTAATTGAATTATAATTTTTTTATTACACGATGTACACATTAGCACTGACTCAGGGCTCTCAGCCCAGTCACAGAAATTTCTTCTTTTTTTTCTGGTTCACATGCAGAAACTCTGTTTACAAACACTGACTGACTCTGCAACTCCACGTGGCTATTTTCTTTGTCTCTTACAGAACTACCTTTGGTTAACATCTGATTCCTCGGGTCCAGACACACGCTAGCCACTCTCTAGCCCTGTGCTACATGTGGCAGGTTCAGTAGGTCACCCGAGAATGTGGCCGCGAGTCTCCTTATCCGGCTACAACCAGACATCCCTTTATACCGGTATCTCTGATACACATACAAACATAGAAGACACTTTACCTATTGCTGTGCTGTTCGCTGTTTCCTCGGACTCAGAGGTGTCCCAGTGTTCCCAGGCTGGGGGGTCCGTTTGAGACGAGATGAGGTCCACTGAACAGGAAATCCTGCTTGGCGCCTGCAGATGTCAGCTCACCCTCAACGGACACCCACCCAGCGAAATCACTTGCACCTGCAGTTACCCGCTACAGTATTCAGCAGTCGTTGCTATGCCGGTAAGGGCCCGCGTATCCCGGCATAATAATACAGGAATGACGAGCGTCCATCTTACCTTACAGACCACTCGGCATTTTAACTTATAACTCTACAACTTATATATATCTATACTTATTGATAAATATGCATCAAATATACAGTTTTAAATGTTAATCCAAGGTTGTCTTGGGTATCCCCGATACCCTAGACGGGAGCAGTCCCTGACATATACTCCGTCCAGGAACTCTTGTTCCTTCTTAACTATGTTTGTATCCCAGATACATTAAAAAAAGGCACGGACAAATTTAGCTCGTAGAACCGGGGTCAGAGCCCTCGTCCGGACAAGATAAATACTCACCAGGACGAGGGGTGACAGGTCATCTCAGCAGTGCCTCCAAATCTGTGGAGAATTAACCGTCTCCTGTCCGTCCTCTTTCTCTTATCTCGAAACCCTGTCTCGAGCCGATATTGACACCTTGGATTAAAATTTTCGTCAACGTTGAGAGAGAAGTGATTTAGACATGACAAATTAAGACACGGAAGCCTTCTAGTCACTCAAAACACATCTCTGCAGGTTTTTTATCTGGACACATTATTTATACATTTCTGCAAAAGAGGCTGAGTTTCTCATCTCATGTTATAATTGGTAGAGCGGGAGGTAGTGGCTACAAAGCCCCCCCTTAACATACAGAGAACATGATTTCGGGGAAATTGCAGAATCATTTCTTCAAAAACAAAACTAATCCTGCAAAATACAGAAACAAAATTTAATAACAGGGATTCTGGATATATGTGTCCCATATTAAACTAAAGAAATATATATAGGTTGCTACTGATCAGTGCGAGGAGTTTAATGGTCTTGTTCCCCTCAAGTGCAGCACCTATTATACAGGGGGAAGCATTTAGTGCAGCACCTGTTATACAGGGGGAAGCATTTAGTGCAGCACCTGTTACACAGGGGGAAGCATTTAGTGCAGCACCTGTTATACTGGGGGGAAGCATTTAGTGCAGCACCTGTTACAAGGGGAAGCATTTAGTGCAGCACCTGTTATACAGGGGGGAAGCAATTAGTGCAGCACCTGTTATCAGGGGGGAAGCATTTAGTGCAGCACCTGTTAGCAGGAAGTGGGTCTGGGGATATGCTGAGTCATAATGATTACAGCAGCAAAGAGCAGAGTCAGAATTTTGTGTCCCACAATGGCTTCACATTTATAAGGTTTGCCAGTTTATCTAGCTTCCCCCCCCCCCCGAAAAGGCATAAAGGTCTGTATATAATCATTTCCTGCTAGTTTTAAAGGTGTTTGTGTTTTCTAGTTATGGAGCGTTTACGATAAGGCTTTAATGTGTTTTTCTCTCGGTTTATGTGCAGCTTTTATGGTGAGTTTTGGAATTAAATGGATGTTTTTACCTCAGTGTAATTTGCAATAAACGGCACAAAACCATCAGCAAAGTTTGGGCCGTCATTCGGGCAGAGTCTGACACCGGGTGAAATGGGAGATTTCATCACTACTAAATTATAGGGGTTAGTCAGAGAGCGCCGAATTAGCCACTGAATTGCACCGTATGGTGAGTTTCCAATTTCGTGGCCAAATATTGGCGAATTGGCAGCGAAATACAGTGTTCTTCAGCAGCAGTGAAATCCCTACAGAGAAGCAATGGTTAATCTATTCAGACAAAGTCAAAGAGCAGAGAAATGTCAGTGAAATGGCCAGATATTTGGTGGTTTCATTCGACAGGTTTAAGCAGGCGAATCCCAGAGGTATATTGACAACAACACCCTGTAGATGATTGAAAATTCTATTTTTATGTCATTTTTTTTGTTATAATATTCAGGCAGGACATGACGTATACATATAATAATGATATATTATGAATCTGCCGGAAAGAACGATATATAATAAAATGTGGCTTCACATCGCGTTTAAACATGATGAGCAAAAGCGGTAAAAATGAGCTCTGCACACAGGGGGTGAAATGGCTCAGCAGCGAAAGGGTTAAGGGGGAATGAGTCAGTGGTGAACGTAAGATTAGAGTGAAACAAGGTTCTAATGTACCTGAATTTAGAAGCAGTTGTCGCCTGGTGACACTTATCCCCTTCACTGCTGAACCATTTCGTCACGTGTGCTGAGCTCATAGTCACAATGTTTTGCTCATCGCGCCTAAATGTTGTTTTGAATGCATATTTTATAGCAGAACCCAGACAGATTATACATCTTTTTTTTTCAGCAGATTTTAAACAATTTGATACTATTTCTGTACGTCATGTCACGTCAGAAAAAGTGTACTTTCCCGTTCGTATTTCTGTCATTTGCAGCACGTGAAATTATTTACATTTTATCACCCAAACCTTTGTGATTCTATATTCTATGGGGGGCTCTTTAAAAAAAAAAAAAAAAAAAATCAGAAAAAGAGAAAGTGTTACTGCATTTTTCTATGGAAATTAGCTATATATATATATATTTTTTAAAAAATCTCTTTTTTTGCACACTGAAAAAATTACTATCAGGGTTATTCAAAGAGATTCGAAAAGTCACTGCATGTTCGGTGACTTTTCATTCTCTTCATTTCGGTTCCTTTTGCCGATCCCATTTCGGTGACCCTGCGGTGTATTCAGCAAGCACCATAGTTTTTGTGCTTGCAAACTGCTGGTTTGTGTTCTCTGAATAGCCGAAGCAGTGCTTTTTCATGGGGATTTCACTGCCCTCTAACAGGCACCGTATGTTCAGGCAATTCGCTAGGATTTGGCGAATTGCCTGCTCTCTGGATCGCCGAATGGCCAGGAAAGGTAACCGAACGCTGATTTTCAGTGTTCGGTTACCTTTCTCAAGCAATTCGGATCTCTTTGAATAACCCTGAAAGTCTAAAAATGACACGCTGCATCATCTCCTCTGCACCTGCTTCCTGCACAGGAAATGAGATGGGGTATAATAGCAGTGGTATGGTTCTCTTTTTTTTTTTTTTAGTGTTACCATGTTTGAGATCATTGGAAGGATAACTCACCCTTGCAGGGTGTAGACAGGGGTCTGAAGGACTCAATGCTCTCTGCAGAATAAAATTCAGTGGCGCGTTGTATACTTTTCATTTGTCGCAGTGCATCATCTCCTCTACAGTGGATAAGGGGGGAGGATGAGATGATCAGTCATAGTCCCATTATAATTGAAAAGCGGACAATGTCACTGCTTTAGAACAAAAAAAGAAACTAAATAATTGTATTTCTTTAATTTTTTTTTAATAATTTACATTTAACATAGTCAGGTTTGGTATCATTGGGAAGGTAAGTGCCACCTCACTTGCCCTTGTAGGGTTGTATACACGTGGAGATACAGGGATCCAGCTCTGTTAAATTTAAGGGGACGAGAAGACCCTGTAGCTCGCAGGAGCACCATCAGCAATTTTGACAACGTGTGGGACATGGTGCGGTGTCATACCCTGCCCTGTTAAAATGATTCCATACACCAAATGGACAGTTTTAATCTGGTCCTTACAGATATTTGGTCCTTGCATTGCATAAGGAGGTTAGATAGTTTACTCATCATGAATCCTCTCACATGCTTTTTATCATGTGGCCCCTTTGAGCAAATGCAAGGCTGAGGTCCATCTGCTTCTTTTCAAGCTTGTCTGTGCCTAATCGCGGTTAAGGAGCTCGAGTGAATCCAAATCATTGGATATGTATCACAGGCTTAAATGCCAATTATAAATCCTGGCTTCAACTCATAACTTATATATATATATATATATATATTATAATACAAGACACTATATAGGCATGAACCTGCCAGACCAGGGGGCCTAAGACCATAGTGGGATGTAACTGACCATGCACCTACAGAGGACTAGTTACTGACCCTAGAAAATGTAGTTTTTTATTCTTATTCTTAGCCTGTGATACATATCCAATGATTTGCACTTCAATATTCTCACTAGTATTGTACAGCTCTCCTGACATAAGCACTGCCCAGCACGTCAATGGATTAATCTGGTCTCTGCAGCGTTGCTTTCCACCATTAGTCTAATATCCCTGGTCTTCCCCTTTGTGTACTACATGGCTTCAGGCCGTCCTGTACCTCTGTTTGTTTGGTAATTTATTATAGGTTCAATCCTTTCTGGGGAAGTGCTACCCTTTTTGGGTTACAGGTGATCACCCACACCTTTTTCCATCGTTGTTGTTGTTTTGTTTTTGTATTTTCGAAGTGTAAAAAATGAATGATCAGGAAAAATCTGTACTTTGTCGTGACCGTTCCAAAGAATGGAGTGGCAAGTAATTTATTGTCCAATACTACTTCTGCAAGGGTTTCCCCACCACTCCCTGAAGTATGGCCCAGAAATTTCCAAATGTCATCTTTGGTCACTGGTTCCCTCTTTCTGCTTCTTAAAAACCTCCAAGTAACCGATTCTTGCTCTTTTTAACGGTTTGTCTCAGTAACTATTTTTTCAATAAACTCATCGGTCAGAAATAATTGTATGTATACCAAGGGGTTGTCGTGTTCAACATCCACTTTCATACCAGGTGATACAGTGTCAAAAAATATTCCCCATTGTGTACTACATGGCTTCAGGCCGTCCTGCACCTCTGTTTGGTAACTTCGAAAACAAAGAAGAACTTGATGAAACTAACTCATCTTTTACCAAAACTGAAGAAATATCTCAAATTATTCTAAAGTATTCCCAACGGAGCTATGTGCCAGAAAGCGGTATCAGCATAAATGAACATCTTAATTGCCTACGAGGGAAGGCTCAGCTGGGTACAATACATGGCATCAAAGAGCGCACGATTTGGTGTAAAATCCTACATGCTATGCGAATCGTCAACTCGCTACATTTGGAATTCAGTCATATACACTGGAAAAGGGAGAAAATTCCAAAATACAGCAACTATGGAATGACAACATCTTCCTTTCTTTCACTCATTGAGCCATCGCTAAATCAGGGCTATTGCGTAACAACCGAACAATATTTGTACGTCTCCTGAACTTTATGAGTTTCTCCAAAACAAAACCAGATGTCTATGGAACTGTTAGGGCTAATCGGCGTGACATTCCACTAATGTTTGGCAATAAGTAACTGAAGACTGGAGAAATGGTTGCCTCGTAGAAAGGCAAAATGATGGCACTGCGTAACGAGAAAGCTGTGTGCCTAATGAGTACATTTCATAATATCTCCTCTGTTATATGGTACGCACAAAAAGGTGGGAAAGAAATCCTGAATCCACAAGTAGTGATAGACTACAATAACACCATGGGAGGTTCGGATCTGTTCGGAGTTCGAATCGAACATCGGCTGTTCGAAAGTTCGCGAACTTCGAACTTTTTGGGACGTTCGCCAAAAGATGGAAAAAAAAATATTTTGAAAAAAGTATAATAAATGCTTAAAAAATACAAAAAATTCTAGATATAAAGAGACTCTTTACTGCAGAATAGTATAAGCAACGGTTTATTAGATATTGAATTAAAACGGGAATATTTTTAACATTGAAGCCTATGGGATAAAACATTCTTTTTACTAAAACATCAGGCAGACACGGCTCTCTAATCAAGCACTGTAGAGGGCAGCCTGCCGGGGCCTCCCAAGGATCCCCTTGAGGAGCATGCGGCCGCCAGATGACAGAGCTGCGACTGTGCATGCTAGACGCCCGGGTGCATGTGACAGAGACAGGCGGCGCAGGGAGGGAGCCACTGCACTTGCGGCCACGGCAGACCCCCCCCCACAACCAGGATCCAGGGAGCCCCCCTGACCACCAGGTTAAGGTAAGACGACACCTTTCTAAAAAAATAAAATCCGAGGACATTTTTAAATGACCCCGGGAACATAAAATAAAACTTTTTTTTCTTTCTCTGCCTTGCTGAATGTATTTAATTATATATATTAGATACATTCATTGAGGTAGAGGGGGTGGCATGTGGGCTGTGCGGGGTCTCAGGCAGTGTTTTTTTTTGTGTGCATATTTTTAGCAAATTTATAGGGGAAGGTAAGGGCAGGTATGATTATATAGATATAGATATAGAGATATATCTATATTCTTATAAATATATATATCCAGACTTGTGTTACACACACATTTTGGCAACTAATTGCCCCCCCCCCCAATTTGGCTGATCCCTCCAGAAGAAATGTTGAAAACGATAGAACAGAGAATAATATATATATATATATTCTCTGCTCTGTCGGGTTCAACATTTCTTCTGGAGGATCAGCCAAATTGGGGGGGTGCATTTAGTTGAGATTTTCCACATGCCACCCCCCATGTGCGTATGTGTATATATGGTCTGAGGTCTGTGGGTGGGTGTGTTATATATATATCTGCGTTTTGATATATACGCATATATAGGTCTGCGTGTTGATATATATATGTATATGTCTGTGTGTGGTATCAATGCATCCCTACTCTATACACAGCGCTCCGTGTCCCTATAACATATATGATCAGGCGTTACCTTTTTTTATATTTTTATACTATTCCTATTAAATTGACTGTAATTTTTGATGTATTTTATTCAGTAGAAACTTTTTTCCATGTGCTTTGTGAAAATAAAACGGTTTTGTGTGTACTTTTTAATTTAGTTAGTGGATTCCTGTCCAGTGTGGTGAGAAGCAAACGTAATGCAGAGTAGAAACGCTGCGAGGCGGAGTGAAGTCAAGCCTGCAAAATGTCTGCTTCGCTTTACTGTGCGTCGCTACACGCTCAGTGTGTCTCAGCCTTTATTCCCGCATCGCTAGCTTACCGAATCAGTTTGTATACTTGTTACTGACCCTGCTTGTTCTGAGGACCCGATCTGTTGCCGACTTTGCCTGCCATTTGACTATTCTCTCTGTGTATTCCCTGCCTGTTCTGTTTGCTTTCTGTTGCTACTGGTGTGTGCCGATTCTCACCATATAAAGTAGCGCAGTACAAGTACCTAAACATTGCTGACCCGGTTTTGTTATAGCTGCTGATGTAACTGAATTGATCGGGGATCTCTTCTGCATTACCAAAACCTCCACCACTGCACTCTTCCACAATACCGCAGAGGAGTTATGGTGTGAAGGCACTTGCTGCCACCAAAGGCACAATATTTGTGCGCACTGCCACTGACGCCTATACCAGATTCTAGGGATGCACCGATACCACTTTTTTAAGACCGAGTACGAGTACAGATACTTTTGTTCAAGTACTCACCGATACCAATTACCGATACTTTTATTTTATGTCATGTGACGCTTTCCAATAAGAACAGACCTCCTATAAAGCCCCCAGGTCTCATGGATTTGCCCCAGCTCATGGATATTGCCCCAGCTCATGGATATCCTGACCCCAGCTCATGGATATGCCCCCCTGCTCATGGATATGCCCCCCCTTGCTCATGGATATGCCCCCCCCTTGCTCATGGATATGCCCCCCCTGCTCATGGATATGCCCCCCTTGCTCATGGATATGCCCCCCTGCTCATGGATATGCCCCCCTTGCTCATGGATATGCCCCCCTTGCTCATGGATATGCCCCCCTGCTCATGGATATGCCCCCCCTTGCTCATGGATATGCCCCCCCTGCTCATGGATATGCCCCCCTTGCTCATGGATATGCCCCCCCTTGCTCATGGATATGCCCCCCTTGCTCATGGATATGCCCCCCCTTGCTCATGGATATGCCCCCCTTGCTCATGGATATGCCCCCCTTGCTCATGGATATGCCCCCCCTTGCTCATGGATATGCCCCCCTTGCTCATGGATATGCCCCCCCTTGCTCATGGATATGCCCCCTTGCTCATGGATATGCCCCCCTTGCTCATGGATATGCCCCCCCTTGCTCATGGATATGCCCCCCTGGCTCATGGATATGCCCCCCCTGCTCATGGATAATGCCCCCCAGCTCATGGATAATGCCGCTCATGGATATGCCCCCCCTGCTCATGGATATGCCCCCCCTTGCTCATGGATATGCCCCCCTTGCTCATGGATAATGCCCCCCAGCTCATGGATAATGCCGCTCATGGATATGCCCCCCCTGCTCATGGATATGCCCCCCAGGCTCATGGATATGCCCCCCACTCTCCGCTCATACTTACCTTCCTTCAGCGCCGCCGGTAAAGTCTTCGCGCGCGCGCGCGCGCGCTCCTTGGAAGGACCCCAGCCGCGACCACGTGGGACCATGTGATCGCGGCTGGGGTCCTTCCAACGAGCGCGGCGCGCGGGAACTTTCGCGTCGCTGAAGGAAGGTAAGTATGAGCGGAGACCAGCTGCAGGGCCTGTCTGAATGCTCTATCGGCATTTGGACAGGCCCTGCAGCTGCTCACTTTGTTTATACTTACCTTCCTTCAGCGACGCCGGAAAGTTCCGCGCGCGCGCTCGTTGGAAGGACCCCAGCCGCGATCACATGGTCCCACGTGGTCGCGGCTGGGGTCCTTCCAAGGAGTGTGCGCACGAAGACTTTCCCGGCGGCGCTGAAGGAAGGTAAGTATTAAACACAGGGCGGAGAGCAGCTCCAGGGGCGGCTGTCCAAATGCCGATAGAGCATTCGGACAGCCGCCGCAGCCCCTCGGATACCGGCAAGCCGGCTCAATGCCGGCTTCCGGTATCGGAAAAAAATATCGGGGGTACTGCACGAGTACCAAGTACTCCTGCAGTACCCGGTATCGGCACCGATATCGATACTAGTATCGGTATCGGTGCAACCCTACCAGATTCATATCATTTTCATATTGGACCGCAGCAGGGCCGGCCCAAGCCACTGTGCTGCCTGGAGCGAAGGAGGAAATGCTGCCCCCCCAAAAAAAACACAAACACGTGACATGTATGAGTGCATCACAGAGCTCCACAGCAATAAACCTCACAGCAATCTGCGGTGTATATGTGCATATCAGAGCCCCAGACTAGCTCGCACATGGATATATGCCCCCAGATCAGCTCACACATGGATATATTGCCCCCAGACCAGCTCACACATGGATATATTGCCCCCAGACCAGCTCACGCATGGATGCTCACGCATGGATATATTGCCCCAGACCAGCTCACGCATGGATATATTTTCCCCCTGTTCATATGGGTATATTTGCCCCCCAGCTCATATGGGTATATTTGCCCCAGCTCATATGGGTATATTTGCCCCCAGTTCATATGGATATATTTGCCCCTCAATTCATATGGGTATATTTGCCCCCCAGTTCATATGGGTATATTTGCCCCCCAGTTCATATGGGTATATTTGCCCCCAGTTCATATGGGTATATTTGCCCCCCAGCTCAGTCATATGGGTATATTTGCCCCCAGTTCATATGGGTATATTTTCCCCAATTCATATGGGTATATTTGCCCCCAGTTCATATGGGTATATTTGCCCCCCCAGTTCATATGGGTATATTTGCCCCCAGCTCAGTCATATGGGTATATTTGCCCCCAGTTCATATGGGTATATTTCCCCCCCAGCTCATATGGGTATATTTGCCCCAGTTCATATGGGTATATTTGCCCCCAGTTCATATGGGTATATTTCCCCCCCAGCTCATATGGGTATATTTGCCCCCAGTTCATATGGGTATATTTGCCCCCCCCCAGTTCATATGGGTATATTTGCCCCCCCCAGTTCATATGGGTATATTTGCCCCCCCCAGTTCATATGGGTATATTTGCCCCCCCAGTTCATATGGGTATATTTGTCCCCAGTTCATATGGTATATTTGCCCCCAGCTCCTGTCTGCTCCCCCCGAGAAGATTCTGCCGGCAGCCGCGTGTTTTTCCCTCCTACATGCGGCCGCCAGCATGAATATCTGCCGCTCGCCTGGGGTTCTATACACCAGCCAGCCGTGATCTCACAGCTGCCTGGTATGTATATAACCCCAGGCGAGCGGCAGATATTCATGCTGGTGGCCGCATGTAGGAGGGAAAAACATGCGGCCGCTGGCAGAATCTTCTGGGGGGGGGCGCTTGGATGCCCCCCCAACCGTGGGTCGGGGCCACCGCACTCCCCCCACACGCCACTGGCACATACCTGGCAGCTGGTGAGTAAGCCGGCTGGTCCAGGGCCCAGCGGGAGCAGCAGACGCTGTACTGGGCTGCGTGCCACGCATCTGGATCCCGCGCTCCCGTCTGGATGCATGCGTGCAGAGGGGGCGTGGTCACAGCACTGTCTCATTGTATCAATGTGCCGGCCCGCCATAGGTGCTGCCATGGTGCCAGCGCTAACAAGAAATAGTGCAGCGGTGATGGCGGGGCGGGCGGCGCAAAAATTTGCCGCTGCTAAATTTTCTGCGCCTGGAGCAAGCACTCCACTCTGCTCCATCGTCGGGCCGGCCCTGGACTGCAGGGTCCAACCCTGCACTCTTCCACAATACCACAGAGGGGTTACGGTGTACGGTATTCTTAACCTTCATTTCATGGAGAACTCACTGTTCCTTTTAAAAACGTTTTTTTTAAAAACTTTTTGTCCTTGTTTCCTGTCCCCCAGGGCACTACCCGGACCCCCATACACCTTTTATGGCAAATATCTTGCATATATGGCCTCTTGGAGGGCACTCTAGAAATCGAACTTTCGAGTCCCATTGACTTGCATTGAGTTCGACTCGTGTTCGAACTTTTGAAATTGTTCGAGTTCGAATGCAAACCGAACACGGGGGTGTTCGGCTCATCACTATTGACTAGGTTCGAATCGGTTCAATGTTCGATTCGAACATCGGCTGTTTAAAAATTTGTGAACTTCAAACTTTTCGGGATGTTCACTGAAAGTTCGGGGGGGGGGGAACTTTCAAAAAAACTTCTAGAAATGCTTAAAAAAATCTAAAATAAAGAGACTCTTTACTGCAGAATATTATAATAAACGGATTATTAGATATTGAGTTAAAACGAGAATATTTTTAATATTGAAACCTATGGGATTCATAAACATTTTACTCTCATTGTTGGTCAAACATTTCCCACTCCTTGTTGGTCAAACATTTCTCACTCCTTGTTGGTCAAACATTTCTCACTCCTTGTTGGTCAAACATTTCTCACTCCTTGTTGGTCAAACATTTCTCACTCCTTGTTGGTCAAACATTTCTCACTCCTTGTTGCTCAAACATTTCCCACTCCTTGTTGCTCAAACATTTCCCACTCCTTGTTGCTCAAACATTTCCCACTCCTTGTTGCTCAAACATTTCCCACTCCTTGTTGCTCAAACATTTCCCACTCCTTGTTGTTCAAACATTTCCCATGGCTTCAAATCGCGTTTAAACATGAGCAAAAGCAGTAAAAATTAGCTCAGCGCACAGCGGTGAAATGGCTCAGCAGTGAAAGGGTTAAAACCTTTTTTCCCCATTGTTTCCTGTCGCCCAGGGCAGTACCTGGACCCCCATACACCTTTTATGGCCAATATCTTGCATATATGCCCTCTTGGAGGGGACCTTAACTTTCGAACGTTCGAGCCCCATAGACTTGCATTGGTGTTCGCATTGTGTTCAAGTTCGCGGTTGAACTTTTTCGGATGTTCGAGTTCAAATGCAAACCGAACACAGGCAGGGTAATTCAAAGAGAAATGAAAAGTCACTGCACGTTCGGTGACTTTTTGTTCTCTTCAATTCGGTTCGTTTTGCCGATCCCATTTCGGCGACCCTGCGGTGTATTCAGCAAGCACCACAGGGTCCCTGAATTGCAGGGAAAAGCTGCCGCAATACACGCTGAAAACCCGCAAAAACATCTGGATTAACCCGCAGAAAACGCCACAAAAAAAGGGGAGGAGTCGATCAATTGCAGGGAAGCTGCCGGAAAAATCTGACACCGCAGACGAGGCAGTGAATAAATTAGAGAAACAGTTTGCTTGAATGTTTGAAAAGTGAAACGCTGTTTGCAAAGAAACTACTGAGCGAAAATGTCTGAAATTTACATATAAAATCCAATGAATGATAATAAAGAGGGCTGTTACAAAACTTAAAAAGAAAAAAAATCTGAATTTTTAATAAAAAAATAAAAATCCAGAAAAATGCTTAAAAGATCCTAAAAAATCTATAAATAAAGAGACTCTTTACTGCAGAATTTTATAATGAACGGTTTATTAGATATTGAATTAAAACGGGAATATTTTTAACATTGAAGCCTATGGGATTCGCCTGAATAAACCTGCCGAATTAAACCACCGAATGGCAGGGCATTAGGGGAACCTTTCACTGTTGGTTTTTGTTCTCTGAATAGCCGAAGCAGTGCTTCTCTATGGGGAATTCACTGCCCTCGAACAGGCACCGAACAGGCACCGTATGTGCAGGCAATTCGCCAGGATTTGGCAAATTGCCTGCTCTCTGGATAACCAAATGGCCAGGAAAGGTAACCGAATGCTGATTTTCAGCGTTCGGTTCCCTTTCTCCAGCCATTCGGATCTCTTTGAATTACCCTGAGGGGTGTTCGGCGGCTCACTAGTGTTGACCGAGCAATGACATTCTACCCAGCAATGAGGAAATAGCAAAAGAAGTATTACAGGAAGACCTTCAGGTATCTTCTTGAGCAATGCTTGTGTAATGCCTACATTCGGCTAAAAAAAGAGTGACAAGCCTTTGATTCATTCTGACTTCATTTGGAAAACGTATCTTTGTTCTATTCTTATTTTTTATAATTCTTTATTACATAATAATTTCAGGTTTTAAACTTTATCAGACCCGGCGTGTTTACTAGACTCTTGTTTGGACAGATTTAAGTGAGTTATTTCTAAGAATTACAGGCCGACAATATAAAAAAAAAGAATTTCCATGAAAAACAATGTATTGCTTTGACACTCACAATATTGTCATAATCAGACGGCCAGGGAGGTTAAGCCACATTTCATCTATTTGGATATAGCACACTCCCCTGGTATCCTCTTAATACAAGATAATGGCAGTGCACCCCTCAAACACCAGAGGGTTAATCAAAAAGAGCATAACTTGGGGGATTTCTTTGACTTTCCTGCTGTATCTACCTCCCCACTGTCTGTAACTGGCTTTGGGAGCAAGTGCTGGACTTAGTGGACCGCCGGAACCCTCGAGGATTACCCTTACCTGTTGCTGGCAGAACCTCTGGCCTAGTGGAACTCGACAGCGGAACGCCATCTTGCCGCCTCGTGGTGCTTTCTTCCCGGCCATGGGTAAGAAGAAAACAGGAGCAGCAGAAGATCCCCTCTCCCGGACATCCGGCTCTCTCTGGCCGGATTGCGGGGAAGACAGTCCCAGACTCCATCGCCAGCGACGTCGGGTGAGGGTGGTGACCCGGGCCCTGCTGACTTATCACCGGCGACTCAAATTACTGTCCCGACGGACCATGGGGACCTACCGGCTACTAAAAATGACATCCGTGCCCTTTTGGCGGACGCCCGCTCCTCATGGGCCAGGGAACTTACGGAGGTGCGTACAGACCTCAAATCCCTTCGATCTGAGATGGGGGAGATGGATACGCGTACCCAGGCCTTAGAGGACACGCAGGCTGCTACCTCCTCTGGTGTTGCGGCACTCCAGGCTCAGGTGGCGGGGTTGCAGTCAGCGGTGTTGATCCTAGAGACCCGACATCGACGAAGGAACCTCAAGTTGCGGGGTATACCGGACTCTATCCCTGACCCTGGGCTCTTACCCCTCATCAACCGCTTTGTGCGCAAGGTCGTGGCCTTACCGGAGGACGCTCAGAATCCGGCGCTGTCGGCGATCCGAGTCAAGAAGGCGGCGATGGCTCCTCTGAACGCCTGCAGAGATGTCATTGTGGTTATGGGGGACATCAGGATTAGGGACCGGCTGCTGGACTTGACGATCCGGGCTCCACCTACCCGCTTTGAGAACATGGAGATCGCCATTTTCCGTGACTTACCGTTTCTGGCCTTGGCGGCCCGACGCCGGTTTAGTGACATCACGGCTACCCTCCGGGAGCAGGCTATCCGTTATCGCTGGGGGGTGTCGGGATCCCTGCTTATTCACAGTGGCTCGGAAATACTAACGGCTTCCACGTTGGAGGAGGCGCGGACACACCTGCTGAATTTGGGTTTGGTGTCTGCCTCGGCGGATACTCATGACGACGTGTCACCTTCGCAGCAGGAGAGACAGCGTCGTGCCCCAGACTAACTTGACTAACTTGCCTAGTCCAGAGGATTCTTTGTGGTTTTTGTCTTGTTCTTCACTTGCCCCCTTCTTGTTCTTGTTCTTGTTTTTGTTGCTGAAATGATCTAGCTTTGATATCTCCCCCCCCCCCTTTTTTTTTTTTTTTTTCCCCCCCGCTTACCCCCGGACGGGTGAGGAGAGTGGGTTTAGTTCCAGGTGAGCCGTGCGACGGTCACCTAGGCTCTCACTGTCGCTCGGCCCTGTGGCTGCCCGTGCCAGTGGTTCTCTCTGTGGCCCCCTACCACTCTGCGGAGGGCAAGGGGTGAGCCACCGAGTACCACCCTTCCTTCTCTGAAGGTTTTCTCCCCCCGTCCATATTAGGGTGTGTATATGTATGTACATATATTTTAATTTTTTTTTTTTTTTTTTTTTCTCTTGGGGTGGGGAGGGCCCCTGTACCCTGTTTCACTACTACCTGCTTATATTGTTTCCTGCTGTTGATTGTATGATGGCTTCCTGAGGTTTCGCTGTTTTCCTTTTATTTTGTTGTTTTTTTTTTTTTTGTTTTTTTTTTTTTTGTTTACTTTCCTGCAAACCAATGCCTTGCTAGACAGTATGCCACCAACTGTGATGCCTGTTGCATATCAATTGCTTACTGTATACGTGTCTTTTATTCAAAATAAAACTTTTAAATATAAAAAGAGCATAACTTGCCACCGAATTGCACCAAACAGTGAGTTTCCCCGCATGGTGCATTTTCGTGGCAATTTGACTATTCAGAAAGATGGCAATTCGCCAAATATTGTTGAATGTCCAGCAAAATACAGTGCTGTTCGGCGGCAGTGAAATACAGTGTCTGTTTGGCAGTGAAATATGGTGGCTGTTCGGCGGCAGTGAAATACGGTGCCTGTTCGGCGGCAGTGAAATACGGTGCCTGTTTGGTGGCAGTGAAATACGGTGCCTGTTTGGTGGCAGTGAAATACAGTGCCTAATTGGCGGCAGTGAAATACGGTGCCTGTTCGGCAGCAGTGAAATACGGTGCTGTTTGGCAGCAGTTAAATACAGTGCCTGTTTGGCGGCAGTGAAATAATGTGCCTGTTCGGCAACAGTGAAATACGGTGCCTGTTTGGCGGCAGTGAAATACGGTGCTGTTCAGTGGCAGTGGAATACGGTGCCTGTTCGGCAGCAGTTAAATACAGTGCCTGTTTGGCGGCAGTGAAATACGGTGCCTGTTCAGTGGCAGTGGAATACGGTTCCTGTTTGGCGGCAGTTAAATACGGTGCTGTTCAGTGGCAGTGGAATACGGTGCCTGTTCGGCGGCAGTGGAATACGGTGTCTGTTCGGCGGCAGTTAAATACGGTGCTGTTCAGCGGCAGTGGAATACGGTGTCTGATCGGCGGCAGTGGAATACGGTGTCTGTTCGGCGGCAGTGAAATACGGTGTCTGTTCGGCGGCAGTTAAATACGGTGCTGTTCAGCGGCAGTGGAATACGGTGTCTGATCGGCGGCAGTGGAATACGGTGTCTGTTCGGCGGCAGTGAAATACGGTGTCTGTTCAGCGGCAGTTAAATACGGTGCTGTTCAGCGGCAGTGGAATACGGTGTCTGATCGGCGGCAGTGAAATCCCCCATAGAGAAGCAATGGTTAATCTATTCACATTGAACAGCAGAGAAATGTCAGTGAAATGCCCTGATATTCAGTGGTTTCATTCGACAGGTTTATTCAGGCGAATCCCATAGGTTTTATTCAAATGTTTATTCTTTTCATTTGCAGCAGAAGTCTTTTTATTTTTGTAGAATTCAATTTTTTAAGTGGTGTTTTTTTAACTCTGTGCAGACCTTTTTATTATTATTATTTTTTAATTTAAAGGTTTTTTTTATTGATTTTTTTTTTTTCCAGCAATACAGTAATAAATGAAAAAATAAATAATCATTATAAAGAGACAAAAAACGAACACGTGTCGCTGCTACAAATGTCAACATTTAAATGGAACCTTACAGATAATCAAAGCGAGGCATAAATCCTATATTCTCCATCTCCAGGCATTTACCAGAAGTCCCCAGTAGGCTAAATATTACCAGAGTATGTCACAGTGTGTATGTCTCAGTGTGTATGTCACAGTGTGTATGTCTCAGTGTGTATGTCTCAGTGTGTATGTCACAGTGTGTATGCCCTCCGTACATGTCCTCCAATATCCAATTGTTAGAGACAAGGTAAGTGTCCCAAATATACCAGAAGTTTCTCTTGGTTGGGAGACATTGCATCTAATAGGTGAAACTCTTTTAGGCGATCTGTAATCAGGGTAAGAGATGGGAGAGCTGCAGACTTCCACCTAGCTGCCAGCAGCACGGACAATATAGACAAGATATGTGCTAACATTTGTTTCTGGAGCCTGGAATAAGAAGTAGGGAAGAGTTGTAGGAGCAGTATCTCCGGGATAGGTTCCACCGTGATACCTAAAATCTTGGAGCACAGTGACGTCACTTCCCTCCACCATCCCACCAAAGGGGGGCACGTCCACCAAGTATGGTAGTACGTTCCCCTTGATAACCCACATCTCCAGCAGGTGGAGTTGGCCCCACGTGACATGTGACTTTCCCTATCTGGAGTCAGGTACCATCTATAAAGTAACTTTTTACGCGCTTCCCATAATGATGCACATTTAAATTTACTTCTGTTACCTGAGAAACTATTTCTCCACTGTTCCATTGGGATGTCTCTTCCCAGGTCTGTCTCCCAGTTTCTCTGATAATCCCAATGTTTATTAGCCGTGGAGGCAAGCAGGAGATCGTAACAGATGGATATCATTTTCCTCCTTACTAAGGGTTGGGAGCACCTATTTTCAAACTGAGATAGCAGGGGACGATTAGACGTTAATTTCCCACTAAGGCCCCAAACCGCTAGCTGGGATCGGATCTGCCCATATGAAAGCCACAATGATCGGAGAATGGCATATTTATCAATTAGTTGTGAAAAAGAGCGCGGTCCCTCCTGATTAATAAACTGGAAAAGCCTTGTTATGGAGTGAGCTGCCCATACACATGGGTCAAAGTCAGCAATGAGATGGCTTAACACCGCGAGAGGGGCTGCCAGGGCAATGGGGTGATAATGTATACGTTTAGATGTGTTAGTATCCCATTCTCTACGAAGCAGGCTGGCGAAAGGAAGAAGAGGTGGAAGCTTAGGACGTAGAGATCTGGGCAGCCAAAGAATTGTTGAAGGTGTATACGGGAGAAAATACATCGATAGGAACCTCACCCATTGGGTGTCCAGTGGAGTCATCAGGAGGACCTGGGATGCTGTTAGGATAGATGCTTTATAATACAATAGTACGTTAGGAACCCCCATACCTCCGTTTTCTATTGTCTGATTCAGTAGGGCTGCTTTCACTCTTGGTCGTTTACATCGCCAAACAAATTTAGAGAGTACGGATTGTAAATTCAAGAGATAACTCCTCGGCAATGCTAATGGGAGGGCACGGAAGAGATAAAGCAATCACATCACATGAAAGGCGGGTATAGACGATGTTGGGTCCGTCAGTCAATAATATATCATCCGCAAAGAGACTCACCTTGCTCTGTGTGGGTCCTATCTGTATGCCTTGTATGTCTGAGGCATGACGGATGGCCTGGGCTAATGGTTCAAGTGCTAATGCGTAAAGGAAGGGTGATAATGGGCATCCCTGCCTTGTGCCGTTGGAAATAGTAATGGGTTTGGACGTGAAGCCGGCATTCAAAATCTGTGCAGTGGAATATGTGTACAACCCCCCCCCCCCACAGCTGTGATCAGTGCGGCAGGGAAATTAAACTTCAGCAATACGTGGTTCAAGTTGATCCGGTCAAAAGCTTTTTCAGCGTCTAATGACCGTAATAAGGTAGGTTGGGACGATTGGACTACATGATCAACGAGGGTAAGTACCTTCAGGGTGTTATCTGGACCCTGTCTATTTTTTATAAATCCTACTTGGTCGTCTGCCACCAACAATGGTAATATATCAGATATTCAATTAGCCATTATTTTCGCATATAGTTTGGTATCTACATTAAGGAGTGAGATAGGTCTATATTGCGAGCATTGAGGGGAAGGAAATGTTGTTTTAGGGATCGTGACGATATGCGCGGCTAACCAATCCCGAGGTGGTTGGCCCGAATCAAAGATTGATTGAAAGAATTTCAGCAGATGGGGTTGGAGGGCAGGAAAAGATTTCTAATACTTCGCCGTGAACCCGTCTGGGCCAGGGACCTTGCCATTAGGTAAACCTTGTAGTGCCGCCGCTAGCTCAGTAGAGGTGATGGGTCTAATCAACTTGTCGTGGAAGTTTTCCACCAGCTGTGGGAGGTGAAGGGAAATATGACTTGTAAAGAGGGTTGATGTACCCCGGACTCTCCAGTAAGATTGTACAGAGAGGCGTAATATTGTGCGAAACAGTCAGCTATTTGTCGTGGTTGATATTTGAGCTTCCCCTCCCGATCCAGTACCTGTGGGATTCGTGATTTACCCAGTTTAGCCTTTAGTTTACTATAACATCTCGCCTTAAGTCTACGTGATACCCCCGTATAATCCAACTTGTCTAGTCCAATCAATTGTCTACGAAGGTTACTTGAGTCAAGGAGGCCTCAGTGCAAAGTCGTTTGTGGGATTCGTCGGCTAATGTGATTTGGTGTAGCAGGGATAGTCTATGTTCCGTATGTTGTTTTTTAAGACGCGACCCCCACTTAATTAGAATACCCCTCACTACCGCTTTGTGAGCTTGCCACACCCCTCCCTCCGATATCTCCTCAGAGGAATTCTCCCTAAAGTAGTTAAAGCCACTTGCATTTCTTCTCTGATCTCAGGGCGGAACAATAACGATTCATTCAATCGCCACAAGGCTCTACCACACGAATCATAAGCATCAGCGATACACAATATAACTGGAGCACGGTCCGACCACGTTATTGGCCCAATGTAGCAATCTCGAACTTGGGTCAGGGTATCCTGCTGCTAATAAATCCGAGTACCTGGTGCGAGTCGTTGTCAGTCGCTTTGGGGCTCGAGCTGGTAAATCCAGGGACAAGTTGAAATCTCCACAATCAATCTGCCCGTTAGGATCTTTTGCATTCGGCAGAAAACCATGTTCATGAAGGGAAGTTGAGAATCGTTCGGACAATATACGTTGACGATGGTATAAATGACATGGTTCAAGGAGCACGTCCGTAGAATAAATCTTCCATTGGGATCAACCTCCTTGTGAATTAGGCTCAAAGCGAGACGATTCTGTATTAAGATGGAAACTCCTCTAGTTTTCGTCGGGGAAGTAGCATGAAATTGCGTCGTGTGTAACCGGGGAGACGCAGAGTGTTTGAAATGTGTCTCTTGGAGGCAAATTATATCCAGGTTCTCTGTTCTAATGTCCGCGTACACGGAGTGTCTCTTATGGGGGATATTTAATCCCTTCACGTTCAGCGAGAATATTTTCATGGTATGGGATTTACTATCCGGGGGTAAAACCGCCATTGCAGAGGAGCCGCTGGGTCAGTGAAACCAATGGAACCTCCTCGGGACGATCAGGAAGACGAATCTCTCCATAAGAATCGAGGGAGTTGTCCGTAGGAATATATCCGGAATACAGAAACGAGGATCCAGGAATTCGCAAATCTGTAAAAACAAGCAGCGACAAACAAAACCTAAAAAGGGAAAAATAACAAGGAAAACAGGGGGACTCTTCAGTGTCCCAAATATTTACACCAACAATTTCCTCCTGAAGCTGGTAAAACCATCCAGCCCTGACTCAGCAGGGGGGGGTATGGGGGAAAAACCGTGCCCAGGTCCAGGACAGAGGGGGTGCTGAGCGCACGTTTTTCCCACCCGGACTGGTGGCTTCAGCCCGGCCTGGGTGCTCCCCGGAGCTCCTTCAAGGGGAAGATTAGGTAGAGCCTGTAATGAGAACATCCATGGCAAATCCACGGGATCATTTTTCGGTGTTCACTCGGTGCCATTCCGGCGATACTTTTGATGGGGTTGGTTGAGCCTCTTGGGGTGGCATGCAGATCTCCAGTGAGATTCCATTCCCGCAGAAGGTGAAAACCAGAAGTAATGTCCGTCATCGTGTGGAGAACGGTTTGTCGCCATACGAGCAGCTTGACCTATACGGCATTTTGTGACGGGTACAAATTCCCGTCTTTTAGCCATGGTTGCTGCAGAGAGGTCTGGGAAAAACGAGATGGATGAGTATGGCTCGGGCAGCTTTCCTACCTTCCTGACCTCAGACATCAGCTCTTCTTTGACACAGAAAAAGTGGACTCTTCTTAAGGCATCTCGAGGAATCGTGGAAGCCAGATTTTTTGGTTTAGGAATTCTGTGCGCTCTATCCAGGCGCAAATCCCAAAGGGACTGAAAGAGACATGTGACCTAATCCTGTAGGTCCTCAGCTTTAACTGCTTCTGGTACGATCCTCCAGATCAGCCCGTTCCGTGTAATGATTCCTGTGTCGTTTTAAGTGACTTGTAGGCATCTACCAGCTCATTATGAGTGAGACATAATCCTCAGATTTCGCTTCCAGTTGGTCCGTGCGGTCACCGAGATCATGTATGTCTTTGAAGTTCTGCCACGATTAATTTAAAGTCCTCCTGTAAAGAGTCCCTTAGTTCTCCCAGCATAGCCCTTAGTTGTTGTTCAGAAGCCGGATGAGAGCCCTCCCCAGCCCCATCACGCTGCCGAGGGGAGCACGCACCCTGGCAGCCGCCATCTTGTTGGGCCTTCCCTTTTTCGCGTTGATCCCGGGAGCTCCAGGCAGCGCTGCGCCTTCGGAGGGGCTTTTGGCGGGGCCATCGTCGCTGTCCCCTGATGTTAAGGGGCTTACCCTGTTATTTGGCCAGGATTCCGCCGGTTATGTGAGCCGGCGGGTAGACGGAGCTCAGCCCACACGCGTCCTCCTCGCATGGCTTCCGGACACGCCCCCTTTTTATTATTATTATTTATAGGACCTTATATATTATTTCCGTGCATATTAATGCATTTTTTTAGTCGTTAACCCTTTCGCTGCTGAGGCATTTCCCGCCCCTGTGCTGAGGTCATTTTTACCGGTTTCGCTCATCATGTTTAAACGTGTTTTGAAGCTTATTTTAGTATATGACCCAGACATATTATATATCGTTCTTTCCGTCAGACTCGGCAGATTCATAATATGTCATTATTATATGTATATGTCACGTCATGTCTGTATATTATAACATAAAATGCAATAAAATTAGAGTTTTCAATAATTTACAACGTGTAAAGTGTTTTTTTTTACATTTTAACATGCGAGCGTTTACGGCTATATTTTCTATGGGTTGTGCTTATTAAAAAAATTAGAAACGGGGAATCGTTACTTTTTTTGGGGGAAAATTATGTGTTTTTTGGCAAACGCCCCCCACAGAAAAAAATCGTTAGTGCAGCATCATTGTTCACATTATAATTGAGAACAATATTGCTGCATTAATAAAACAAAACAAAAAACAGTTTTTTTTTTTTTTTTTTACACTGTACATGGTCAGGTTTGGTATCATTGGAAAAGCCATGCTCTGGTCATTCCAATGATATTAAACATTAACCCCTAGCTGTCACGGATCGGGAGATAGGGGGTTCATTGGAACCCACTATCTCCACCATAGGTGGCAGCAAGGGGTTAATTGCGGAACTGGCGCCATCGCGCTATGCGCGATGACGCCAGTCGTTAGACGCGATGACGTCTATTGTGCCCGCCTGGGTCCTGGAGGCTGGGCTGACATCGAGGATGTCAGCCCGCACAGGGGGGCTGCCGCGAATGACCGGAATCCCGGCCGATCGCCGCTGCTAAGGGAGGACGCGCACAGCCTAGAGGGGTGTCAGCTATACCCTCCTGACGAGGCCTAATGACACCCCTCTAGGCACATCAAGCAAGGGGTCCACATCTGGATGACCCTGTAAACTTATAGTGAGGAAAATGAGGGGGTGTGAGGATCCTGAGGATGAGCAGTGGCACTAGCGGCTGCTCTACGGTGGGGCCGCTTAGGTATCACAAGGGTTTAGCTTGTGCCGAAACGATGGTCGGGGGTTGCTTCGCCTCTCGTGCAGAGATGACGTCCTTGGCAATCAGTACCGCCGCCCTTTCTGGGTGAGAGCAGCTGATTTGCATATGGAGCATTCATCCCTGTAATGGCACAAGCTAAAACCCTGTGAGACCTGAGCGGCCGCACCGTAGAGCAGGCACTAGTGCCACTGCTTGTCCTCAGGACCCTCACAAACCCCCCCCATTTCCTCACAATAAAAATGTATTTCAGTGACATTTCGGTGCTCTCTGAAGAACCCCTTAGGTCAGCACTTCATGGAGACCAGATGTCTGAATCTAGCACCTTGGATGGAATAAGTCACGACCAGGTACGCAATACCAACCGACAGGATGCCCCAGTGATGCCACGTGTGCCGGCGTCATGTGATCACACATGTACATAGAACATTGTAAAAGAAGAAATCCCTTAACGTATCATTAAATGAATCCCTTCTCTAAGCCGAGCTTTAGGATATTGGACTCGTGACCCTGGCCAGTGATAGACTCCTGCACCTACGTGATGCTTACTAGACATGTGCGACTCGGTTCTGAACTATCAGGAAATAGTCTGAAATATCAGCAGTTCGGGAATTTAAAACGGCCAACATCCAAATCAAATCGTTTTCTAATAAAACTTCAAATCAATCCGAACTTTTCAGATTATGATCAGCCGGGCCCGAATAAAACCAGCAGCGCTAATCCTATGACACCCAGTAACTGAAGCCCTAACCTAGCACTAAAGCTAGCCCTAACCTAACCCTAGCACTAAAGCTTGCCTTAACCCTAGCCCTGACCCTAACCCTTGCCTTAACCTAACTCTAGCCCTAATCCTAATCATGTGACACACACGGAAACTGTCAAAATAAGCCTAGCCTAACCTAACTGTAGCCCTAACCCTAGCGCTAATCCTATGACACCCAGTAACTGAGGCCCTAACCTAGCACTAACCCTAGCACTATAACTAGCCCTAACCCTAGCAATAACCCTAGCACTAAAGCTTGCCTTAACCCTAGCCCTGACCCTTGCGTTAACCTAACTCTAGCCCTAATCTAACTCTAGCCCTGACACTAATCATGTGACACACACAGAAACTGTCGCAATAAACCTAGCCCTGGCCTTAATGATATGAAACACGGAAGCTGTAACCCTAACCCCCAACCTAACCATAACCCTAGCCCTGACCTTAATGATACAAAACACAGAATCTTTAACCCTAAGCATAGCCCTAACTCTAACCCTAATCTGACCACGGCTCTAACCTAGCCCTAACCTAACCATAGATCTAACCTAGCCCTAACGCTTACCCTAGCCCTAACCTAACCATAGATCTAACCTAGCCCTAACGCTTACCCTAGCCCTAACCTAACCATAGATCTAACCTAGCCCTAACTCTTACCCTAGCACTAGTCCTAACCCTAATCATATGATGCTCAGTAACTGTCACCCTAACCCTCACCCCCTAAACAATCTTTCTACACACTTTACATGCTGTAAATTCCACATATTGGAAATGGACAAATATATAGATATTCTGAACTGGTTCGATACAGATATTCTCATTTCATTCCAATTATTTCCCAATCCGATATTTTTAGGTTCCGAAACAATCTGAACCAAGTCGAATGCTTCAGCTCTGCACATGTCAAACACCTACAGAGGCTCGCGTGACTTCGTTTTCCACCAGGGTGGACCCAGGAGAGAACAACGGCATCCAGGGGCCCCTGTGTGGCTTCATTGCACCGGCACCAGTGTTTATAGTAAAGTGTTTACATTGGGAACCGGACGGATCCAGGACTAGATCAAAATAAAAGCTGCTGCAACAAGTTCCTATACACAGGCAGCTCCTTATAGTGAGGTGGAGAACATATACCAGTGTGTGGTCATACCACGCCGTACACTAACTCTTATGCATTGTCTGCCACCGATTTTCCAGGTTGTGGTCAAGAAATGGCGCGTCCTCACACAGACGCCTCGCACCTTCTGATCGGCCTTTTAACCAATGAACGACTTTATTGTAAAGGGAAAAATTAACTCTTTGTGTTCCTGTGCATTCAGAAAAATTAACTCTTTGTGTTCCTGTGCATTCATGAAATTAACTCTTTGTGTTCCCGTGCGTTCATGAAATTAACTCTTTGCGTTACAGTGCATTCATGTAAGTAACTCTTTGTGTTACTGTGCGTTCCTGTAATTAATTCTTTGTGTTCCCGTGCGTTCATGAAATTAACTCTTTGTGTTACTGTGCGTTCCTGTGTGTTCATATAATTAACTCTTTGCGTTACTGTGCGTTCATGAAATTAACTTTGCGTTACTGTGCGTTCATGAAATTAACTCTTTGTGTTACTGTGCGTTCATGAAATTAACTCTTTGCGTTACTGTGCGTTCATCATATGTATAATTATCACCTTTCTCCTTCACAAGAAAATTCTGTCTCCATGGGAGTGTTCATGTGTTCCCGTGTTACTGTGTTACTGTGTTGTATCAGCGTGCACAGCTGCAACGTGCAAACACACAAAAGTGAAACCAGTCGGGGCGGATTCCTTGAACTGACATAAAGAAGTGTAATCTTCCACAGATACAATCAGTCTGTGCGGCCATCGACAGCCGGAGGTACGTGAGCGCGACCCACAACACCACACAGAGACAGAACCAGAGAAAGAGGGAGGAAACGAGGGGAAACAAGGGAGAAGGGAACGAAGCGAGGGGAAACGAGGGAGAAAGGAACGAAGCGAGGGGAAACGAGGGAGAAAGGAACGAAGCGAGGGGAAACGAGGGAGAAAGGAACGAAGCGAGGGGAAACGAGGGAGAAAGGAACGAAGCGAGGGGAAACGAGGGAGAAAGGAACGAAGCGAGGGGAAACGAGGGAGAAAGGAACGAAGCGAGGGAAACGAGGGAGAAAGGAACGAAGCGAGGGGAAACGAGGGAGAAAGGAACGAAGCGAGGGGAAACGAGGGAGAAAGGAACGAAGCGAGGGGAAACGAGGGAGAAAGGAACGAAGCGAGGGGAAACGAGGGAGAAAGGAACGAAGCGAGGGGAAACGAGGGAGAGGGAACGAAGCGAGGGGAAACGAGGGAGAAGGGAACGAAGCGAGGGGAAACGAGGGAGAAAGGAACGAAGCGAGGGGAAACGAGGGAGAAAGGAACGAAGCGAGGGGAAACAAGGGAGAAAGGAACGAAGCGAGGGGAAACGAGGGAGAAAGGAACGAAGCGAGGGGAAACGAGGGAGAAAGGAACGAAGCGAGGGGAAACGAGGGAGAAAGGAACGAAGCGAGGGGAAACGAGGGAGAAAGGAACGAAGCGGGGGAAACGAGGGAGAAAGGAACGAAGCGAGGGGAAACGAGGGAGAAAGGAACGAAGCGAGGGGAAACGAGGGAGAAAGGAACGAAGCGAGGGGAAACGAGGGAGAAAGGAACGAAGCGAGGGGAAACGAGGGAGAAAGGAACGAAGCGAGGGGAAACGAGGGAGAAAGGAACGAAGCGAGGGGAAACGAGGGAGAAAGGAACGAAGCGAGGGGAAACGAGGGAGAAAGGAACGAAGCGAGGGGAAACGAGGGAGAAGGGAACGAAGCGAGGGGAAACGAGGGAGAAGGGAACGAAGCGAGGGGAAACGAGGGAGAAAGGAACAAAAAGAGGGGAAACGAGGGAGAAAGGAACGAAGCGAGGGGAAACAAGGGAGAAAGGAACGAAGCGAGGGGAAACGAGGGAGAAAGGAACGAAGCGAGGGGAAACGAGCGAGAAGGAACGAAGCGAGGGGAAACGAGGGAGAAAGGAACGAAGCGAGGGAAACGAGGGAGAAAGGAACGAAGCGAGGGGAAACGAGCGAGAAAGGAACGAAGCGAGGGGAAACCATGGAGAAAGGGAGGAAGCGAGGGGAAACAAGGGAGAAGGGAACGAAGTGAGGGGAAACAAAGGAGAAGGAACGAAGCAACTGGAAACGAGGGAGAAGGGAACGAAACAAGGGAGAAGGAACGAAGCGAGGGGAAACAAGGGAGAAAGGAACGAAGCGAGGGGAAACCAGGGAGAAAGGAACGAAGCGAGGGGAAACAAGGGAGAAGGGAACAAAGCGAGGGGAAACAAGGGAGGAAGCGAGGGGAAACAAGGGAGGAAGCGAGGGGAAACAAGGGAGGAAGCGAGGGGAAACAAGGGAGGAAGCGAGGGGAAACAAGGGAGGAAGCGAGGTGAAACAAGGGAGGAAGCGAGGGGAAACAAGGGAGGAAGCGAGGGGAAACAAGGGAGAAAGGAACGAAGCGAGGGGAAAAAAGAGAAAATGAAGGAAAAAGATGGAGTAATAGACAAAACCAGGGAAAATTAAATAAATGGAAAAAATAAAGAAAAAAATAGGAAAAAAGAGAAAAGTTGGCAAAAGAAGATTAAAAACAGGCAAAAACTAAAGATAGACAAAATGCGGAGCGAAGGTGATAAAGAGCAGGATGTTGGAGACAGAAAGAAAGAGGGAGCAGAGGAACAGACAGGACGTGAGGATTAGTGCAGGAACAGACAGGAGGGAGAGAGGAATCCAAAACTTTCTAAGAAACAGAGAGAGACTGACAGAGGAGGGGACAGAGAGCGACGGAAATGGACAGAGGGGGACAGAGAGGGATGGAGAGGAAATGAGAGGGATAGAGGGGATAGAGAGGGATAGAGGAGACAGAGGGGATAGAGGGGGACAGAGGGATAGAGGGGACAGAGAGGGATAGAGGGGACAGAGAGGGATAGAGGGGACAGAGAGGGATAGAGGGGATAGAGGGGGATAGAAGGGACAGAGAGGGACAGAGAGGGACAGAGAGGGATAGAGGGATAGAGGAGACATAGAGGTGATAGAGAGGGATAGAGGGGATAGAGAGGGATAGAGGGGATAGAGAGGGATAGAGGTGATAGAGAGGGATAGAGGAGACATAGAGGGGATAGAGAGGGATAGAGGGGATAGAGAGGGATAGAGGGGATAGAGAGGGATAGAGGGGATAGAGGAGACAGAGGGATAGAGGGGATAGAGAGGGACAGAGGGGATAGAGAGGGATAGAGGGGATAGAGAGGGATAGAGGGGATAGAGAGGGATAGAGGGGATAGAGAGGGATAGAGGGGATAGAGAGGGATAGAGGGGATAGAGAGGGACACAGGGGATAGAGAGGGATAGAGGAGACAGAGAGGAGACGAGAGGGGATAGAGAGGGACAGAGGGGATAGAGAGGGACAGAGGGGATAGAGGAGACAGAGGGAATAGAGGAGACATAGAGGTGATAGAGAGGGATAGAGGGGATAGAGAGGGATAGAGGGGATAGAGGAGACATAGAGGGGATAGAGAGGGATAGAGGGGATAGAGGAGACAGAGGGGATAGAGGAGACAGAGGGAATAGAGGAGACATAGAGGTGATAGAGAGGGATAGAGGGGATAGAGAGGGATAGAGGGGATAGAGGAGACATAGAGGGGATAGAGAGGGATAGAGGGGATAGAGGAGACAGAGGGGATAGAGGGGGACAGAGAGGGATAGAGGGGATAGAGGAGACATAGAGGGGATAGAGAGGGATAGAGGGGATAGAGGAGACAGAGGGGATAGAGGGGGACAGAGAGGGATAGAGGGGGACAGAGGATAGAGGAGACAGAGAGGATAGAGGAGACAGAGAGGATAGAGGGGACAGAGAGGGATAGAGAGGGATAGAGGGGATAGAGGGGACAGAGAGGGATAGAGGGGACAGAGAGGGATAGAGGAGACAGAGGGGATAGAGGAGACAGAGAGGATAGAGGAGACAGAGAGGGATAGAGGGGACAGAGAGGGATAGAGGGGATAGGAGGGATAGAGGGGACAGAGAGGGATAGAGGAGACAGAGAGGGATAGAGGGGGACAGAGAGGGATAGAGGGGATAGAGAGGGATAGAGGGGACAGAGAGGGATAGAGAGGGATAGAGAGGACGAGAGGGGATAGAGGGGACAGAGGGATAGAGGGGACAGAGAGGATAGAGGAGACAGAGAGGATAGAGGAGACAGAGAGGGATAGAGGGGGATAGAGGGGATAGAGGGGACAGAGAGGATAGAGGAGACAGAGAGGGATAGAGAGGGATAGAGGGGATAGAGGGGACAGAGAGGGATAGAGGGGACAGAGAGGGATAGAGGAGACAGAGAGGGATAGAGGAGACAGAGAGGGATAGAGGAGACAGAGAGAATAGAGGAGACAGAGAGGGATAGAGGGGGACAGAGAGGGATAGAGAGGGATAGAGAGGGATAGAGAGGGATAGAGAGGGATAGAGAGGGATAGAGGGGACAGAGAGGGATAGAGGGGGACAGAGAGGGATAGAGGAGACAGAGAGGGATAGAGGGGGACAGAGAGGGATAGAGGAGACAGAGAGGGATAGAGGGGGACAGAGAGGGATAGAGGGGACAGAGAGGGATAGAGGAGACAGAGGATAGAGGAGACAGAGAGGGATAGAGGAGACAGAGAGGGAATAGAGGAGATAGAGGGGGACAGAGAGGGATAGAGGGGGACAGAGAGGGATAGAGAGGGATAGAGGGGGACAGAAGGGATAGAGGAGACAGAGAGGGATAGAGGGGGACAGAGAGGGATAGAGGAGACAGAGAGGGATAGAGGGGGACAGAGAGGGATAGAGAGGGATAGAGGGGACAGAGAGGGATAGAGGAGACAGAGGATAGAGGAGACAGAGAGGGATAGAGGAGACAGAGAGGGATAGAGGAGACAGAGAGGGATAGAGGAGATAGAGGGGGACAGAGAGGGATAGAGGGGGACAGAGAGGGATAGAGAGGGATAGAGGGGACAGAGAGGGATAGAGGAGACAGAGGAGGGATAGAGGAGACAGAAGGGATAGAGGAGACAGAGAGGGATAGAGGAGACAGAGAGGATAGAGGAGACAGAGAGGGATAGAGGAGACAGAGAGGGATAGAGGAGACAGAGAGGGATAGAGGAGACAGAGAGGGATAGAGGGGGACAGAGAGGGATAGAGGGGGACAGAGAGGGATAGAGGGAACAGAGGGAACAGAGGGATAGAGGGAACAGAGGGGACAGAGGGATAGAGGGGACAGAGAGGGATAGAGGGGACAGAGGGATAGAGGGGACAGAGGGATAGAGAGGGGACAGAGGGAGAGGACAGAGAGGGATAGAGAGGACAGAGAGGGATAGAGGGACAGAGGGGTCAGAGAGGGATAGAGGGGACAGAGAGGGATAGAGGGGACAGAGGGATAGAGGGGACAGAGAGGGATAGAGGGGACAGAGGGGACAGAGAGGGATAGAGGGACAGAGAGGGATAGAGGGGACAGAGAGGGATAGAGAGACAGAGAGAGGGATGGAGAGGACAGAGAGGGATAGAGGACAGAGAGGGATGGAGAGGACAGAGAGGGATAGAGAGGACAGAGAGGGATGGAGAGGACAGAGAGGGATAGAGAGGACAGAGAGGGATAGAGAGGACAGAGAGGGATAGAGAGGACAGAGAGGGATAGAGAGGACAGAGAGGGATAGAGAGGACAGAGAGGGATAGAGAGGATAGAGGATAGAGAGGGATAGAGAGGACAGAGAGGGATAGAGAGGGAGAAATGGAAGGAGATGGAGAGGGACTACGAGAGACTCGGGACAGAGAGAGCAAAGAGGGTCTGAGGAGAAAAAAAGAGATTACGCGGGACGGGGGCTTGATGGTTGATATAAAGGGACGGGGGCTTAATGACTGATATAAAGAGATGGGGGCTTAATGACAGATATAAAGGGATGGGGGGCTTAATTACCGATAGAAAGGGACGGGGGTTTAATGACTGATATAAAGAGATGGGGGCTTTGTGACCGATTATAAAGAGACGGGGTGTGTTTACTGTGTGATGGATAGAGTCAGAGGGTTATGCCGATTGAACGGGGGGCTTAGGTCTGGGACTGGGTGGGATAGGATACAGAGAGGCTCAGGCCGGACACAGACGATTCGCTTCATGGATCTGTTTGATTTGCAGAGAATCATGCAAGCCACGATGAACACCGTGTCGGTGCAGCCGATGGCCGTCACGCAAACTGTGACAATGGTGCAAGCAAACGGTTGGAGTACGGGGATCTGTGATTGCTGCGATGACTGCGGGATCTGTAAGTGACAGGCCTGTGTCAAACATAAAGGGAGGTCACCACGGGCCTGCATCCAACATAAAGGGAGGTCACCACAGGCCTGCATCCAACATAAAGGGAGGTCACCACAGGCCTGCTTCCAACATAAAGGGAGGTCACCACAGACCTGTGTCAAACATAAAGGGAAGTCCTCTCACCAAGAGGGAGATAGTATTGTAAAAAAAACAAACAGAAAACCTGCCCCTTAAAACCAGGCCCTGACACATACAGGTATTCTATTAGCGCCTCTGGGTGTAAAACTGCCTGATATACTCAGTGCTGGTCCTGCCGTGCTCCCGGGTCTCTGTGAGTGAATGAATGTCCTCACTGAGGGCCCAATCACCCGGTAAACGCGAAAACACTATCGCTAATGAAAAATATTAGTCGCTAAAGTCTAGCACCTGCTGGAAGATCACCTCGCTGGCGCAGGTTTGGGGACACGATCAGTTAGCGCACACTATCCAAACACTGACCTCCCACTAAGGCCGGGGTCAGACAAGCGTAGTAAGAGTGGAAAGAACGTCCGTGAGAGTGAACGTTTCTTCCCCTCAACGCCCGTCTGGCTGACTCGCTGAGCGCAGTTAGTGCCTCCTATGGAGGATCGCACTTTGCAGCCACGTCAATGCGCGTTCTAGCACTTTAAAGGGGAGGCTTGCTGCACGGACCCTGTCACGCGTGCGCAACAGTGTGTGGCCGGCCCTGTCGCAGCGTCATAACGTCAACATAGTGCACTCGTCTGACCCCAGCCTAAAGCGGTTGTGCGCACAGCATAGAACTGCTTTTTTCCAGTGCAAAGTGGGCGGACACACCTGATCCTGCCAAAAAATACATTGTTACAGCGTATCTGAAGGGCACTCACAGGGGCAGCGGTGAGATGGAGCTTTACAGTGGGGTTCTGCAGGTCACCGTGCATCATGATCTACACAGGGTTAAATACACATTCGTCACATTAAATAAAGACCTGCATTCGAGGGATTCTGGGATAACCTGTGTGTTCATCTATGGTTACAGAGACCCGTATAATAAATTCATGCTGAGGGGCAGCGCATGGAAAATGCCACCTTGCAGCATGTATAATCCATACGCTGTGGATAAGAAATCCACACAGAAGCCCAGGAGCTGAAGCTCTCTAGCGCTTCCCATGTTAAGTACAGGAGGCGCAAAGTACAGGAAGCTCGCGCTATAAAACGCCGTCACCGATGCGCTAAGGGTTTTTTCAGTTTTTTAGCGAGAGGTGGATGATCTGTTGGTCATGCGCTGGACTCAATAAAGCTGGCGGTAATGTTAGCGCAGACCGGGTGATCGTGCCCTGAAGCTCTGCTGCCCCATACGGCACCCCATTCGGCGCCCCCTACAGACACGAGGGCAGATTTCTCTGTTACTGGAGATTCGCCTCTTTGGAATTTCATTCCTAGCTGTTTTCCAGGATCTTCTTGTCCCCAGGATCCACGCTGGCAAGGATTACAGATATTGCAGAGATTATTATTAATTTATATAGCGCCAGCATATTCCGCAGCGCTGTACAATGGGCTAGGATTGCAGGTTTTTCAAGTCTTGTCAGTCTGGCCCTGCACACATTTTTATATTTTGTCTCTGGCTGTTATGTATCAGTATTCAGTCTCACCTACTACAGAGATTTACATGCTTTGTCAGGTGAGCTTACAATCAAAAAGCCGTTCAGCCTGTCTAATACCCTGTGCTCCTACACAAACTATTATATTATGTAATGCGTCAATTGATTGCAAAATAAAATACACGGCTGGAGGAGCGCAGGAGAGAGGTCAGAGCCTGGATATAAAGTGCTAGCTCCTGGGGTTAGCTTTCCCTTGAAATGCCCATTCCTGAGGAATGTATGACGATACGAGCGTCCAGAGAGATGGAGGCACAGCACCACAAGAAGCTGAGAAGCCGTATCTCGGCTACTTTATTCTTTGATATTTTTTCTCCAGTTTCAATTTTGTGATTTTCCCATGATGCAACGTGTACCAAAATCTTATGGAAAGTCTCGCTTTACAGCTGTGGTAAAGGATAAAGCAGCAGTGAAGAGACAATGTGGTGGGGGAAGTGGATGATTAGACAAGACTGCAGGGGTCTACTGTGTTCTCCAGGCTACCTGAGATAAGGCTACCTTTTCATTCCTCACTCTCACAACCCCTTCCTTTTCATTCCTCGCTCGCACAACCCCTTCCTTCTCATTCCTCGCTCGCACAACCCCTTCCTTCTCATTCCTCGCTCGCACAACCCCTTCCTTCTCATTCCTCGCTCGCACAACCCCTTCCTTCTCATTCCTCGCTCGCACAACCCCTTCCTTTTCATTCCCCACTCTCACAACCCCTTCCTTTTCATTCCCCACTCTCACAACCCCTTCCTTTTCATTCCCCACTCTCACAACCCCTTCCTTTTCATTCCCCACTCTCACAACCTCTTCCTTTTCATTCCCCACTCTCGCAACCCCTTCCTTATCATTCCCCACTTGTCTCTCACAACCCCTATCTTTTAATTGTCCACTCACAACCCCTTACTTTTCATTCCCCATTCTCACAACCCCTTCCTTTTCATTCCTCTCACAACCCCTTCCTTATCATTCCCCACTTGTCTCTCACAACCCCTTTTCATTCCTCTCACAACCCCTTCCTTTTCATTCCCCACTTGTCTCTCTCAACCCCTTCCTTTTCATTCCCACTCTCACAACCCCTTCCTTTTCATTCCCCACTTGTCTCTCACAACCCCTTCCTTATCATTCCCCACTTGTCTCTCACAACCCCTTCCTTATCATTCCCCACTTGTCTCTCACAACCCCTATCTTTTCATTCCCCACTCACAACCCCTTCCTTTTCATTCCCCACTCACAACCCCTTCCTTTTCATTCCCCACTCACAACCCCTTCCTTTTCATTCCCCACTCACAACCCCTTCCTTTTCATTCCCACTCACAACCCCTTCCTTTTTCATTCCCCACTCACAACCCCTCCTTTTCATTCCCCACTCACAACCCCTTCCTTTTCATTCCCCACTCTCACAACCCCTTCCTTTTCATTCCCCACTTGTCTCTCACAACCCCTTCCTTATCATTCCCCACTTGTCTCTCACAACCCTTCCTTATCATTCCCCACTTGTCTCTCACAACCCTATCTTTTCATTCCCACTCACAACCCCTTCCTTTTCATTCCCTCTCACAACCCCTTCCTTTTCATTCCCCACTCTCACAACCCCTTCCTTTTCATTCCCCACTCTCACAACCCCTTCCTTTTCATTCCCCACTTATCATTCCCCACTTGTCTCTCACAACCCCTTCCTTATCATTCCCCACTTGTCTCTCACAACCCCTTCCTTTTCATTCCCCACTCACAACCCCTTCCTTTTCATTCCCCACTCACAACCCCTTCCTTTTCATTCCCCACTCTCACAACCTTCATTTTCATTCCCCACTCTCACAACCCTTCCTTTTCATTCCCCACTCTCACAACCCCTTCCTTTTCATTCCCACTTATCATTCCCCACTTGTCTCTCACAACCCCTTCCTTATCATTCCCCACTTGTTCTCTCACAACCCCTTCCTTATCATTCCCCTTGTCTCTCACAACCCCTTCCTTTTCATTCCCCACTCACAACCCTTCCTTTTCATTCCCACTCACAACCCCTTCCTTTCATTCCCCACTCTCACAACCTTCATTTTCATTCCCCACTCTCACAACCCCTTCCTTTTCTTTCCCCACTCTCACAACCCCTTCCTTATCATTCCTCACTCTCACAACCCCTTCCTTTTCATTCCCCACTCTCACAACCCCTTCCTTTTCATTCCCCCACTCTCACAACCCCTTCCTTATCATTCCCCACTTGTCTCTCACAACCCCTTCCTTTTCATTTCTCGCTCTCAGAACCCCTTCTTTTTCATTCCTCACTCACAACCCCTTCTTTCTTATGCCCCACTCGTCTCTTACAACCCTTCCTTCTTATCCCCCACTCTCACAACCCCTTCAGTCTCATTCCCTGCTCTCACAACCCCTTCATTCTTATCCCCACTCTCATAGTCCCTTCCTTATCATTCCTCACTCTCACAACCCTTTGTTTTCATTCCCCACTCTCAGAACCCCTTCCTTCTCATTCCTCACTCACAACCCCTTCATTCTTATCCCCATGCTCACAACCCCTTCATTCTCATTCCCTGCTCTCACAACCCTTCTTCTCATTCCTCACTCTCACAACCCCTTCCTTCTTATCCCCCACGCTCACATCCCCTTCCTTCTCATTCCTCGCTCTCACAAACCCTTTCTTCTCATTCCCCGCTCACAACCCCTTTCTTCTCATTCCTCACTCTCACAACTAGGGATGAGCTGTTCGGTTCGATCTATTCAGTTCAATTCGAACATCGCCCGTTTTGCTGTTCGTCGAACTCCGAACATTTCCGCGAGTTCGCCGCATGTTCGCCCACAATGCACTTTTCCACTGGTCTGAAGCTTCTAATTGGCTGCAGCCTGCACCTGACCACAGTTTAGGTGCAAGACAGGTGCAAGACTATGCCAATCACGGCTCAATCATGGGCTCACACAGCTAAGTCCCGCAGCACACTATATAAGGCTTCACTCAGCCACAAGGCGTGTTTTTTGAGGAGATAGTGTGTGTTCTCACTGCCAGCAGCTATTGGGGGGGGGCTCATTTCTACAAAATATCTGGGAATTGTAATCTGTGTGTTCTCACTGCGAGCAGCTATTGTGGGGGTCTCATTTCTACAAAATATCTGGGAATTGTTGTAATCTGTGTGTTCTCACTGCGAGCAGCTATTGTGGGGGTCTCATTTCTACAAAATATCTGGGAATTGTTGTAATCTTTGTTCTCACTGCCAGCAACAATTGTGGGGGGTCTCACTTCTAGAAGATATCTGGGAATTGTTGTAATCTGTGTGTTCTCACTGCCACCCATCAGGGGGTCTCACTCATTTATAGGAGGTTCCTGGGAATTGAAATCTGTGTCTTGTCACTGCCACCCATCAGGGGGTCTCACTGATTTATAGGAGGTTCCTGGGAATTGTAATTTGTGTCTTGTCACTGCCGCCCATCAGGGGGTCTCACTGATTTATAGGAGGTCCCTGGGAAATGCAATCTGTGTCTTGTCACTGCCACCCATCAGGGTGTCTCACAGACTTGTAGCAGATATCTGCGAATTATAACTTGTGTCGTCACTGCCACCCATCAGGGGGTCTCACTGATTTATAGGTGGTTTCTGGTAATTTTAATCTGTGTCTTGTCACTGGCTGCCAGCTATCAGGGTGTCTCACTGAGTTATACCAGAGTTCTGGAAATCTTTAATCTAGATATTGCATATCTCCAATATTTATAACAGAGTTGAATCCGAGTTCTGTATATCTTTAATCTATATATCACTCACCATGTCAGAAAGACCAAAATGGACAGGCAGACGCTCCCAGACACAGATAAGAGGGCAAGCAGCCTCTGTGTCGGGAGGCTGTGCCTCTTGTCGTTGTGGACGTGGTGTATCCTCTGCAGGGGCACGCTTGTCCTTTCTAACTGTTGCTGCTGCTTAAGATGGCCAGCACCAGAGGATTTGGTAGCTTGGCTAACTAACCAGGCCATCCTCATCCTCCGAGTCCTCTGCCAGCCAGGCTTGTAGTGGTTTACAGTCCACCTCAGTTGCCAAAGCATCTAATGCAGCCTCCATGTCCACAGCTACTCCTGCCGTAGCCGCACTATCACACATGGAGGAGTCAGCTGAATAGTTTGACTACAATGACAGTGACATGCTGCTTGAGGATGCACAGCAACTACAGTGCTCTGATTCAATCTCTGAGGTTGAGGAAGGGAGTATAATCAACCTAGAGGAAGGGGGTGCCAGTGACACATAAATAACTGGCACTCATGTTCCCCCAGCAGCCGCAGCATATTGTGAGGTTGGCTCCAGTGACGAGGAGATAGGGGGCGATGACGATGATGAGGTCACTGACTCCACCTGGGTGCCTGATTGAACAGAGGAGTCAAGTGAGGAGGAGGAGGCACAACAAACACGAGGCATGACAAACGTCCTCTATGACCAACCATAGCCAGTCCAAGCATAGATGTCAGAGCTGCTCAGGTGCAGAGTGCTGTTGTCTCAAAGCACACGTCCAGGAACTCTGCTGTCTGGGAGTTCTTCTGAGAAATGTGCAGCAGACTGCACCGTTGCTATTTGTAATCTAGGTCAGATGAGGATCAAGGCGTGGGAAAGACATCCAACGCTTGGTACCCTGCTTGAGGCGACATATGACCACCTGCCACGTATCCCGTTGGCACAACACTTTGCATAGGTCCTCCTCATCTGTCTCTACCCCACTATATGTCCTGCCATGTCATTGCCTACAACCTCCACCGACAGGGATGATGCTACAGTAATGGGTGCACAGGTCCTTCCTCACAATGTGACAGCATCCATCAGCTGAAGATTTACGCAGTCAGATTACATTGTCCCAGCTGCTGCAGCGTAAGAAAAAATATAGTCCCAACCATCCAAGCACAGCATCTAAATGCCAGCTTAGCAAAATTACTCGCATTACAGCTGCTGCCTTTCAGCTGGTGGACTCTGCTTCCTTCCATGAATTTGCTGAATGTGCTGTACCACAGTGGCAGGTTCCAAAACGCCATTTTTTTCACGGAAGGCCATTCCAGTACTATAACCAGCACGTGGAACACAATGTTATGGAGTCATTGGGAAAGGCAGTCAGCAGCAAGGTGCACATGACTTTAGACACGTGGTCCAGCAAGCATGGACAGGGCCGTTACATTTCCTTCACGGCACACTGGGTAACTCCGATTGCAGCTGGGAGGGATCCAAGACGGGGCTCTGTGCTGGAGCTTGTTCATCCACCACACCTCCAGAAAGCTGCTTGTATGAGGTCTGTCTGCTCCACCACTACCTCTTCCTCCTGCTCTGTCTCTCGAGAAGTGGCAGTTAAACTGACACGACAGGGGCTACGCAATGGCTCAAGCAAAAAGATGCCATACTGTGCTTGAGCTGGTTTGTTTAGGGGACAGGAGCCACACCGGGCCAGAAATTCTGTCAGCTCTGCAGGGGCAGGTGCAGAGATGGTTAACACACGCCACGCGCTTGAGCTGGGAATGGTCGTCTGTGATAATGGCAGCAACCTTCTCTCCGCCCTACGCCAGGGTAAGTTGACGCATGTACCATGCCTAGCACACGTCCTAAATCTGGTGGTACAGCGTTTCCTAACCAGGTACCCAGGGCTGGCAGAGCTTCTCAGCCAGGCCAGAAAAGTCTGCAGCCACTTCAGACAGCCATTCCCAGCAAGTGTTTGCCTGGAAGAAATTCAAAGAGAATTCCACCTTCCCACAAACCATCTGATCTGTGACATGCCCAGGTGGAACTCGACATTAGCAATGCTGCTGCGTCTGCACAAGCAGCAGAGGGCCATCAATGAGTACCTGTGTGAGTGTGGCACAAGGACAGGTTCAGGTCAACTTGTTTTTTTTTCCCCTCCAGCAGTGGCTGATGATCAAGGATGCATGCACTGTACTGTCACCACTTGAGGAGGCAATGAGGATGGTGAGCAGGGACAGTGCATGCATCAGTGACACAATTCCTTTAGTGTTCCTGCTGGAGCACACTCTGCGGGGAATTATAGATGTGGCACTAGAGGCAGAGCAGCAGGAGGAAGAGGAGGCCTTCCCTAGCTCTCAAGGCCCCAGTCTTTATGCAGACAGCATTCCTGCGGGTCCTCAGATCAGACAGGAGGCGGATGAGGAGAAATATTTAAGTACTGGGGGGCATTGAAGGTGGGGATTCCTCAAGGGAGGGTTTTGTGTGCCCAGAAACCCAAGGACTAGTACGTGGCTGGGAGGAGGAAATGCACGATGGAGTCATCCTCATTGAACTGGAAGACTCGGAAGCTAATGCCACCTCCAACCTACGCTGCATGGGCTCCCTTATCCTGCAAAGCCTGCTAAAAGACCCCAGGATTCGTGCTATCAAGGATAGGGATCATTACTGGTTGGCAAGCCTTCTTGATCCACGATACAAGGGTAAAGTTGCAGAGCTCATCCTGCCCGCACAGAGGAAGCACAGGATGAAACAACTTGAGGACGCTCTAAAGCGACACTTGTAGAACACCTTTACAGGCACTGGTAGGTTACCAAGTGATGACACAGGTGCTTCTGAGGCTGCAGATGATCAGAGGAAGAGTGGTGAAGGCCGGGGCCGCTTGACTGATGCCTTTTTAAATTTGTTTAGTCCACGACGCCCAGGGACGTCAAATGTAGGCACCCATTGCCAGTGTCTTAACCATATGGTGCAGGACTAACTAGGGGCAAGGGCAGACCTGGATACCTTAACAGCAGATGATCCACTGGCTTACTGGGTGTTGAGATTGGATCACTGGCCAGAATTTAGCCAATATGCTATGCACCTCCTAGGTTGCCCTTCATCCAGCGTGCTTTCTGAAAGGACGTTCAGTGCCGCTGGAGGTTTTGTCACAGACAAAAGAGTGCGTCTGTCCACCGACTCTGTAGACCGGCTGACATTTATAAAAATGAATCAGTCCTGGATCAGCAGCTATCAATCCCCTGATGCTGACGTAACTGAATAGATCGGGGATCTCTTCTGCATTCCCAAAAGCTCCACCATTGCACTCTTCCACAATACCACAAAGGGGCTACAGTGTGAAGGCACTTGCTGACACCAAAGGCACAATATTTGGGTCCACTGCCACTGACGCCTATACCAGATTCATATCATTTTAACATTGGACCGCAGGGGCCAACCCTGCACTCTTCCACAATACCATAGAGGGGTTACGATGTGATGGCACTGTTGCCGACACTAAAGGCCCAATTTTAAAGCACCTATTGTTACTTTCATCCAAAACCTGCATAAGTTTCACCATAATTTAGCCAAAAAAAATCACTAAACTTGTTCTGCGCGTCCTAAAATGTCTCCTCTTTTCATACAGACTGCCGCCTCAAGCAGTTGTTTAAAGGAAAACCATTTACCGTCATTTGAAATGTCATTTTTTTTTTAATGTTGCTATACATACTACAAATCCGCCACTTCACGGACAGGTTATGGGATCTCCTGGGCACGATATTTGAAGGAATTTTTTTTTTTCTATTCGTAACCTTTATTTCATGGAAAACTCACTGTTCCTTTAACCACTTCGCTGCGGTGGACGCGCTCAGCGCGTCCAACCGCAGGTAGCGTTCCATGCGGTGGAAGCGCTGAGCGCGTCCTCTCTTTGGGGCCAGCGTTCGGTGTCAGCCATCCTCGATGTCAGCCCAGCACCTGGAACCGCCGCCGGAGTAATTAGGTGTCATCGCGGGGGCGCGATGACACCTAATTCAGGCGCCCCCCCCGCATGTGCGGAGGAGGCGCCTGAAAGGGAGGGGGGGGAGGTCCTTCGGACCTCTCTCCCTCCCGATCGGCGGCGTGCAGGGGGTTAACCCAGGCACCGTTTGGAAGGGCACAGCCTGCCCTTCCAAATGGTACGTGGCATTAACCCCATGGGGGCCGGATCACGAATCGGCGCCGAAAAGCGCCGGTTCGCGATCCTTTCCCGGAGCTGGCCGACATCTTGGATGTCGGCCAAGCTTCCGGGAATGCCCCCTGAGGCCTGGCGTCATCGTGCATAGCACGATGACGCCAGTCCTGGAGTTAACCCCTAACTGCCATGGAGATAGGGGGTTCCAATGAACCCCCTATCTCCCGATCCGTGGCAGTTAGGGGTTAATGTATGGTATTTTTGGATCGGCCAGAGCATGGCCGTTCCAACAATACCAAACATTAGACATGTGCATTCGTTTTAGTACTAAAGCGATTTAGTCCGAATTTTGGGATCATTTAGTTTTAGTATGACTCAAGAGAAACGAAACTGCTCAGTACAAAAAACGAAAGAAACTAAAATAAAATGCACTACATTTTAGTTTCAGTCCTCTTTGTGATATTATATTGATGAGTGAAGGAGACCAGCAATGAAGAGCGCAACATCGCAACATCCGAAGTTCTGCACCCTCCACATCCCAATGCAGGAAGATGTTCTATACAGAGAGGGACATTAATTCAGGAGGATGTTCTATATATTATACAGAGAGGGGTATTAATTAATGCAGGTGATGTTGTATACATTATACAGAGAGGAGTATTAATTAATGCAGGAGGATGTTCTAAACATTATACAGAGAGGAGCCTTTTTTTTTTAGCCTTTAAATCCAGTGGCTGTGAGCGTGGAGATCGGCTGCTTGTTACATTATCTCTCAGTACAATGTATCAGGCTCAGCTGTTACAGTAACTGACTGCTACTCATCACAGCGCTCAGAGTTTCAGTAAAACAAGAAAATAATATTGTTCTAACGTCTTATATATAAAAAAATTATTTACTAGTTTTACTGAAACTCTGAGCGCTGTGATGAGCAGCAGTCAATTACTGTAACAGCTTTGCCTGACACGGGGCAGTATTGCAATGTTTGCTAACTTAACCAGAGCTGTTGTAACTGAAAACCTCCATAGGCTATAATAGCTCTGGGAAGTTTACAACAGCTTGTAACGTTGGGGGCTTCCAGCCCTACCTGTGTGCTTGAGGACAGAAAGTCTGATGCTGCTCGCTGACCACTGCCCGGTTTAAATGGAGACAGGCAGGGAGGTGATTGCATGAGGTGTGGCTTGAGTGGGGGGCGTGGCCTGGTGAAGGTCTTTAAAAACCCTCAGTTTGTTTCAGAAGTTGCCAGATCGTGGTTATCCATCCTGAGCTCCTTGTGCCTGACTGCTATATTGATTTAACCTGTTACTGACCTCTGCTTGTGTTCTGACCATTCTGCCTTCTGTTGCCCTAGACTATTTGCTTGTACTACGCTACTGCTCTGATACCGACCCGGCTATTCCATTTGACCATTCTGAACTCTGTATTCCTGATTCTGGCTCGGCTGACTCCTCTCCGTATTGTTAACCCTTTTCTGTCTAGCTAGTTTACCTGGCCAATTCTAAGGACCAGACAGATAGGGATCATTCACAGCTACACTGTTGGTAGCTTCTGGGTTTTGTGGAGTGTTGGGGGTTAAGTACTGCGTGGTGGGATCTGGGAACCGTGACAACAGCTCTGGTTATGTTAGCACCAGCTATATAATATGGCCCACATTGTGCTGAGAGTGAGAGATACTGTAACAAGCAGCAATCTCAGCCCTCTGAGGAGCCACTACAATAGTAATTGTATCCACTGGTTTTCGGATGAATGAAATTAGTTTTCATACTAAAGAACTGAAAACGAATTTCTTTAGCAACTAAATAAATTGCATTTTAGTACTAATGCATTAGTTCAAAACGAAATTTTGTGCTGTGCACATGTCTACCAAACATGAGTATAAAAAAAGTTTTAAAAAAAAATAAACAAAGTTTTTTTTTTTTTTTTTTGGTTTGTTAGTGTAGCAATATTGTTCCCATTTCAATTATAATGTGAACAATGATGCTGCACTAACGATTTTTGTATGCGGTGCGTTTGTTAAAAATCGTGTAATTTTCCCCAAAAAAAATGTAACGAGACCCCATCTCTAATTTTTTTAACAAGCGCACCCCATACAAAATATAACCGTAATTGCTCGCATGTTAAAATGTGAAAAAAAAACACTTTACACGTTGTAAATTATTGAAAATACATATTTTATTGCATTTTTTGTTATAATATACAGACAGGTCATGACGTATACATATAATAATGACATATTATTAATCTGCCGAGTTTGACGGAAAGAACGATATATAATATGTCTGGGTCATATACTAAAATAAGGCTTCAAAACGCATTTAAACAAGATGAGCAAAACAGGTAAAAATGAGCTCAGCACAGAGGCGGGAAAAGCCTCAGCAGCGAAAGGGTTAAAAATGGTTTTTTTTTTTTTACTTTTTGTCCTTGTTTCCTGTCCCCCAGGGCACTACCCGGACCCCCATACACCTTTTATGGCAAATATCTTGCATATATGCCCTCTTGGAGGGCACTCTAAAATTCCAACTTTCGAGTCCCATTGATTGCATTGAGTTCGGTTTGTGTTCGAACTTTTGAAATTGTTCGAGTTCGAATGCGAACCGAACAGGGGGGTGTTCGGCTCCTCACTACTCACAACCCCTGCTTCTTATCCAACACGCTCACAACCCCTTCCTTCTCATTTCCTCGCTCTCACAACCCCTTTCTTCTCATTCCTCGATATCACAACCCCTTCCTTCTCATTTCCTGCTCGCAGTCCATTATTTCCTGTTTTCTTTTCCAGGCTGTTGTGCGTTTTGGTGCTTCCCCTGCTTCCAGTGTAAGACGTCGGATGAGTTTGGCGAGTGTCTCTGTCTTCCTCTGTTGGAGTCCGGATGTCTGGGATACTTTGGGATTAGTGGAACTGCTCCTTGTATCTCCCTGGCCATACGGTCAAGTGCGCGGGAGAGATACCGGATCCATGTGAGTAATCAGTCCTAACAATTTCTTGGTCAATCACGGAGCGTCTAGGACTGACACGGCTTTGTGGTGCACGTCTTACAAAGTCTGGCAAATTATACAGAGGCAGGCTCACCAGAAAGCGTCACACGCTGTGGACATGGCCGGCGTCAGAACCAGAGTTATAATATCAGACACAGAACACGTGAATCTTACAAAGAAAAAAGTGATCAGATGGAGAGATAAAACATGGCGAGGTCAGGGCTGTGTTTCTGCAGATGCAAGTGGAAAGACCTTCCATGGATTCATGGTCTTCTTCCAGATGAGACTTGCAGAAAACCCAGAAATAATCTCGACATTTTAACTTATAGAGCAGAATTAACCCTTTCCATGTTTAATTCATTTGTATTATTGTATTTTCACGTAATTCCCAGCATCGATTCAGTAACATGTTACTCTCAGCGATAAAACTAGAGGAATATATACATATATAAAGCCAAAGAAACATGAAACGCGATTTGACGTCACGTTTTATTACACGACCCTGACATATTATATAACCTTATTTTCAGCAGATTCATAATATCGCATTATTATATGTATATGTCATGTCCTGCCAGAATGCTATAACAAAAATTTTAAATAATTGAAATCTGAATGGAAATTCACATTATTTAAAAGTGTGTAAAACATTTTTTTTTCACATTTTACCCAAACTTGTATGTTTATATATTATATGGTTATATATAGAAATGGGATTCTGCTACTGTATTTTTCTGAGAAAATGTGTAATTTTAACTAAAACCTTAAAAAGCAAAATGTTTGCTTGTATTTTGGCGCATTGTGGTTTATGAATAAAACAATTAACTTGCTCGCGGCGTGGGAAATGAGAAGGTGAGTAACGGCAGTGGTATTGCTCATTTTATTTGCTAGGAATAGACAATGCTTTGGAAAAAAAAAAAGAAAAATGTATTATTTATTTTTTTGTACGTTACTCATAACCTGGTCATGTTTGGTATCATTGGAAAGACCATGCTCTGATGTCAGTAATTGGGGGGGCATCCAAGATGTCAGTCTCCTCCAAGAGAAGTCTGCGATCAGTGCCAGATCGGCGCCGGACAGCAGTATTGACATGACCCGCTGAGTGAATCCCACGCACTATAGCAGAGGACTTGCTCAGCCCATTGTTCAACATTCAAGGGTTAAGAGGTGCATTGTTGGAAAGGTCCGACTGTGACCTTTCCAGCGATGCCTCTCGTCTTCCTAGCCCTTCTGGTTAAGGAGATACACGGGTCCAAATGATCCACCCTCCTCTTCAGGCATTTACTCGGCTCTGCCATGTGGCGCCTGAAAATGACATCATCACGTGCCGGCATGATGATATTTGTACGCCGGGAGATGACCCATGGAATGGCCTGACTTAATGAAGTCAGTCCGCTGCAGGACGCAGATCGGAGCAGTCAAGGTCTATGCATTGGCTGCGGAACCCCATGACGTGTGAGTGACGTCCTCTGCATGTTGCGGGGAAACGTGTTGAGCACAAAGACGTGCTGGACGTAGCCACCATTTTCTGTCAGGCACATGTCGCCGTGGTGCTGCATGTTGCTGTTAACGAGTCCCGTATTACATCGTCAATGTTTTGCATTCATTCCCAATGTTGCACGCTAAAGGCGTCAGTCGTGCGGGGCTTGTTATGGTTGTGTGTGTTTCTTCAGAGAGACCCACAAATAGAGGTCCAGGATGGCAAGATCAGGAGACCAGGGTGGTCTCAGATTTTGGAAATGACACAGTCCTCAAAAAAACCCTGTATTGTCTACAGCAGTGTTTCCTACACCTGTCCTCTGGACCCTCCACCTCGCCAGGTTTGCAGGATATGTGAAGCGCAGCACAGGTGATGTGATTGCAGGATTCTGTCTGCATTTCCACAAGGTGATCTGCAAAATCTGGCCTGGTTGAGGGTCCCGAGGAGACGTTTGGGAAACACTGGTCTACAGTGGCTCATGTGATGTGTGACATGCCTTGATCCTGCTGTTCTCATGGCTGTGCTGTTCGCATGGTTATGCTATTCTCACGCCTGCTGTTCTAATTTCTGTGCTGTTCTTGTGGATGTGCTATTCTTGTGGCCATGCTATTGCTATGACTGTGCTGTTGTCTTGGCTGTTATATTCCTATGGCTGTGCTATTGCCATGGCTGTGCTGCTTTACTGGGCGTGCTATTATTGTTTCTGTGCTGTTTTCATGGCTGTGCCATTCGCATGCCTGCACTATTCTTATGGCTGTGCTATTCTCATGGACAGGATATTGTTCTGACTGTGCGGTTGTCGTGGATGTGATATTCATGTGGCATTGCTGTTCTTGTGGCTGTGCTGTTGTTGTGACTGTGCTGCCACCTAGCGGCTGTCTCATTCTGTGATGGGATGTGCTGTACATAAGAGGGAGGTACATTTCCTCAAACTCTCATTAACCTCCATTCATTCATGATCTATAATAAAAACATCGGGTTTGGGTTATATGAATCACCCTGTATAATCACTCCATGGTTTCCTATGTGAAGGAGTCCTTTACGGTGGGCATTAAGGCTGAGTGTAAGTTCTTTAAGTCTATGCTGTTCCTCCTATGACTGGGGTAACCTTGTGCTGATGTGCCTCCTTTTTCTCCCCCTACAGGGATCGATATGCAATGACTGCTGCCTGGTGTGCTGCTGCATGCAGTGCTCGTGGTGCCAGATCGCGCGTGAAATTAAAAAACGCAAGCAGCCGTTCACCCTGGTAACCGCGCAGACCACCAACGTGGTGGTGCCCAATTACAACCAGTTCAATAACTATCCCCCCAGCCCCAGTACTAAGAACCCCCCCCCCAATGGAGACCCCAGCAGTCCTGCACTCCTTCCCTCCAGCACCGGCCAATCTGGCGTTTTTATGTATTTTTAATATATAACATGCGTATTGTGTGAAATAAAGAGACTGAAATCTGTGTGATCCGATAAAACCGTGCGATTCCCTTCTATTACATTACGTGACGCGACAGCTGCTTTCACTTCTCTCTAACCTTACCAGGCCCTTCCCCAGAATCCCCATACGATCCCTGGCTGCCAGCTCCACACTCCCTCTGCTCCCATTTGTTTCACTTACCTCTGCCCCTTAGATTGTAAGCTCACGGGATGTCTGGCTGAGCACCTTTGGAAATTGCTGCATTAAATGAAGGTCTGTCCTTCATTTAATCACTATTAGGTCTCATGTTTGTGCTTCCCCATTGTAAAGCGCTGCGGAATCTGTTGGTGCTATAAACACTGTGACGTTAGCTGCGTGGGAGAACAGTGCTCAATGTTCTGCGTCGCAGGCCTGGAAGGAGCTCATTCAGCACTGCATAATGTATACAACATCCACCTGCATTAATTAATACCCCTCTCTGTATAATGTATAGAACATCCTCCTGAATTAATTAATTAATGCCCCTCTCTGTATAGAACATCCTACTGCATTGGCATGTGGAGGGTGCAGAACTACGGATGTTGCGCTCTTCATTGCTGGTCTCCTTCACTCAATGTAATATCACAAAAAGAACTGAAACTAAAATGTAGTGCATTTTATTTTAGTTTCTTTCGTTTTTTGTACTGAGCAGTTTCGTTTCTCTTGATTCATACGAAAACTAAATTATCCCAAAATTCAGACTAAATCGTTTTAGTACTAAAACGAATGCACATGTCTATTCAGCAGGTCCGAGGCTCCATTGTCCATATAGTCTGACATTTCAACCAGAAATCCTACTGATATATCAGTGCAGCATTCCTCTGCCACACCGCAGCGACGGGATCGGACCTGACCGCCTGAGTACAGTCTGTGACCGCGCACATGTGACCGTTGCTCCCCAAACTCTGCTCATATTGATGTCTGCCCTCTGCAATTCCCCGAACAAGTGGCCGGCGGCCCAGTACGTGGTGACCTCGGCTACATGGAGCAATCATAGTTCTTGCGTCATTCCTGTGCTTGATGACCCCTCTTTTCTCTGCGCTTCCTGATGCAGCTGGCAAGAATCTCCATCCAGCAGACAAATAGGAGAGGTGAGTGGGGGCAGCCCTGTCTGGGGTGGCAGGAAAGTGGTGTCAAGTCAAACTCCAGCAGAGAAGCTACAGAAATCACTGCACATCGGGCTTACTTAGGAAAAGAATCTCTCTGTAGACATGTGCATCTCGTTTCATTCCTAATACAACTTCAGACGTAAACCTCCTCCTCCTTTCCGAAATACGAAAAATTAGCCGTCCGAATTGATGAATCGGCCAAAAATACCGAAACATCAGAAGAAAAAGACAAGAACAACCCTAAATCAATTTTTTTTTTTTTTACATGATCTGAAATGAAGAAAACGACCCAAAATGAAATAAACCTAAACAAAATGATCTGAGATGGAAAGAAAAACGACCCAAATCGATGAAATAAAGAAGAAACGGGACGCAAACGGAACTAAAACTACCCAAAAAGGAAAAAAAAAAGCCTAAACGAAATGATTTGAAATGGAAAAAAAAAAAAACAACAGAACAGAACAGAAGTACAACCCTAAACGAAATGATCGGAGATAAAAAAATAAAAATGGAAAGGATAGGATTCGTCTGATTAAACCTGTCGAATGAAACCACAGAACATCAGGGTTAGAAATTCTAGACCTTATTTCTAACCCCAGCTTCTAACTCTAATAAAAACAGGATGGGAAAAATCAATCTGTTTATTTTTTTAACTTGCAGCAAAAAGTCTATTTTTTTGGATTTTATACTCATTTTTTGGTGAAATTTTAGGTTTCCTAATATATTGTGAAGCAGCGAGGCTTTTTTTCTTTTCTGAACGCAGCTGTATTATTTTCTTTAATTTCTTTTGGTGCTAATTTGGAACCATGGACAGCAGCCCCGCGGGGCTCCGGAGCTATCTATGGTGCTGAAACATTGAATACATTGCCGAATGCAGCTGGACTGAAAAGAAAATAAAGGCTTGATGCTTACAAAAAATTAGGAAACCTAAAATTTCAAAAAAAATCCAGAAAAATGCCTACAAAATCTGAATAAAGCGACTTTTTGCTGCAAGCGAAAACCGTAACGGTTGAATATATATTTAATAAACAGGGAATATTTCTTACATTGAAACCTGTGGGATTATTTTGTACGACTGCTATTTTCATTTTATTGTATACTGTGTCATATAAAGGCTGCCATCCAGAGTTTACAACCTCTCCTCCCAGTGAGATTTCTGCCTGTATGCTGATTATCTGACAGATTCACACAGGGTCTGTATTATCAGCATACAGGCAGAAATCTCACTGGGAGGAGAGGTTGTAAACTCTGGATGGCGGCCTTTATCTGACAGATTCACACAGGGTCTGTATTAAGGCCGCCATCCAGAGTTTACAACCTCTTCTCCCAGTGATATTTCTGCCTGTATGCTGATAATACAGACCCCGTGTGAATCTGCCAGATAAAGGCCGCCAGAGTTTACAACCTCTCCTCCCAGTGAGATTTCTGCCCGTCAGCTGATAATACAGACCCTGTGTGACACGGTGTCAGATAAGGGACACATCTAGAATTTAGAACCTTTCATCCCAGTGAGATTTCTGTACAGGATAAACAGATACAAAAAAATGAGAGAATGTACATTAGGTTTTTACAATCGCAGAAAAACACTTTCCGAGCAAAATGTCCTATTTCCCCCCCCCCCATTAATTTTCATTCCACATATAGAGCTTACTATATGAAACACACGAAGGCTGCGAATGTCTGCGCCGGCAAACTGTATTAACCTGCACCCAGAGCTGCGCATCGCGGGGTTAAACACCCATCCGGCATGTGACTCAGAGTGAGCTCGAGCGGATACAAAACCCGAAACTAACAGTCTCAGATTCGTTTCTCTGTAAAAGGGGGAGAAAAAATGCATCACGAAAACTCGACCAAAAACCCCCAAAAAAGCAGAATATTTTCTTTTCATGTCAGAGAAAAATCAAAACAAGCTTTAGCAAAACTGAAATCCGAGCACAGAGGCTCCATGAGCCAAGGATGGAGGGGGTCACTTCGGGTTGGGGTACCACCCCCTCGGCAATCAGAAGGTTAAATAAACCATAAACCCCTCTGTTCCCCTAAAATCCTCTCTGTGCTGAGCCCGCATGAAGCTCAGCATCTTCTGCACAGCCCGGAGGCAATACACGTGTAAAGAGGAAAGATACATCCTGTGTAACTGCTGCTGCAAACCTCCCGCCCGGGGGAACGACAGGACCTGCAATGTGTCCACCCTCACCCCAGCTCCACCATGTGCAACTTCCTGGATCACCAACAGAAAGCGTTAATACCTGGAATATCCTCCCAGTGAGAGCAGTAACAGTGCTATAGAAAGGGTAGTAGATACATGGAATATCCTCCCAGTGGGGGCAGTAACAGTGATATAGAAAGGGTAGTAGATACATGGAATAGCCTCCCAGTGGGAGCAGTAACAGTGATATAGAAAGGGTAGTAGATACATGGAATAGCCTCCCAGTGGGAGCAGTAACAGTGATATAGATAGGATAGTAGATACTGCTCCCACTGGGAGGCTATTCCATGTATCTACTACCCTTTCTATATCACTGTTACTGCTCCCACTGGGAGGATATTCCATGTATCTACTACCTTTCTATATCACTGTTACTGCTCCCACTGGGAGGCTATTCCATGTATCTACTACCCTTTCTATATCACTGTTACATGGAATAGCCTCCCAGGGAGCAGTATCTACTACCCTTTCTATATCACTGTTACTGCTCCCACTGGGAGGCTATTCCATGTATCTACTACCCTTTCTATATCACGGTTACTGCTCCCACTGGGAGGCTATTCCATGTATCTACTACCTTTCTATATCACTGTTACTGCTCCCACTGGGAGGCTATTCCATGTATTTACTACCCTTTCTATATCACTGTTACTGCCCCCACTGGGAGGCTATTGCATGTATCTACTACCGTTTCTATATCACTTACTGCTCCCACTGGGAGGTTATTCCATGTATCTACTACCCTTTCTATATCACTGTTACTGCTCCCACTGGGAGGCTATTCCATGTATCTACTACCCTTTCTATATCACTGTTACTGCTCCCACTGGGAGGTTATTCCATGTATCTACTACCCTTTCTATATCACTGTTACTGCTCCCACTGGGAGGCTATTCCATGTATCTACTACCCTTTCTATATCACTGTTACTGCTCCCACTGGGAGGCTATCCATGTATCTACTACCCTTTCTATATCACTGTTACTGCTCCACTGGGAGGCTATTCCATGTATCTACTACCCTTTCTATATCACTGTTACTGCTCCCACTGGGAGGCTATTCCATGTATCTACTACCCTTTCTATATCACTGTTACTGCTCCACTGGGAGGTTATTCCATGTATCTACTACCCTTTCTATATCACTGTTACTGCTCCCACTGGGAGGCTATTCCATGTATCTACTACCCTTTCTATATCACTGTTACTGCCCCCACTGGGAGGCTATTCCATGTATCTACTACCCTTTCTATATCACTGTTACTGCCCCCACTGGGAGGCTATTCCATGTATCTACTACCCTTTCTATATCACTGTTACTGCCCCCACTGGAGGCTATTCCATGTATCTACTACCCTTTCTATATCACTGTTACTGCTCCCACTGGGAGGTTATTCCATGTATCTACTACCCTTTCTATATCACTGTTACTGCCCCCACTGGGAGGCTATTCCGTGTAACAGTGATATAGAAAGGGTAGTAGACACATGGCGTAGCCCGCCAGCTGCAGGGTTTTCACTGGGTGCGTGTAGGTATGGAAGGAAGTGGTTGATGTGGGGAGGTTCTGTTTTGTTCTGCCGGGGGCGGAGGGAATTTGGTTTTGTGGGGGGGGGGTTGGGGGGAGATAAAGTTTAGGGAAAAGTTACAATTCCAGTTCTTGTGGGATCAAGGTCACAGACAGACACAGGGAGAGTTGGCGCTCAGGACCTGCAGCAAGGTATGAACACAAACAGCACACACTCACACACGGCTATAAGCACACACTCACACGGCTATAAGCACACACTCACACACGGCTACAAGAACACACTCACACACGGCTACAAGAACACACTCACACACGGCTACAAGCACACACTCACACACGGCTACAAGCACACACTCACACACGGCTACAAGAACACACTCACACACGGCTACAAGCACACACTCACACGGCTATAAGCACACACTCACACGGCTATAAGCACACACTCACACGGCTATAAGCACACACTCACACGGCTATAAGCACACACTCACACGGCTATAAGCACACACTCACACGGCTATAAGCACACACTCACACACGGCTACAAGAACACACTCACACACGGCTATAAGCACACACTCACACGGCTATAAGCACACACTCACACACGGCTACAAGAACACACTCACACACGGCTATAAGCACACACGGCTATAAGCACACACTCACACGGCTATAAGCACACACTCACACACTCGTCAACCTGTTTTACATTAACTTGTTGTCTCTGTCCATTTCTCCATTGTGCCCTTTCTACTCCCCCCTTCATCCACCCCTCCCCCCCCACCTCATCCTGCTGCCTCACCCCCATATCTCATTCTCAGCCTATTCACCCCTCTCTCTCTCTCCTGCAATCTCCTCTCACCTTATCTTGGTTTTACATTTTAACCCCTCACCCTCCTCCCCATACCTTTCTACCCCTCTGCCTGCTCGCCCCATACCTTTCTCCCCCTCTGCCTGCTCGCCCCATACCTTTCTCCCCCTCTGCCTGCTCGCCCCATACCTTTCTCCCCCTCTGCCTGCTCGCCCCATACCTTTCTCCCCCTCTGCCTGCTCGCCCCATACCTTTCTCCCCCTCTGCCTGCTCGCCCCATACCTTTCTCCCCCTCTGCCTGCTCGCCCCATACCTTTCTCCCCCTCTGCCTGCTCGCCCCATACCTTTCTCCCCCTCTGTCTGCTCGCCCCATACCTTTCTCCCCATCTGCCTGCTCGCCCCATGCCTTTCTCCCCATCTGCCTGCTCGCCCCATGCCTTTCTCCCCATCTGCCTGCTCGCCCCATACCTTTCTACCCATCTGCCTGCTCGCCCCATGCCTTTCTACCCATCTGCCTGCTCGCCCCATGCCTTTCTACCCATCTGCCTGCTCGCCCCATACCTTTCTACCCATCTGCCTGCTCGCCCCATGCCTTTCTACCCATCTGCCTGCTCGCCCCATGCCTTTCTCCCCATCTGCCTGCTCGCCCCATGCCTTTCTCCCCATCTGCCTGCTCGCCCCATACCTTTCTCCGCCTCTGCCTGCTCGCCCCATACCTTTCTCCGCCTCTGCCTGCTCGCCCCATACCTTTCTCCCTCTGCCTGCTCGCCCCATACCTTTCTCCCCCTCTGCCTGCTCGCCCCATACCTTTCTCCCCTCTGCCTGCTCGCCCATACCTTTCTCTCCCTCTGCCTGCTCGCCCCATACCTTTCTACCCCTGCCTGCTCGCCCCATACCTTTCTACCCCTCTGCCTGCTCGTCCATACCTTTTTAACCTCTGCCTGCTCGCCCCATACCTTTCTACCCCTGCCTGCTCGCCCCATACCTTTCTACCCCTCTGCCTGCTCGCCCCATACCTTTCTCCCCCTCTGCCTGCTCGCCCCATACCTTTCTCCCCCTCTGTCTGCTCGCCCCATACCTTTCTCCCCATCTGCCTGCTCGCCCCATGCCTTTCTCCCCATCTGCCTGCTCGCCCCATACCTTTCTACCCATCTGCCTGCTCGCCCCATGCCTTTCTACCCATCTGCCTGCTCGCCCCATGCCTTTCTACCCATCTGCCTGCTCGCCCCATACCTTTCTACCCATCTGCCTGCTCGCCCCATGCCTTTCTACCCATCTGCCTGCTCGCCCCATGCCTTTCTCCCCATCTGCCTGCTCGCCCCATGCCTTTCTCCCCATCTGCCTGCTCGCCCCATACCTTTCTCCGCCTCTGCCTGCTCGCCCCATACCTTTCTCCGCCTCTGCCTGCTCGCCCCATACCTTTCTCCCTCTGCCTGCTCGCCCCATACCTTTCTCCCCCTCTGCCTGCTCGCCCCATACCTTTCTCCCCCTCTGCCTGCTCGCCCCATACCTTTCTCTCCCTCTGCCTGCTCGCCCCATACCTTTCTACCCCTGCCTGCTCGCCCCATACCTTTCTACCCCTCTGCCTGCTCGTCCCATACCTTTTTAACCCTCTGCCTGCTCGCCCCATACCTTTCTACCCCTGCCTGCTCGCCCCATACCTTTCTACCCCTCTGCCTGCTCGCCCCATACCTTTTTAACCCTCTGCCTGCTCGCCCCATACCTTTCTCTCCCTCTGCCTGCTCGCCCCATACCTTTCTACCCCTGCCTGCTCGCCCCATACCTTTCTACCCCTCTGCCTGCTCGCCCATACCTTTCTACCCCTCTGCCTGCTCGCCCCATACCTTTTTAACCCTCTGCCTGCTCGCCCCATACCTTTCTCCCCCTCTGCCTGCTCGCCCCATACCCTTCTCCCCCTCTGCCTGCTCGCCCCATACCTTTCTCCCCCTCTGCCTGCTCGTCCCATACCTTTCTCCCCCCTGCCTGCTCGCCCCATACCTTTCTACCCCTCTGCCTGCTCACCCCATACCTTTCTACTCCTCTGCCTGCTCGCCCATACCTTTCTACCCATCTGCCTGCTCGCCCCATACCTTTCTCCCCCTCTGCCTGCTCGGCCCATACCTTTCTCCCCCTCTGCCTGCTCGCCCCATACCTTTCTACCCATCTGCCTGCTCGCCCCATACCTTTCTCCCCCTCTGCCTGCTCGCCCCATACCTTTCTCCCCCTCTGCCTGCTCGCCCCATACCTTTCTCCCCCTCTGCCTGCTCGCCCCATACCTTTCTCCCCCTCTGCCTGCTCGCCCCATACCTTTCTCCCTCTGCCTGCTCGCCCCATACCTTTCTCCCCATCTGCCTGCTCGCCCCATACCTTTCTACCCCTCTGCCTGCTCGCCCCATACCTTTCTCCCCCTCTGCCTGCTCGCCCCATACCTTTCTCCCTCTGCCTGCTCGCCCCATACCTTTCTCCCTTCTGCCTGCTCGCCCCATACCTTTCTCCCCCTCTGCCTGCTCGCCCCATACCTTTCTCCCCTCTGCCTGCTCGCCCCATACCTTTCTCCCCATCTGCCTGCTCGCCCCATACCTTTCTCCCCATCTGCCTGCTCGCCCCATACCTTTCTCCCCATCTGCCTGCTCGCCCCATACCTTTCTCCCCATCTGCCTGCTCGCCCCATACCTTTCTCCCCATCTGCCTGCTCGCCCCATACCTTTCTCCCCATCTGCCTGCTCGCCCCATACCTTTCTCCCCATCTGCCTGCTCGCCCCATACCTTTCTCCCCATCTGCCTGCTCGCCCATACCTTTCTCCCCATCTGCCTGCTCACCTCATACCCTTCTCCCCCTCTGCCTGCTCGCCCCATACCTTTCTCCCCTCTTCCCCCCTCTGCCTTTTCTCCCTCTCCCTGCTGCTTACCTTTCTCCCCCCTTCTTTCTCCCCCTCCTCTTTCTCCCCCTCCTCTTTCTCCCCCTCCTCTTTCTCCCCCTCTCCCCACCCCGTGTTGTTGTGTAAGTTTCGTTTCTCTGGTTCTTCCTTCTCCATCCTTTGTGTTCCCTCTGCCAGAATCCGCTCCTCCTCACCCACACAGCCAAATGATGGAAGCCATGAAAAAATTTCAGTTTGGTTCGGCAGGTTTTATCTCGCCGATATTTCAGATTAAATAATAAAAAATAAAAAACGGATGATTCGACTTTCCGACACTACAGAAGCGGAAGATTCCATAAATATAGGAATGGTTTAATAAATTCCATTCTGTGTGATGTTTAAAGGGCCAGTACCACCAAAAAATTATTTATTTATTAAAAGGGCCGGTATCTCCATATAATGAAATGATTTATTAAAGGGCCGGTATCTCCATATAATGAAATGATTTATTAAAGGGCCGGTATCTCCATATTGTGACATGTTAAAAGAGCTAAACTGTCCGTCGCTGGAATCTAGACGCACCCTTCACCTTTCCAACCTGGTGTTTAAGATATTTTCTGGGAAGCTGCCACCCTACCTGAATTAGGCTGCTTCCCTCATCCTATAACCTCCGATCCAGGACCAGCACCTTACTTGCAATACCACAATACAAAAAGAAAGTGGCTCGGTCCTCATTTTCCTACAGAGCACCACAATTATGGAATAACCTCCCAGACGCCATCAAAACTTTCCCCAGTCTAAATTCCCTTAAGAGCTCCCTATTAACATACCTCAATAAGGAATGCACCTGTAAACATGTAACACAGTGACTATATACAGAATGCACCTGTAAACATGTAACAGTGACTATATACAGAATGCACCTGTAAACATGTAACACAGTGACAATATACAGAATGCACCTGTAAACATGTAACACAGTGACTATATACAGAATGCACCTGTAAACATGTAACACAGTGACTATATACAGAATGCGCCTGTAAACATGTAACATAGTGACTATATACAGAATGCACCTGTAAACATGTAACACAGTGACTATATACAGAATGCACCTGTAAACATGTAACACAGTGACTATATACAGAATGCACCTGTAAACATGTAACATAATGACTATATACAGAATGCGCCTGTAAACATGTAACATAGTGACTATATACAGAATGCGCCCGTAAACATGTAACACAGTGACTATATACAGAATGCGCCTGTAAACATGTAACACAGTGACTATATACAGAATGCACCTGTAAACATGTAACACCGTGACTATATACAGAATGCACCTGTAAACATGTAACACAGTGACTATATACAGAATGCGCCTGTAAACATGTAACATAGTGACTATATACAGAATGCACCTGTAAACATGTAACACAGTGACTACAGTCAGGTGCAGAAATATTGGGACATGGACACAATTGTAACATCTTTGGCTCTATACACCACCACAATGGAGTTGGAATGAAACAAACACAATGTGCTTTAACTGCAGACTGTCAGCTTTAATTTGAGGGTATGTACATCCAACTCAGGTGAACGTGTAGGACTTACAGCAGTTTGCAGATGTGCCCCCACTTGTTAAGGGACCAAAGGTAATGGGACAGAATAATAATCATAAATCAGACTTTCCTTCTTAATACTTGGTTACAAATCCTTTGCAGTCAATCACAGTCTGAAGTCTGGAACGCATAGACATCACCAGACGCTGGGTTTCATCCCTGGTGATGCTCTGCCAGGCCTCTACTGCAACTGTCTTCAGTTCCTGCTTGTTCTTGGGGCATTTTCCCTTCAGTTTTGTCTTCAGCAAGTGAAATGCAGCTCAATGGGATTCAGGTCAGGTGATTGACTTGGCCATTGCATAACATTCCACTTCTGTCCCTTCAAAAACTCTTTGCTTGCTTTTGCAATATGCTTTGGGTCATTGTCCATCTGCACTGTGAAGCACCGTCCAATGAGTTCTGCAGCATTTGGCTGAATGTGAGCAGATAATATTGCCCCAAACACTTCAGAATTCATCCTGCTGCTTTTATCAGCGTCACATCATCAATAAATACAAGAGAACCAGTTCCATTGGCAGCCATACATGCCCACGCCATGACACTACCACCACCATGCTTCACTGATGAGGTGGTATGCTTAGGATCATGAGCAGTTCCTTTCCTTCTCCATACTCTTCTCTTCCCATCACTCTGGTACAAGTTGATCTTGGTCTCATCTGTCCATAGGATCTTGTTCCAGAACCGTGAAGGCTTTGTTAGGTGTTGTTTGGCAAACTCTAATCTGGCCTTCCTGTTTTTGAGGCTCACCAATGGTTTACATCTTGTGGTGAACCCTCTGTATTCACTCTGGTGAAGTCTTCTCTTGATTGTTGACTTTGACACACATACACCTACCTCCTGGAGAGTGTTCTTGATCTGGCCAACTGTTGTGAAGGGTGTTTTCTTCACCAGGGAAAGAATTCTTCGGTCACATCCACCACAGTTGTTTTCCGTGGTCTCCCGAGTCTTTTGGTGTTGCTGAGCTCACCGGTGTATAGAGCCAAAGATGTTAGAATTGTGTCGATGTCCCAATATTTCTGGACCTGACTGTATATAGCATCCACATATTATTACACCCAAACATATATAGCATCACATATTATAACACCTATTACGCATACAGCACTCACATATTATGACCCTATACATATACAGGTGAAACTCGAAAAGTTAGAATATGGTGCAAAGCTTCATTTATTTCAGTAATGCAAGTTAAAAGGTGAAAGTAATATATGAGACTCATTTCATGCAAAGTAAGACAGTTCAAGCCGTGATTTGTGATAATTGTGATGATTCTGGTTACAGCTCATGAAAACCCCAAATCCACAATCTCAGAAAATGAGAATATTCCATGTAATCAATAAAAAAGGATTGTACATAGAACAATATGGGACCTCTGAAAAGTATAAGCTGCAGATGTACTCAGTGCTTGGTTTGCAGCAATTCCTGCCTCAATGCGGCAATGTGGCATGGAAGCTATCAGCCTGTGGCACTGCTGAGGTGTTATGGAAGACCAGGATGCTTCAATAGTGGCCTTCAGCTCTTCTGCATTGTCCCGTCCCATGTCTCTCATCTTTCTCCTGCCAATGTCCATAGAATCTCTATGGGGTTCAGGTCAGGCAAGTCTTCTGGCCAATCAAGCACAGTAATCCCACGCTCATTGAAGCAGGTTTTGGTGCTTTTGGCAGTGTGGGCAGGTGCCAAGTCCTGCTGGAAAATGACGTCAGCATCCCCATAAAGCTCGTCTGCGGAAGGAAACAAAGTGCTCCAAAATCTCCTGCTAGACGGCTGCGCTGACCCTGGACTTAATGAAGCACAGTGGACCAACACCAGCAGATGACATGGCTCCCCAAACCAACACAGACTGTGGAGACTTCACACTGGACTTCAAGCATCTTGCAGTGTGTGCCTCTCCATTCTTCCTCCATACTCTGGGTCCTTGGTTTCCAAATGAGATGTAAAAGTTGTTCTCATCAGAAAAGAGGACTTTGGAGCCACTGAGCAACAGACCAGGTGTGTTTTTCTTTAGCCCAGGTAAGACGCGTCTGATGTTGTTTGTTGTTCAGGAGCGGCTTGACAAGAGGAATACGACATTTGAAGCCCATGTCCAGGATCCGTCTGTGTGTGGTGGCTCTTGATGCACTGACTCCAGCCTCAGTCCACTCCTTGTGAAAGTCCCCAACACTTTGAATGGCCATTTCCTGACAATCCTCTCCAGGCTGCAGTCATCCCTGCTGCTTGTGCACCTCTTTCTTCCACATAACTTTCTATTAATTTGCTTTGATGCAGCACATTGCAAACAAAGTTGGATGTTCCCAATGACCTTTTGAGGCTTTCCCTCCTTATGGAGGGGGTCAATGATGGTTTTCTGCACAACTGTCAGGTCAGCAGTCTTTCCCATGATTGTGATTCCTACTGAACCAGTCTGAGAGACCATTTAAAGGCTCAGGAACCCTTTGCAGGTGTTATGGCTGCATTAGCTGATTAGAGTGGGACACTTTGTCTAGAATATATTGCACCGCATCACAATATTCTCATTTTCTGAGATTGTGGATTTGGGCTTTTCTTGAGCTGTAACCAGAATCATCACAATTATGACAAATCACCGCTTGCTCGATCTCGCTTTGCATCTAACGAGTCTCATATATTACTTTCACCTTTTAAGTTGCATTACTGAAATAAATCAACTTTTGCAACATATTCAAATTTTTTTGAGTTTCACCTGTATAGCATTCACATATTATAACACACATATATATATATATATATATTATTACACATACACACTGCTCAAAAAAATAAAAGGAAACACAAACATAAGACGTCCAAGATGTGAATGAATGAAATCTTATTAAATCCTGGGGTCGTTACATTGTGTCGCTGAATGTGCTGACAACAAAATCACACAAACATTATCAACGGAAATCAAATTGATTAACCCATGGGGGTCTGGATTTGGAGTTACACTCAAAATTAAAGTGGAAAACAACACTACAGGCTGATCCAACTTTGATGTAATGTCCTTCAAACAAGTCAAAATGAGGCTCAGTAGTGTGTGTGGCCTCCACGTGCCTGTATGACCTCCCTACAACGCCTGGGCATGCTCCTGATGAGGTGGCGGATGGTCTCCTGAGGGATCTCCTCCCACACCTGGACTAAAGCTTCCCTTAACTCCTGGACAGTCTGTGGTGCAATGTGGCGTTGGTGGATGGAGCGAGACATGATGTGCCAGATGTGCTCCATTGGATTTAGGTCTGGGAAACGGGCGGGCCAGTCCATAGCATCAATGCCTTCGTCTTGCAGGAACTGCTGACACACTCCAGCCACATGAGGTCTAGCATTGTCTTGCATTAGGAGGAACCCAGGGCCAACCGCACCAGAATATGGTCTCATAAGGGGTCTGAGGATCTCATCTCGGTACCTAATGGCAGTCAGGCTACCTCTGGCTAGCACATGGAGGGCTGTGCGGCCCCTAAAGAAATGCCACCCCACACCATTACTGACCCACTGCCAAACCAGCCATGCTGGAGGATGTTGCAGGCAGCAGAACGTTCTCCACGGCTTCTCCAGACCCTGTCACATGTGCTCAGTGTGAACCTGCTTTCATCTGTGAAGAGCACAGGGCGCCAGTGGCGAAGCTGCCAATCTTGGTGTTCTCTGGCAAATGCCAAATGTCCTGCACGGTGTTGGGCTGTAAGCACAACCCCCACCCGTGGACATCGGCCCCTCATACCACCCTCATGGAGTCAGTTTCTGACCGTTTGAGCAGCCACATGCACATATGTGGCATGCTGGAGGTCATTTTGCAGGGCTCTGGCAGTGCTCCTCCAGTCCCTCCTTGCACAAAGGCGGAGGTAGCGGTCCTGCTGCTGGGTTGTTTCCCTCCTACGGCCTCCTCCACGTCTCCTGATGTACTGGTCTGTCTCCTGGTAGCGCCTCCGTGCTCTGGACACTACGCTGACAGACACAGCAAACCTTCTTGCCACATCTCGCATTGATGTGCCATCCTGGATGAGCTGCACTACCTGAGCCACTTGTGTGGGTTGTAGACTCCGTATCATGCTACCACTAGAGTGACAGCACCGCCAGCATTCAAAAGTGACCAAACCATCAGCCAGAAAGCATAGGAACTGAGAAGTGGTCTGTGGTCACCACCTGCAGAACCACTCCTTTATTGGGGATGTCTTGCTACCTGCCTAGGCTTCCCAACAGCAGGTGGACTTGATTGTCAATCAATGTTGCTACCTAAGTGGACAATTTGATTTCATAGACATATGATTGACTTGGAGTTACATTGTGTCGTTAAGTGTTCCCTTTTATTTTTTTGACGCAGTATATATACACAGGGCTCAAAATTTCCACTCACCTACTCGCATTTGGCGAGTGGAAATATACATGCAGGCAGCACAAAAAATTATTTCATGCTGCATATTCTGGCAGTGCCACCATGCAGTCCCCCTTCCACAGGCTGCACGGTGGCAGGAAACAGCTGCCTAACCTGACCTAGCTCATCTCTGTCACTGGCAGGGGGTGTAGAGGAGCTTCACTGCCACCTCGTTCTGCTCACACTGGGCTCTGATGACTGGGTATATATGTATCTGGGGTCTGATGTCTGGGTATTAAAATGTTATTTTTGTAACTTTATTGTAAATAAAATCTTTAACTGTAATTTCATAAGATAAACACACACCCTTAAATCAGGGGCAGAGTTAAGGGCTGGGTAGGGGTTAGGTGGATCAACTGGTGGTGAGTAACTCTTATGGCCTGGTTAGTAGCTTGGGACTTGACATTTTGATATATAATCACCCGCATAGTATACCAACTATACATATATAGCATCCACATATTATAATTAACATATATAGCATCCACATATTATAATTAACACACATATGTTACTCGATGTTCCGCCACTCAGAGACTCTTTGTTGTAAAAATAAATTCCTTTATTGGATCATGGGTACAGCATCACAGCATCGACGTTTCAGTCCCGTAGGACTTTCATCAGGATGATGTCCTGGTGAAAGTCCTACGGGACTGAAACGTCGATGATGCTGTGATGCTGTACCCATCTATATAATAAAACCGTTTTAAAGTCCGTCGCCGTCAAGCGCTGACTGCGAATGCGCGGACATTTAAAAACGGTTAGAAAAAAAAGAAAGCGGAGCCATTGGAGAGGCGCGCGCCTCTCCCTGTCTCACCACCTCACAGCTCAGTCACTGAGGAGGTGAGAGAGGCGCTTTGCGCGCACCTCTCCAACGGCTCCGCTTTCTTTTTTTTGGCGGATCCCTGCTCGCCCGAGGCTGGGCCCATGTATGCCCACCGGCGAGCAGGGACTTGAAGTTAGCCGCCGACGGGCCCCCTCTGATGATGTCAGAGGAAGCCCACCAGCGGCCATCTTTAAGTCCCTGCTCGCCGGTGGGCTCAGCCTCCGGCGAGCAGGGACTTCAAGATGGCTGCTGGCAGGCCCCCCTCTGATGATGTCAGAGGAAGCTCGCCGGCGGCCATCTTGAAGTCCCTGTTGCCGGTGGGCTCATCCATGTGAGCTGGGGGAAAATATACCCATGTGAGCAGGGGGCAATTATACGCAGGGGGCAATTATACCCATGTGAGCAGGGGGCAATTATACCCATGTGAGCAGGGGGCAAATAAATCCATGTGAGCAGGGGGCTAATATACCCATGTGAGCTGGGGGCAACATATCCATGTGAGCTTGGGCCAAATATACCCATGAGAGCCGGGGGCAAATATATATAACCATGTGAGCCGGGGGCAAATATATATAACCATGTGAGCCGGGGGCAAATATATATACCCATGTGAGGCGGGGGCAAATATATATACCCATGTGAGCCGGGGGCAAATATATATACCATGTGAGGCGGGGGCAAATATATATACCCATGTGAGCCGGGGGCAAATATATATACCCATGTGAGCCGGGGGCAAATATATATACCCATGTGAGATGGGGGCAAATATACCCATGTGAGATGGGGGCAAATATACCCATGTGAGATGGGGGTAAATATACCCATGTGAGATGGGGGTAAATATACCCATGTGAGATGGGGGTAAATATACCCATGTGAGATGGGGTAAATATACCCATGTGAGATAGGGGTAAATATACCCATGTGAGATGGGGGTAAATATACCCATGTGAGGTAAATATACCCATGTGAGCTGGTGGCAATATATACCCATGTGAGCTAGGGGCAATATATACCCATATGAGCTGAGGGCAATATATACCCATATGAGCTGAGGGCAATATATACCAATATGAGCTGAGGGCAATATATACCAATATGCCGAAAAAAAATTTCTTTCCTTGACATTGCTGTGCTTTCATTTCAGCGAACATTCATGCACACCTCACTTAACAATAGACTGCCCTCTGGGCATGCTTTCCACCTAGTGATCCAATAAAGGAATTTATTTTTACAACAAAAAGAGTCTGAGTGGCGGAACATCGAGGAATTTATTATACTATATACCAAGTTCCTGCACCGGAGCATGATTCATTCGTTACTGGGTGCGCAGAGATCGAGTTTTCCATACGTATATATATCACCTATACACATATATAGCATCCACATATTATAGCCCTAATACATATATATCATTCGCATATTATAACACCTATACATATATATAGCATCCGCATAGTATACCACCCATACATATATATATATTTTCACATATCACCAATACACATATATATAAACACATACAAATATAGCATCCACATATTATAGCCCCTATACATATATAGCATCCACATGACACCTTTACATATATAGCATTGCCATATTAGATCCCTATCCATATATAGCATTCACATATTATAACACCTATACATATATATATATATATACACCCCATAGAGAAGCAATGGTTAATCTATTCACATTGAACAGCAGAGAAATGTCAGTGAAATGCCCTGATGTTCAGTGGTTTCATTCGGCAGCTTTATTCAGGCGAATCCCATAGGTTTCAATGTTAATTATATATTGAATTAAAACAGGAATATTTTTAACGGTTTATTATTTTAATCTGCAGCAAAAAATCTCTTCAGATTTTTTTTCGGCATGTTCAGGATCTTTTTAGCAAATTTTCTTTTCACAATTTTTTTTATTATTTTTTTCCGTAACAGGCCTCTTTATTGTTATTCATCGGACATTATATATAATTTCTAGGCTTTTTCGTGCAGAAGCATTTTTGCTAACGGTTTTAAAACTTGTAGGGTTTGGTTTTTTTTACCCCCGTTCTGCGGTTTGTCGGCGGCTGGTCGACGGTCTGTTCAGCAGGTCGTCAGCTTTTTTTCGGATCAATACGTCGGATGCATTCGGCAGGTTTCCAGATCAATTCACCAGTTGTTTTGATCGATTTGGCAGTTTTGCGGCGGTTTTCCAGATGAAGTGCAGCGAATGAGCCGCTGAACGCAAGGTGAATGCTGAATTCAGTGCAGGGTCACCAAATCAAACTCGCTTAAGTGCAGGTAATGGGAGAGCACCGAAATGTCAGTGACAATTCAGTGCTCGCAGAATAACCCTGCTTATAAATGTGAAGCCATTGTGGGACCCAAAATGCTGACTCTGCTCTTTGCTACTGTAATCATTATGACTCAACAGGCGCTGCACTAAATGCTTCCCCCCTGTAACAGGTGCTGCACTGAATGCTTCCCCCCTGTAACAGGTGCTGCACTGAATGCTTCCCCCTGTAACAGGTGCTGCACTAAATGCTTCCCCCCGTAACAGGTGCTGCACTGAATGCTTCCCCCCTGAAACAGGTGCTGCACTGAATGCTTCCCCCTGTATAACAGGTGCTGCACTGAATGCTTCCCCCTGTATAACAGGTGCTGCACTGAATGCTTCCTCCTGTATAACAGGCGCTGCACTGAATGCTTCCCCCTGTATAACAGGCGCTGCACTGAATGCTCCCCCCTGTAAACAGGCGCTGCACTGAATGCTTCCCCTGATGGCGCTGCACTGAATGCCCCCTGTATACAGGTGCTGCCTAAATGCTTCCCCCTGTATAACAGGCGCTGCACTGAATGCTTCCTCCTGTATAACAGGTGCTGCACTGAATGATTCCCCCTGTATAACAGGCGCTGCACTGAATGCTTCCCCCTGTATAACAGGTGCTGCACTGAATGCTTCCCCCTGTATAACAGGTGCTGCACTGAATGCTTCCCCCTGTATAACAGGCGCTGCACTGAATGCTTCCCCCCTGTAACAGGTGCTGCACTGAATGCTTCCCCCTGTATAACAGGCGCTGCACTGAATGCTTCCTCCTGTTTAACAGGCGCTGCACTGAATGCTTCCCCCTGTATAACAGGTGCTGCACTGAATGCTTCCTCCTGTTTAACAGGCGCTGCACTGAATGCTTCCCCCCGTATAACAGGCGCTGCACTGAATGCTTCCCCCTGTATAACAGGTGCTGCACTGAATGCTTCCCCCTGTATAACAGGTGCTGCACTGAATGCTTCCTCCTGTTTAACAGGCGCTGCACTGAATGCTTCCCCCCGTATAACAGGCGCTGCACTGAATGCTTCCTCCTGTATAACAGGCGCTGCACTGAATGCTTCCTCCTGTATAACAGGTGCTGCACTGAATGCTTCCTCCTGTATAACAGGTGCTGCACTGAATGCTTCCCCCTGTATAACAGGTGCTGCACTGAATGCTTCCCCCTGTATAACAGGCGCTGCACTGAATGCTTCCTCCTGTATAACAGGTGCTGCACTGAATGCTTCCCCCTGTATAACAGGCGCTGCACTGAATGCTTCCTCCTGTATAACAGGCGCTGCACTGAATGCTTCCCCTCTGTAACAGGTGCTGCACTGAATGCTTCCCCCTGTATAACAGGTGCTGCACTGAATGCTTCCCCCTGTATAACAGGCGCTGCACTGAATGCTTCCCCCTGTATAACAGGCGCTGCACTGAATGCTTCCCCCCTGTAACAGGTGCTGCACTGAATGCTTCCCCCTGTATAACAGGCGCTGCACTGAATGCTTCCCCCCTGTATAACAGGCGCTGCACTGAATGCTTCCCCCTGTATAACAGGTGCTGCACTGAATGCTTCCCCCCTGTAACAGGTGCTGTGCACTGAATGCTTCCCCTGTATAACAGGTGCTGCACTGAATGCTTCCCCCTGTATAACAGGCGCTGCACTAATGCTTCCCCCCTGTAAACAGGTGCTGCACTGAATGCTTCCCCCTGTATAACAAGCGCTGCACTGAATGCTTCCCCCCTGTATAACAGGTGCTGCACTGAATGCTTCCCCCTGTATAACAGGCGCTGCACTGAATGCTTCCTCCTGTATAACAGGTGCTGCACTAAATGCTTCCCCCTGTATAACAGGCGCTGCACTGAATGCTTCCCCCTGTATAACAGGCGCTGCACTGAATGCTTCCCCCTGTATAACAGGCGCTGCACTGAATGCTTCCTCCTGTATAACAGGCGCTGCACTGAATGCTTCCCCTGTATAACAGGCGCTGCACTGAATGCTTCCTCCTGTATAACAGGCACTGCACTGAATGCTTCCCCCTGTATAACAGGCGCTGCACTGAATGCTTCCTCCTGTATAACAGGTGCTGCACTGAATGCTTCCCCCGTATAACAGGTGCTGCACTGAATGCTTCCCCCTGTATAACAGGCGCTGCACTGAATGCTTCCTCCTGTATAACAGGTGCTGCACTGAATGCTTCCCCCCGTATAACAGGTGCTGCACTGAATGCTTCCTCCTGTATAACAGGTGCTGCACTGAATGCTTCCTCCTGTATAACAGGCGCTGCACTGAATGCTTCCCCCTGTATAACAGGTGCTGCACTGAATGCTTCCCCCTGTATAACAGGCGCTGCACTGAATGCTTCCCCCCTGTATAACAGGTGCTGCACTGAATGTTTCCCCCCTGTATAACAGGTGCTGCACTGAATGCTTCCCCTGTATAACAGGTGCTGCACTGAATGCTTCCCCCTGTATAACAGGCGCTGCACTGAATGCTTCCCCCCTGTAAAGGTGCTGCACTGAATGCTTCCCCCTGTATAACAGGTGCTGCACTGAATGCTTCCCCCCTGTAACAGGTGCTGCACTGAATGCTTCCCCCTGTATAACAGGTGCTGCACTGAATGCTTCCCCCCTGTATAACAGGTGCTGCACTGAATGCTTCCCCCTGTATAACAGGCGCTGCACTGAATGCTTCCCCCTGTATAACAGGTGCTGCACTGAATGCTTCCCCCGTATAACAGGTGCTGCACTGAATGCTTCCCCCTGTATAACAGGCGCTGCACTGAATGCTTCCTCCTGTATAACAGGTGCTGCACTGAATGCTTCCCCCTGTATAACAGGTGCTGCACTGAATGCTTCCTCCTGTATAACAGGTGCTGCACTGAATGCTTCCTCCTGTATAACAGGCGCTGCACTGAATGCTTCCCCCTGTATAACAGGTGCTGCACTGAATGCTTCCCCCTGTATAACAGGCGCTGCACTGAATGCTTCCCCCGTATAACAGGTGCTGCACTGAATGCTTCCCCCCTGTATAACAGGCGCTGCACTGAATGCTTCCCCCTGTATAACAGGTGCTGCACTGAATGTTTCCCCCCTGTATAACAGGTGCTGCACTGAATGCTTCCCCCTGTATAACAGGTGCTGCACTGAATGCTTCCCCCTGTATAACAGGCGCTGCACTGAATGCTTCCCCCCTGTAACAGGTGCTGCACTGAATGCTTCCCCCTGTATAACAGGTGCTGCACTGAATGCTTCCCCCCTGTAACAGGTGCTGCACTGAATGCTTCCCCCTGTATAACAGGTGCTGCACTGAATGCTTCCCCCTGTATAACAGGTGCTGCACTGAATGCTTCCCCCTGTATAACAGGTGCTGCACTAAATTCTTCCTCCCTGCAACAGGGACAGAGCAAATGTGACCCATACTAAAACGGGTAATCTCTTATTTTAGCGTATTTTATTATGTCCATCAAGCCAATTTAGCATTTCAGTGTCTTTTATTCTTGGTGCTTCTGCTGTTAACTCAATATTTACACAATGTTGTAAGAAAGCTTTGAGTTGAACACTCCCATACCACAACAAATTCATCACTGCAATAGGCATCTTATAGATTTAATTTTTTTTCATCTATCCATTACAGAAAAATTACCTTAAATAACTGCTGTTATTAACCCCTTCACTGCTGTGCCATGGTAATCTCAGTTGTGCAGGGAAAGCCTAACAGTAGGTTTTTTTTCCAAGCTGTCTGTGCAATTCCTTCAACTTGCAACATTGTGTTTACAAACATTTGTAGCAAGGGGTTCAGCAGTGGCTGGATTTTAAAATGCTTGATTCTTCCATAGGTGATTAAAGACGCTGAAATAAGAGATTACCGTTAAGCATTTTACCCTTATTTCTCTTCCACCATTACCTTTCTCTTAAGTTACCTTTACTTCCCTTCAACCCCCCAAACCATCCCCCCCCACTCCCTGCCCCCACTCTCCCCATAAATAAAAACACATGACAAAAGTATTGGCGGTTTGAAAAGGTCACGTCTTTTATTTATAATCAAAGGCCAAAAATCATTGCGTTTGTGGCAGAATTATCAGCGATCCTCGCTTTCTTGGAATAGGTAACACCAGATAACACTGGTACCATAGATCCAGCCAGATAACACTGGCAACCACAATGAACCACCAGCATTGCCCAGAAATAGCGGCCGGCCCCACGTGGCAAAGCTAGCGCGACCACACGCGACTCTTTATAGCAGAAAGCAGGCCGGGAGGATCTTCAAACCAGGAGGCACCTGTGTTTGGCCGCACAAACCACCACACAGACCCCCAGATCCTCCCCCTCTATTGCCTCTCCATGTGCCAGGGCCGCATATTTCACCGCCACCAACAATGAGGACCCTCTTTTTCTGCCACCAATAAAAGACCTTTTCACTTACCTTACACAAGGGTCTTTATCAGGCCTTCGATGTTGCCAACAAAAAGGTTGTTCCTCGCCTCGGACAAATGGACGCCGTCATTCCTAAACAATTCCTCCTGCATTGTCACTATGTTCTGATGCTCCAAAACCTTTCCTCCCATCTCCAGCATAATCTTTTTCGCTGCCTGGTTTAGCTTCTTTCTCCCGATGTATCCTGCACCCTGCAGTTCCTCCACACTAATCTAGCAATTACGTTAGACCACACTATCTGAACATCCGGCCATTCCTTCCTGAACCACCTAAGTGTTTCCCGGACCCTATTCTGCAAATCTATAGTCGTCATAGCCCCTATGTCGATACCCCCTAAATGCACTATCATTATATCTGGCTTCCCCCACCTTCTCCTAGATTCCTGTGCTACCCCTAAAAGCTGCGCCCACCCCATACCCCTCCTTCCTAACCTCCTAATGCCTGCTTTAGTGAGGCTGAACCCTAGGTTCGCTCCCATCGTTGTGCCCGCAGCGTGAACAGCCGCCCAGTGCACATAGGAGTGTCCCAGGATCCATACTCTCTTTGCCCGCTCTGAAAGAAAAAACCCAAAAACAGAATATTAACGCTCAAACACATACCAACTTTTTATCACGACTGTAAATTGAATCAGGGTTATATACATACCCCCGCTTATTCACAACCCTCTCCAATTTAGTAAATTATGAAATACCAGCTAGCCTGCTAAGACCGGTGCCCTTTAAACAAATTCCCTTCCCCCATCGCTGTTTAATCCTAACTGCTCCCGATCTGCTTTTTTTTTGGAACCCAAAAACAGAATATCCCCTATGTCGTTACCCCCTAAATGCACTATCATTATATCTGGCTTACCCCACCTTCTCCTAGATTGAATATAGAATATTTGATACAGTCCTAACCTCAACATCTGAGGGTTGGGATTTAGGGGTTATTATTGCAGAGGATCTAAGGGTAAGTAGTCAATGTAATAGAGCAGCAGGAAATGCTGGCAGAATGCTCAGTTGTGTAGGGAGAGGTATTAGCAGTAGGAAAAGGGAAGTGCTCATGCCACTGTACAGAGCACTGGTGAGACCTCGCTTGGAGTACTGTGTAAAGTACTGGAGACCATATCTCCAGAAGGATATAGACACCTTAGAGAGAGTTCAGAGAAGGGCTACTAAAATGGTGTACGGCTTGAAGGAGAAAAGTTACCAGGAAAGGCTTAATGATCTTAACATGTACAGCTTGGAAAAAAGACGAGACAGAGGAGATATGATAGAAACATTTAAATACGTAAAGGGAATCCACAAGGTAGAGGAAGGGAGTATATTTAAAAGGAAACAAAATAGCAAAACAAGAGGACATAGTCTTAGATTAGAGGGGCAAAGGTTTAAAAGTAACATCAGGAAGCATTATTTTACTGAGCGGGTGGTGGATACATGGAACAGTCTTCCAGTAGAAGTGGTAGAGGCCAAAACAGTAATTGAATTTAAGCAAGCATGGGATAGGCATAAGGCTATCCTAAACAAAAGATAAATCCAGGTAAAGTATCCATGTAATTGGGCAGACTAGATGGGCCGAAAGGTTCTTATCTGCCAACATTTTCTACAAATGCTTTTTAATGTACATTAAGATAGTAACAATAACATTTTGAAATATCCATCTGTTTATTTTTTACAGTCATTTCAAAAATGCAGGTTTGACTGGCTCACCCTGTTTGTTTCTTTCCATCCCAGGAACATTACAGCCTTTTCCAAAGCCGCTTTGAATTGAAACCTGGACAAAATTGGTTCCATCCTCATGAGTCATGCCTCAAAAAACATATGGCCGTTTGCAGGAGCCGCCTCCAAATAACCTCTTACACATAACCCCCGGGCATACCTCCACTTCACCTCTGTATTAAGCTCCAGTCTTTGTGTAATATACCCTCCCCCCTCTAAGTAATGGATTCCTTTTGTTTTCACATGCTTCTGTCAGCCCCTCGCCCCCCCCCCAGCACCAAGGTTGCCCAGCTCACGGTTATCTGATGAATTGTTCCTAGCTGGGTGTGATTACATTGTCTCTGCACCTCTCCTCTGTGTGTGTGTGTCCCTTGCACAATCTAAATAAATGCAGTCTCCATTTTGAGTTGAAAAAAGCAAGGATCTTATGTACGTTATTGCCCGCATTCTGGGCCATAAGCAGTACTTCTGCGGAATACTGACTTCAAGGGGAGCAGTCTGCACGTGGACAGGAACCTCTACGTTACAGCCTCGTTCCCCAAATGCCCTCTGGGTTAAGCTAAATGGGGACTTCTCCAAAGGACCAGCCATTCTACCTAACAGCACCTCCTTCCCCCACTTTTCTCTCAATATTTCTGGCAGTTCATATGCTGATTTCAACTGCTTTACTTTCCTACCCCCCTTCGCTTCAACCCTAATCAGTATCTTGATGCCTTCCATAAAAAACCCTTACTCCATTCTCCTTATCCTCCATCTTAAGGCACACAAGCCCTGGAATCCTTTACCAATCGTACGAGGCTACACATGTGAAAGTCTTTAACCCACGTCCACCAATGAAATGGTTTCTTGCTTAGTATATTAATCTATAGGCCCGAAGTTAAGTCAACCTACCCAAAATAGTGAAACAGCATTTTTCTAACATACAAAATCACTGTTTAGTTGATAAGCCTCTTCAGAAATTCTAACAGACACATTTAGATGTGTATTTGGTTAGTAATTGTTATATATTCATAAGTCTGGCAGAAACGATCTGGATTAATTTAGTTGCGCAAATGTAAACTTAAACAGATTATACAGTTACTGCTGCAGCACTTCCTCATTGACAGCAGACCATGTGACTTTTTGAGGCTTAAAATGGCTGCCAGTCATGCGGTCACTGATTACCTATGTTTATAAGATCATACAGACTATACAAATAATAAAGGATAAGTGGGGGAAAACCTTCGAACGGCGCCCGTCCTTATGTGTGGTATGTCCGTAAGGTGCTGCCCTTCTGAGATATTAAGGCAGTGCTTTGGTACTGCCTGAACATATATATGGAATAAATGGGGGTATACCTAGATTTGGGCGCTGCTTGCGTGGGATTTGTTTTTGTTGTTTTAAATCCCGTATGTGTTCACAATGGAATGTCACTTCTTCTGATTGTGTAGCAGAGGAAATGTATCGTTAAGAATTGCTAAGAAAAAACATATACATATGCTTAGAGATATGATAAATGTCTTACGATCTCTAAACATATGTATATGGTTTTTCTTAGCAATTCTTAACGATACATTCCCTCTGCTACACAATCAGAAGAGGTGACATTCCATTGTGAACACATACGGGATTTAAAACAACAAAAACAAATCCCACGCCAGCAGCGCCCAAATCTAGGTATACCCCATTTATTCCATATATACAAATAATAAGGTTTGATCAAGTATTACAAAGTGAAGCAAATATCAACGAGCATATTCTAGCTAAAATGCAAATCACTAGAACCGGTAAATTAGCGCATATTTAACTCAATAGATTACACACACCTACCTATAGTATAATGTTAAAATAGAGACAAATTCACAGAATTAATACACTTAATACTTATCCACTCTCGGGCTTTCTTATGATGATGGTACGAGTGGGAAAGATGAGGGAGTTGCTGCTCATGTTTCCTCCATTTCGGACATAAGTCTCTCCTCTCCCTCAATAAAGACAAAGTTAGCGTTCTGAAATAATTATTTACTCAACTGTAGCAAGTGCGCAAAAAAGATTGTACATTACGGCTGTGTCACTTCAAAAATTGCCTCAATTAGTATAGTGAACTTAAATACAGTATACAAATGAGTTTATTCATCAACTTATTGCTTAGCTCTTGGGGTTACTTTATTTATTTCACATACACACAGGTGAGACAACCCCCCTCCCTTCCAGAATACATTACAGATAACAACAGGCTCCAGCCACTGGACAATAGAAAAAACAGTCAACACAATGGAATGTTTACCAATGCTTCTCTAAACAGTGTGCTTAGGGAAACCCAGGATGTTAGAGTGCAAGCTCTTGAGCAAGGGACCTCTCCTACTGTTTAATGAGTGCAAAACATAACAATTTATAACTGTAACATACAGATACACACTTTGACAACAGCATAGCACATCACACACACTCTACACTATATACAGAGACAATAAACTGTAAAGCAAAATACTTGTTAATAAACATTGGGGCGGCCATTTCATCACAGGTTGCTTTGTATGCTTCCGGCCTGTTCAGTACAAAAATGACTGCAGCTCATTAAAATGTATCGATTTTGGAGTGCTATTTGGTTCTAGAACACCCACTATTCACGTGTGTGATTCTTAAAATTGACTGTCAGTCATTCGCTAGAGTGAGCACTTTAACTATAAGATACAGCAATCTTCAGACAGACACAGGCAAAATTACTGAAACCCAAATGCACCTAATAACATACAAAACAACAAATCACTGAATTCTGGCCGAGTTATACCAGAACCATTAACCTATTCATAATTACTATCACGCAGATACTACACAAAATTAACAAGGGAATACAGTATTGCAAAGTGTAACGAATATCAAAAGCATCTACTAAATAAAACCTACAAATCAATACAATGGAAAAACCTGCACCTATTTATCCAAGTAATAATAGAACTAGGAACATATATATTTAGCAGACTATAATAATAGGGAATATATAACAGATTGATACAGCCAGTAATACTTATCCAGTCGTTGGTTTTCATATGATGATGGTGATGGTAAAATGGAGTTGGCTGTCCAAAAAGACAAAGGTTACACTAATTTCTTCTGTCCCTTGCTTTCCCTTTTTTATTACCCCTGCCCCTCCCCTTTCTGTTATCTGCCCCCGAGACCCAATCCCAGCGATAATCCTGAAACAAAAGGGGAACCAATTGTAACTCCTCCCAACTTTCTACTCTTTTCTTTAAACAGGGAACATGCTTAAGCTTCTTCGCTCCCATTCAGTCTCTCATCAGTACTAAACTTTCCAAACATGAAAATGTACAAAGCAAATAAGGCTTCTAAGAATGTGTGTCAATATTCACTCTCTCCCCCTCTCTGTGTGTCAATATTCACTCTCTCCCCCTCTCTGTGTGTCAATATTCACTCTCTCCCCCTCTCTGTGTGTCAATATTCACTCTCTCCCCCTCTCTGTGTGTCAATATTCACTCTCTCCCCCTCTCTGTGTGTCAATATTCACTCTCTCCCCCTCTCTGTGTGTCAATATTCACTCTCTCCCCCTCTCTGTGTGTCAATATTCACTCTCTCCCCCTCTCTGTGTGTCAATATTCACTCCCTCTCTCTGTGTGTCAATATTCACTCTCTCCCCCTCTCTGTGTGTCAATATTCACTCTCTCTGTGTGTGTCGGTATTCACGCTCTGTGTGTCGGTTTTCACTCTGTGTGTCGGTATTCACTCTCTCTGTGTGTCGGTATTCACTCTCTCTGTGTGTCAGTTTTCACTCTGTGTGTCGGTATTCACGCTCTCTGTGTGTCTGTATTCACTCTCTCTGTGTGTCAGTATTCACTCTCTCTGTGTGTCAGTATTCACTCTCTCTGTGTGTCAGTATTCACTCTCTCTGTGTGTCGGTATTCACTCTGTGTCGGTTTTCACTCTGTGTGTCAGTTTTCACTTTCTCTGTGTGTCGGTTTTCACTGTCTGTGTGTCGGTATTCACTCTCTCTGTGTGTCGGTATTCACTCTCTGTGTGTGTGTCGGTATTCACTCTCTCTGTGCGTCGGTTTTCACTCTGTGTGTGTGTCGGTTTTCACTCTCTCTGTGTGTCGGTATTCACTCTCTCTGTGTGTCGGTATTCACTCTCTCCGTGTGTCGGTATTTACTCTCTCCGTGTGTCGGTATTTACTCTCTCCCGTCCTATGCAGATGATGAGCACCGTCACCACTCAGCCCAGCGTAGTCACCACGCAGATGGTGTCAGTGGAGCCGGGATCCAGATGGATGACAGACATGTGTGACTGCTGCGACGACTGCGGGATATGTAAGTGATAGAGACCCTCACAGAGCCCGATGCCCCCCCAAATGTATCCACCCCTTCATCACGTCCCCGTTCAGTTCTGTTAGAATTAACAATGTTTCCCAGCGTCACACCTGAAAATGTTACTTGGGGCTGGCGGGGGCCTCGTGTTTTATGAAAAGTCGCTGGAGGCCGGACACAGAGCGAATCCCAAACGTTTTACATGACGTCACGGAGTCAATAAAATGTCATATGGGACAAGAGCAAAGTATCTCTGCAGCTCTGTTATACACACATAGAGACGCACACTGGAGACAGAGCTAAGGTTCACATTTCTGTAGGATAAAGACAGCAAAAAATACCCATAAACACCTAAAAGTGGGTTTATCCCCAGACCCTGCCTGTCTCGGAATGAGCTCTGTTTTTGATCGCTTCAATCAAACTGTGAGTCATGAGTCAAGAGAGAGCTCTGTTCCCTGCGGAGCTTACATTCATCCCATTCTGCTCCCTGATCTCTCTGCCTCCCTGCCCCCAGTTTGCTGCTCTCTGATCTATCTGCCTCCCTGCACCCAGTTTGCTGCTCTCTGATCTCTCTGCCTCCCTGCCCCCAGTTTGCTGCTCTCTGATCTCTCTGCCTCCCTGCCCCCAGTTTGCTGCTCTCTGATCTCTCTGCCTCCCTGCCCCCAGTTTGCTGCTCTCTGATCTCTCTGCCTCCCTGCCCCCAGTTTGCTGCTCTCTGATCTCTCTGCCTCCCTGCTCCCAGGTTGCGGTTTCCTGACTCCTCTGTCTCTTCCCCCAGGTTGCTGTGCATTGTGGTGTTTTCCCTGCATGATGTGCAATACAGCCAGTGAATTTGGGGAGTGTCTCTGCCTCCCACTCATGGACCCCATGTGTATGGGCTACGTGGGGTGCACTGCCGTCTGCCCACCCATTACGCTGGCTATGAGAGCGTCCGTCCGCGAGAGATACAAGATCAAGGTATGACTAGAGGTACCTCAGGGGATACTTTGTAGTAATGGTGGAATGTAACTAGGGCTAAACAGCATCTGGGAAACTGATCACACACGACGATGTGTAAGTCATTTGAGGAGTTAATTGATAGGACGCCCATTATATAAGATGATCATGTGATATGCAGGTCCTATACCATCTGGGTCCATGCAGCCTTCCAACAACATGGATAAAACCACCCTTGAGTTACTATAGTATGATCTAATGTGTCCAATAAGAGCCTTCTATCCGCCATACTGGAAGAGAAAGACGTTTTGTAACTTATGGCATTTTATCATTCACTTTGTCTCCTTAAGACGGCCTGCGAGCTCATTGTTCAGCCAGTCTATCAGGCTTCATTATTTCCATCTTATATCGTCTAATTCCTGGGATTCCCCACACTCTTACCTGTTTTTAAGACGATTTCACCGCATTCCATCTCAATTTCCAACAACTTGTACATTTCACTGCTTTCCACCTCGAATTCCAACAACTTGTACATTTCACCGCGTTCCACCTCATTATCCAACAACTTGTACATTTCACCGCGTTCCACCTCGATTTCCAACAACTTGTACATTTCACCAGCGTTCCACCTCATTATCCAACAACTTGTACATTTCACCGCGTTCCACCTTGATTTCCAACAACTTGTACATTTCACAGCGTTCCACCTCATTATCCAACAACTTGTACAGTTCACCGCGTTCCACCTCATTATCCAACAACTTGTACATTTCACCGCGTTCCACCTCATTATCCAACAATTTGTACATTTCACCGCGTTCCACCTCATTATCAACAACTTGTACATTTCACATTCACACGCGTTCCACCTCATTATCCAACAACTTGTACATTTCACCGCGTTCCACCTCATTATCCAACAACTTGTAATTTCACCGCGTTCCACCTCATTATCAACAACTTGTACATTTCACCGCGTTCCACCTCATTATCCAACAACTTGTACATTTCACCGCGCCACCCTCATTATCCAACAACTTGTACATTTCACCGCGTTCCACCTTGATTTCCAACAACTTGTACATTTCACCGCGTTCCACCTCATTATCCAACAACTTGTACATATACCGCGGTTCCACCTCATTATTCAACAACTTGTAACATTTTTCACGGTTCCACCGCGTTCCACCTCGACTTCAACAACTTGTACATTTTTACTGCTTTCCACCTCGAATTTCAACAACTTGTACATTTCACCGCGTTCCACCTCGATTTCCAACAACTTGTACATTTCACCGCGTTCACCTCATTATCCAACAACTTGTACATTTCACCGCGTTCCACTCGATTTCCAACAACTTGTACATTTCACCGCGTTCCACCTCATTATCAACAACTTGTACATTTCACGCGTCCACCTCATTATCCAACAACTTGTACATTTCACTGCGTTCCACCTCGAATTCCACAACTTGTACATTTCACTGCGTTCCACCTCATTATCCAACAACTTGTACATTTCACCGCGTTCCACCTTGATTTCCAACAACTTGTACATTTCACAGCGTTCCACCTCATTATCCAACAACTTGTACAGTTCACCGCGTTCCACCTCATTATCCAACAACTTGTACATTTCACCGCGTTCCACCTCATTATCCAACAATTTGTACATTTCACCGCGTTCCACCTCATTATCCAACAACTTGTACATTTCACCGCGTTCCACCTCATTATCCAACAACTTGTACATTTCACCGCGTTCCACCTCATTATCCAACAACTTGTACATTTCACCGCGTTCCACCTCATTATCCAACAACTTGTACATTTCACCGCGTTCCACCTCATTATTCAACAACTTGTACATTTCACCGCGTTCCACCGCGTTCCACCTCGACTTCCACAACTTGTACATTTCACTGGCGTTCCACTCGAATTCCAACAACTTGTACATTTCACTGCGTTCCACCTCATTATCCAACAACTTGTACATTTCACCGCGTTCCACCTCGATTTCCAACAACTTGTACATTTCACCGCGTTCCACCTCATTATCCAACAACTTGTACATTTCACCGCGTTCCACCTCATTATCCAACAACTTGTACATTTCACTGCGTTCCACCTCGAATTCCAACAACTTGTACATTTCACTGCGTTCCACCTCGATTTCCAACAACTTGTACATTTCACTGCTTTCCACCTCGAATTCCAACAACTTGTACATTTCACCGCGTTCCACCTCATTATCCAACAACTTGTACATTTCACCGCGTTCCACCTCGAATTCCAACAACTTGTACATTTCACCGCGTTCCACCTCATTATCCAACAACTTGTACATTTCACCGCGTTCCACCTCGATTTCCAACAACTTGTACATTTCACAGCGTTCCACCTCATTATCCAACAACTTGTACATTTCACCGCGTTCCACCTTGATTTCCAACAACTTTTACATTTCACAGCGTTCCACCTCATTATCCAACAACTTGTACAGTTCACCGCGTTCCACCTCATTATCCAACAATTTGTACATTTCACCGCGTTCCACCTCATTATCCAACAACTTGTACATTTCACCGCGTTCCACCTCATTATCCAACAACTTGTACATTTCACCGCGTTCCACCTCATTATTCAACAACTTGTACATTTCACCGCGTTCCACCGCGTTCCACCTCGACTTCCAACAACTTGTACATTTCACTGCGTTCCACCTCGAATTCCAACAACTTGTACATTTCACTGCGTTCCACCTCATTATCCAACAACTTGTACATTTCACCGCGTTCCACCTCGATTTCCAACAACTTGTACATTTCACCGCGTTCCACCTCATTATCCAACAACTTGTACATTTCACCGCGTTCCACCTCATTATCCAACAACTTGTACATTTCACTGCGTTCCACCTCGAATTCCAACAACTTGTACATTTCACTGCGTTCCACCTCGATTTCCAACAACTTGTACATTTCACAGCGTTCCACCTCATTATCCAACAACTATTTGTTTTTTTCTCCGCGTTCCACCTCATTATCCAACAACTTGTACATTTCACAGCGTTCCACCTTATTATCCAACAACTTGTACATTTCACCACGTTCCACCTCATTATCCAACAACTTGTACATTTCACCGCATTCCACCTCATTATCCAACAACTTGTACATTTCACCGCGTTCCACCTCATTATCCAACAACTTGTACATTTCACCGCGTTCCACCTCATTATCAACAACTTGTACATTTCACCGCGTTCCACCTCGAATTCCAACAACTTGTACATTTCACCGCGTTCCACCTCGACTTCCAACAACTTGTACATTTCACTGCGTTCCACCTCGAATTCCAACAACTTGTACATTTCACCGCGTTCCACCTCATTATCCAACAACTTGTACATTTCACGCGTTCCACTCATTATCCAACAACTTGTACATTTCACAGCGTTCCACCTCATATCCAACAACTTTGTACATTTCACCGCGTTCCACCTCATTATTCCAACAACTTGTACATTTCACCGCGTTCCACCTCGAATTCCACAACTTGTACATTTCACCGCGTTCCACCTCATTATCCAACAACTTGTACATTTCACGCGTTCCACCTCGAATTCCAACAACTTGTACATTTCACCGCGTTCCACCTCATTATCCAACAACTTGTACATTTCACCGCGTTCCACCTCATTATCCAACAACTTGACATTTCACCGCGTTCCACCCGATTTTCCAACAATTTGTACATTTCACCGCGTTCCACCTCGAATCCAACAACTTGTTACATTTCACCGGTTTCCACCTCGAATTCCAACAACTTTGTGTACATTTCACCGTGTCCACCTCATTATCCAACAACTTGTACATTTCACCGCGTTCCACCTCGATTTCCAACAACTTGTACATTTCAGAGCGTTCCACCTCATTATCCAACAACTTGTACATTTCACCGCGTTCCACCTCGATTTCCAACAACTTGTACATTTCACAGCGTTCCACCTCATTATCCAACAACTATTTGTTTTTTTCTCCGCGTTCCACCTCATTATCCAACAACTTGTACATTTCACAGCGTTGCACCTCATTATCCTATGTAGAGGTCGGCAGGGCTGGGTCCTGGATGGACAATATGTTTCACCCCTATTTGGGTTGTGGACCCTTTAAGTGCAACCACAGGGTTAATCTTCCTGTCCAGGAAGAGTTTTAAAGCCAGCAACTCCCAGATAGGATTGTGGGAGTTTAGGAAAAGAAAAGTAATCAGTGGAAGCTGTGTGTTTGTGTTCCAAAATCAGGAGACGTGCTGTGCCTTGCTGGAGAGGCTTCTACATACTGGGGAAAGGATTCCCTAGGTTTGGGACTGTTTAAAGCATTGGTGAGCCACTATTATTTCTCTGTTTATTTGTGCTGAAGATCAGGACTTTGCTTTAATTTCGCTGAACCAAAGCGTGTACTTATTATGTTGCCTTTTTGACTGCCCTGAAAGGGTGAATAAAACTGTTTTGTTTGTGAAAGACATTGTGCACGTGCTCTGTGGGCCCCCAAACGTCACAACTGGTGGAGAATGCGGGCAATTTGCTATCCCTCACACGCCAAGCAAGAGGAATTTTTGTGGGGAAAAAAAACTGACATTTTAAAACGGACAGCGATCTGATTGCATGTCCTGGGCTAAGGCTGCACTGAAGTCCACAGCTATGGAGGAGCTCGTTAAGCAGATGGTCTTTGTCAATGTGCAGGCCCAGACTCGCCATGAAGAGGCGATGGCTCCTCAGCAACAAGCCCTGGCACAGGCTGTTGCTGCCAACAAGAAAGCACCCATTTGCTGGCTGCACAACTTGCAGCACAGCAGGTAGCCACACAGACACAGATCAATGCCCTGCGGGAGGCCATGCAGCAACTTGCACCTGGACGTGATCAAGCAGTGGTCACTACTGGTAACCATGTCTCCATAAGGGCCAGTCATTTCCTCCAAAAGCTGTCTGCCAGTGATGATGTGGAAGCATTTCTCACCACGTTTGAAAGGACTGCTGAGAGAGAGGGGTGGCCCCAAGACCAATGGGCCGGTCTCATTGCCCCGTTTCTGACAGGAGACCCTGACTAGAGAGCAAATTGTTGAAAGGGTTGTGATGGACCACTACCTGAGGTCTCTACCAAAGGATCTACAGCGCTGGGTCAGCCATGGGGACCCAAAGACTGCAGCACTGGTAGTCGAGATGGTGGATTGATACACCATGGTGGAGGACCTGCTCAGACCAACCAGTCGTCGAGGACCAGTCTTGCCACCGCCTGTGAGGCCTGCTTCAGTTCCTCGGAGGGAAGCGTCACTGGACCCGGGAACCAGCACCCCAAAATCATCTTCCTCGGTTCTGCAGAGGCCTGTCGCTACCCGAACTGCTGGCGATATACAGTGTTGGAGGTGTCGCGCCTGGGGCCATACCCGGGCGCAGTGTCGCTACAGAAGGAGCCCATGGAGTGTGGATCCGCTCAGGAGAGTGTCTTTCTACACCCTCACAACGTGCACTACCCACCTTGACCTAGAGGGGGGTCAGTTTGAATGTACTGTGTGGGTGAATCACCGCCCAGCCAAAGCTCTCCTGGACTCTGGAGTATGGTCACCCTGGTGCATGCCCGGGTAGTCGGAAGGCTCGGTCCAGTACAAAGAACCCTCCGGTTGTCTGTATCCATGGGGATACTCGGGAGTATCCGCTGATCCCTGTCACCATTTTTCGCCAGGAATACTTCGGTCACCAAGAGGTCGGGGTGGTGAGTACTCTGATACATGATGTGATTGTGGGATGGGACTGCCCCTTGTTTGCTGAACTGTGGTGCTTGGCACAAACTGAACTGCCCATCGAACTGGGGAACAATTCAGGGTCACCCCCACCAAACATGACTGTGGACACTGTTGATGAGGAGTTGCTCAAATGTGTTCAAAATGAGAATGTTGTAACTGATGTGATTGTCCTAGCTCCTCAACCTGAGTTGACACCCAAGGAGGGGGAATCCTCTCCCATGCCGGTTATGGTAGGAGAGGATGAAGAGGAATTATCCCCTGTAGATATTACACTTGAGGTGGATGAGGGGGAGGGTTCTTCTTATCCAGTACACCCTGACTTAGATGTGTCCAGAGGTGCATTTGGCAGGGCTCAAATGGGTGACCCGATGTTGATAAATGCTCGCGAACAGGTAACTGTTGTCAGTGGGGAAACCTCAAGCACCAGATGCAGAGAAAAGATTTCCTCACTTTGCGGTCAATAATGATCTGTTCTGCTGGGTATCAGGAATTCGGGGAGAAATTGTGGAACAATTACTAGTACCCCAGCCCTACCAGAGAATGGTGCTGGATCTGGCTCACAATGATGCTCTAGGTGGTCACCTGGGAGCTGAGAAACCGAGGCCCGGATAACGGACCGTTTTACTGGCCAGGTATCGGTGCCGCAGTTAAGAGGTACTGTTTCCTGCCTCCGTTTGCCAGTTAACTGCCCCAGCACCCCATTATAGGAACCCTTGGTGCCTCTGCCAATAATTGAGGTGCCCTTTGAGCGCATCGCTATGGATATAGTGGGTACCCTTAGAGAAGTCTGCTCGGGGACACCGATATATCCTGGTGGTTCTTGATTATGCCACAAGGTATCCAGAGGCGGTTCCTTTAAGAAACCCTACATCAAAGGCCATTGCGCGGGAGTTGTTTTTTATGTTTTCGAGAACTGGCCTGCCAAGGGAAATTTTGACGGACCAGGGGACCCCATTTATGTCCCGGGTGATGGCAGATGTGTGCAAGTTGTTCCAAATCAAGCAGTTGCAAACATCTGTTTATCACCCTCAGACAGATGGTCTGGTAGAAAGATTCAACAAGACTCTGAAAAATGATGCTTAAAAGGGTTGTGCAGAGAGATGGAAGAGACTGGGATCATTTGCTTCCCGCACTGCTGTTTGCTATTCGAGAGGTTCCTCAGGCCTCCATGGGGTCTCACCTTTTGAGTTGGTGTATGGCCGCAGACCCGGGGATTGCTAGATTTGGTTAAGGAGACATGGGAAAGTGAGTCCTCTCCACACAAATCGCTCATTGAACATATCTCTCAGATGAGAGAGAATTTCTAAAGTGATGCCTTTGGTACAGGAACATTTGCAGAAGGCTCAGGAGGCCCAGAAAAGGGTGTACAACCGGACGGCCAAGCTGCGGCAATTTCAGGTTGGGGACCGGGTAGCAGTACTTATACCCACGGTGGAAAGTCAGTTCCTAGCCAAGTGGCAGGGACCATATGAGGTGGTTGAAAAAGTAGGGGAAGTAAACTACCGAGTGCATCAGCCTGGGAAAAGAAAACCATACCAGATCTACCACATAAATTTGTTAAAACCCTGGAGAGACCGAGAGGTGTCCGCCATGGTTGGGGTGGGTATAGAGTCTGATGGTGTTGACGCAGTACACATTGCTGCCACCCTGTCCAAACCCCAAACCCAAGAAGTTAAGGAGTTTCTGCAAAGAAACAAAGGCATGTTTTCAGGACTACCGGGACACGCGACCGGGATTAAACACGATATTGTGACGGAACCCATGTAAAGGTTCGGGTAAAGCCGTACCGCATCCCAGAAGCCCATAGAAAGGCTGTTTCTGAAGAGGTTAAAAAAATGCTTCAGCTTGATGTCATTGAGGAGTCACAGAGTGAATGGTCGAGCCCCATCGTGTTGGTACCGAAGCCCAACGGCACTCTGCGATTCTGCAATGACTTCAGGAAACTTAACGAGGTGTCAAATTTGACGCGTATCCCATGCCAAGGGTGGATGAATTAATAGAGAAATTGGGTCCGGCCCGTTATATCACCACCCTGGACCTTACTAAGGGATACTGGCAGATACCCCTGACTAAGGAAGCCAGGGAAAAGACTGCTTTTTCCACTCCAGAGGGTCATTTTCATTATAAGCGGATGCCTTTTGGGTTACACTCAGCCCCGGCCACCTTCCAACGAGCGATGGATAGGGTGCTCCGCCCCTACCTGAGATATACCTCGGTCTACCTGGATGACATTGTCATCTTCAGTCCAGATTGGGAGTCCCATCTTCCCCGGGTTCAGACGGTTTTGGACGGTTTGAGAAAAGCGGGCTTTACTGTTAACCCTGAGAAAAGTGCGGTAGGGATGGAGGAAGCTAAATTCCTGGGATATGTCGTAGGCAGGGGTCTGGTAAAGCCACAATTTAACAAAGTAGAGGCTATCCAGGACTGGCCATGCCCCCTCACGAAAAAGCAGGTTCGTGCTTTTCTGGGTATGGTGGGGTATTACCGGCGGTTTGTCCCCAATTTTGCCTCTATTGCTGCACCACTGACTGACCTGACGAAAGGTAGGAAGTCAGTGATGATTCAATGGAATGCCAATGCTGAAAATGCCTTCGAGAAGCTTAAAAATGCATTGTGTCAGCACCCAGTGCTGGTAGTCCCTGATTTCATGAGGGAGTTCATTGTACAAACGGATGCCTCAAGTGAGGGTTTGGGGGCTGTGCTATCCCAAGAAGTCAATGGGGAAGAGCACCCCGTGGTTTTTCTTAGTAGGAAACTGACGCAGCGGAGAAAAACTATGCTGTGGTGGAAAGAGAGGGCTTGGCCATAAAGTGGGCCTTGGATTCTTTGAGATACTTCCTGTTGGGCAGGAAGTTCCGTTTAGTGTCTGACCATGCCCCATTGACCTGGATGAGGCAGCACTGCCACGCTAATGCCAGGTTTACCAGGTGCTAGCTGTCTCTCCAGGAGTTTAACTTTGTGGTGGAACACAGGCCTGGGAAACAGCACCACAATGCTGATGCCCTGTCCCGGATGCATTGTGGGCTGTCTACTGTTGCCTCAAACACCTCCGCGTTGAGACAGGGCGGGGGATATGTAGAGGTCGGCAGGGCTGGGTCCTGGATGGACAATATGTTTCACCCCTATTTGGGTTGTGGACCCTTTAAGTGCAACCACAGGGTTAATCTTCCTGTCCAGGAAGAGTTTTAAAGCCAGCAACTCCCAGATAGGATTGCGGAGTTTAGGAAAATAAAGTAATCAGTGGAAGCTGTGTGTTTGTGTTCCAAAAGCAGGAGACGTGCTGTGCCTTGCTGGAGAGGCTTCTACATACTGGGGAAAGGATTCCTAGGTTTGGGACGTTTAAAGCGTTGGTGAGCCACTATTATTTCTCTGTTTATTTGTGCTGAAGATCAGGACTTTGCTTTAATTTCGCTGAACCAAAGCGTGTACTTATTATGTTGCCTTTTTGACTGCCCTGAAAGGGTGAATAAAACTGTTTTGTTTGTGAAAGACATTGTGCACGTGCTCTGTGGGCCCCCAAACGTCACACCAACAACTTGTACATTTCACCACGTTCCACCTCATTATCCAACAACTTGTACATTTCACTGCGTTCCACCTCGAATTCCAACAACTTGTACATTTCACCGCGTTCCACCTCGAATTCCAACAACTTGTACATTTCACCGCGTTCCACCTCGAATTCCAACAACTTGTACATTTCACAGCGTTCCACCTCGAATTCCAACAACTTGTACATTTCACCGCGTTCCACCTCGACTTCCAACAACTTGTACATTTCACTAGGGATGTGCGTTTCGGGTTTCGGAATTTCGGAATTTTCACGAAATTTCCCGATTCGTGTTTTCGGATGCGGCCGAATTTCCGAAAATTTTTAGATCCGAAAATGTCAGATCCGAAACGTTTCCGAGCCGAAACAAAATATTTTCGGATTTTTCGAATGGACTTGAAATGTGTCAAACGACGTTCCGAAAAAACGAAAATTTTCCGAAAAATGAAAATTTTCCGAAAAACGAAAATTTTCTAAAAAACGAAAATTTTCTGAAAACGAGCAAAGTGACACGAAACATACGAAAAATGGTCGATATTCCGCAAAATGTACAATTCCGAAAAACGAAAATTTCCGAAATCACGAAAAGTCGATACAAAAACCAAGCACAGTGACACGAAAATACGAAAAATGGTCGATATTCCGAAAAAAAAATGTACCCGAAAAACGAGCCGAACCGAATCGAATCGAAACCGAAATCGGTCGAAACGTGCCGAATCGAAAAGTTTAAAAATCCGAAAAATCGAACCGAATCGAACCGAAAAAAAAATCGGTGCACAAGCCTACATTTCACTGCGTTCCACCTCGAATTCCAACAACTTGTACATTTCACCGCGTTCCACCTCGAATTCCAACAACTTGTACATTTTACCGTGTTCTACCTCATTATCCAACAACTTGTACATTTCACCGCGTTCCACCTCATTATCCAACAACTTGTACATTTCACCGCGTTCCACCTCATTATCCAACAACTTGTACATTTCACAGCGTTCCACCTCATTATCCAACAACTTGTACATTTCACAGCGTTCCACCTCATTATCCAACAAGTTGTACATTTCACAGCGTTCCACCTCATTATCCAACAACTTGTACATTTCACAGCGTTCCACCTCATTATCCAACAACTTGTACATTTCACCGCGTTCCACCTCATTATCCAACAACTTGTACATTTCACTGCGTTCCACCTCATTATCCAACAACTTGTACATTTCACCGCGTTTCACCTCGAATTCCAACAACTTGTACATTTCACATTTTCTCTCCTTGGTAACACCCAATATCTTTATCGTTCCAGGGCTCGATCTGTGATGACAGCGTCCGGGCATGCTGCTGTTACTCTTGCACCTGGTGTCAGATGGCTCGGGAGATCAAGAGGAGGGGAAACTGGTCTGTTGTGACCACAGCTCAAACCACCGTAGTGAACAGCACCCCGATGTATTCCCAAAATGAGGGATACACTCCTCTCGTGGAGTATGATCCCAAGGACTGAGCTCTCCAATGGAATCACTGCCCTTGTACCACATATATCGCTACAGTAGCCTTAGCTTCACGCAGCCCTCAACACATTGTGCACGTTTCTTCACTGCCCATCGATTCACGGATATTTACAGGTCACAAACAATGTAGGGTCCAAGCATTTACAAGAAGGTGGCTCCTCTTTTGTCAGCATAAGGTATGTGTTACATCAGAAAGGTTACTAGTCGCTGTACTGCACAAAGCAGTGGCATGTCACCTTTCATTTGGGTTTCTTCACCTTCTTTTGGGTCGGGGGAAATTAGGAAGTCAAACATTTGAGTCTCTTTTCATGATATTATTCTGTGTCAGCAAAAGGTAGAATAAATAGAAGGAATATCTGGAAAGTGTCGTCTCCTGTGACCACGGACTGCCAAGGCGTGTGATATGTCTGAAGGACCTTCAAAAACACAATGTTTGTAGGAAGAACAAGGTCTCCTGGATAATGGAGCAATAAAGGCCTGTAGTTGTTTAATCTTGATTGCCATTAGTTCTAAGTGTCAGGAAGGAGACGGACGTGTTACACCTTGGTGGAACTGGCTCTTGAAGAAGATGCGTGTCCTTCTTTTCAGGGTATTGAAGGAAGGTGGGATCAGAATGTAGTATTGTTGGGTCTTATTGGTGAGGGTTCACTTCCCAGGTCTCCTGTGTGTCGTCTCTGCACCAGCTGCCAGTTTTACACTCTTTAATGTGTGTCTGTGTTCCAGGTCCCGTGAACTTCATTGGCCATCTTCTCATTTTAACCCAAGGTGCGCATCCAAACCTTGAGCATCCTCTTTTCTACCGTTCCTCTCCTTTTCTGTTCTTTCGTCATCCAAAAACATTTGCTTCTTGTATCCAAAACTAATCCACTTCCTGCCTTGACCTTAAGCTTGCCTATTCCATGAAGCGGTCAGTTTTCCTTTATGTCACCACGGGAGGATCTGTGCTTTCTATGACTCGACCTGACGCTTTGTTTCCGGCTCACTTTGTCTGTGCTGCCCAGCCAGCTGTGCCTTGACAGCAATTCAAAAAAATGCTGCTGTCGCTCTGGATTTCTGTTCTGCCTCTCCTGACCTTGACTATCATCTTAGAATACAAGACTCTTAGCTGAACCTCACAAATCTGGAGGACGATGGACTCAACGTTAACATGCGTTTCATATGAGGGTGCTAATAAAACCCATGAAAACAGAGCATCAAACACAGCGCACTGCGACATCTCTTACCTGTTTGGAGGGGTTGAGGATTTGGATTTTATGTCCAGCCCTGGGTGTGAAATAACATATTTAGCAATAAAAAGCCCCAAACAATATGTGTTTATAGTAGGCTGTGTGTTGGTGGTCCCGCATTCACCGCCTGAGACTGTTACGTCGCAATCTAGACCCAGAATGTCACAACTCATGCGTTCAAGCGCAATAAAAACTGACTTTTCTCCGCAAACTTTCAGGATTCACTGTAGAACCAGGTGGGTATGTGGAACCAGGAGGGGATGTGGAACCAGGATGGGATGTTGAACCAGGCAGGGATGTGGAACCAGGCAGGTATGTGGAACCAGGAGGGGATGTGGAACCTGGAGGGGATGTGGAACCAGGAGGGGATGTGGAACCAGGAGGGGATATGGAACCAGAAGGGGATATGGAACCAGAAGGGGATGTGGAACCAGGAGGGGATGTTGAACCAGGCAGGGATGTGGAACCAGGCAGGGATGTGGAACCAGGAGGGGATGTGGAACCAGGAGGGGATGTTGAACCAGGCAGGGATGTGGAACCAGGCAGGGATATGGAACCAGGCGGGGATGTGGAACCAGGAAGGGATATGGAACCAGGAGGGGATGTGAAACCAGGAGGGGATGTGAAACCAGGAGGGGATGTGGAACCAGGCGGGGATGTCCCCTTTCCCCCTTTCTATGCTTATAGTGTTCTGTCAGCTCAGCTACCTGGTCCAAGCGCAACACACAATGCACCAACACCTCAATCCCACCTTACAGGAGGCCTTTACGTGGAGGACATTTGGCCGCACTAGAATAACCGGGCCTTTTGTGTGTGGGGGTGGCTTAGTAATAATTTTAGGAGTCTTCCTTATTTTGTTTTTTCAATTCTATGAAATTCGCAAATGCTAATTCAGCGCAATTTGGTGTCTTTCGACGACATCCGATAACTGCTTGGGCGACTCCAATTCCCGTAAAATACGGTGACCATTAGCAAAATAGTGAATTCACCGTATTTTACCGAAATTGGAGTCGCCCAAGCAATTATCAGATGTCGTTGAAAACCACCAAATTGCGCTGAATCAGCATCGGCGAATTCCATAGAACTGGAATAAACAAAATAAGGAAAACTCCTAAAATTATTTACACACAAAGGGCCCAGGATTAGTACCCGTGTACAGGAGGTGACTGGGATGGCTCACGTAGATACTTCCATTGTGGAACGCATTACAAACACAGGAAAGTAATATGGAATGTTCGCAGCATGTGACACGGTCACACAAGGTAAATAAGCGATGGATGGAACGAGAAGCAACAAAACCACAAATGAAATCAGCAAATAGTCCTATTAACCAAGGGTGCCGGATGTTCCAGGTGACACAGGATGCATGAGGTGAGCCTGGAGACTTGGTGTTCCTGACAGCGAGTACCTGGAATCCACAAACATGAAACATGGTATTTCTTGACACACAATTTCTGCAGAGGAACAAGGTGTACCAGGGAGCCACAGTTCCTGGCAGGACCAGGAGGATTGGGGATCAAAGGGGCAGGTAGCCAGGGAACACAAAAATACAAAAAGTCACAACAATAAACCACAATCTAACGAGGTAAATAGCCCTGTTATTCAGAGTCACATGGTGTCCCAGGTAACCACAGTCCTTGGAAGCATCGGGTGTACCAGGTTGGCTGGGAGGCTTGGCAAACCAAGTGGCAGGGAGCCAGGGCCCACAAAGGCGCCACAATTCTTGACCACAATTGAATTAAGTAGATAAGTATGTGGAAGTTGTAATCACTTGGAAGCTTTGGAATTGGGTCACCTAGGACCACAGAACAGAGCAGCGCTGTATGGGACCAGGGTGAATGGCAGAGGCGCCAGTGGTGCCATCACCTTGTATCTCCATTGAGCCAGGAATTCCCTCCCACATGGTCCTTATTATCACAGCAAGTGGTGGGATTTTCCTATAGGTTTCCTGAAGTTCTCCAGTTTCTTTGAAGCTGGAGGAACCGAACCTTGACAGAAGCTGCCTACACACAAACACACGGGTAAGGGCTTGGGTCGGGTCAGCTTTGTTTTCCTTCATGAGTGAGAGTGAATGCAGGGCCTGTCTGAAGGACGTGGGGTATAATGAGAAGAACTGGCAAAGCACGAGGTATACGGAGGGAAATTAAAGTTATACATTCAAATGACGACGGAAAAGCAACGTGTCTCATACGCATACGTCTACTTTGTCACGATGGGGGCGGAGACTGACTCAGAAATGTGTCAGCTCTCGGGAGCCTGTAGGCACAGAAATCTGGAGTGCCCCCCCCCATATAGAATCTGGCAGAGACACTTTTTTAACTTTTGTTTCGGGGAAAGAAAAAATAATTAACATTCTCAAACAATGAAAAACATTTTTTCTCTGATCTCACATCAAAAGAACGGGCTGAACCTGTTGCCTTAGAATTAACCAAAAATAAAGCAGAATGTTGGAGCTAGGGTTAACCCTAAAACAAGCACAAATAGTAACCCTAACCCTAAAACAATCACAAATAGTAACCTAACCCTAAAACAAGCACAAATAGTAACCTAACCCTAAAACAACACAAATAGTAACCCTAACCCTAAAACAAGCACAAATAGTAACCTAACCCTAAAACAAACACAAATAGTAACCTAACCCTAACCCTAAAACAACCACAAATAGTAACCTAACCCTAAAACAAATACAAATAGTAACCTAACCCTATAACAAGGACAAATAGTAACCTAACCCTAAAACAAACACAAATAGTAACCTAACCCTATAACAAGGACAAATAGTAACCTAACCCTAAAACAAACACAAATAGTAACCTAACCCTAAAACAAACACAAATAGTAACCTAACCCTATAACAAGGACAAATAGTAACCTAACCCTAAAACAAACACAAATAGTAACCCTAACCCTAAAACAAGCACAAATAGTAACCTAACCCTAAAACAAACACAAATAGTAACCTAACCCTAACCCTAAAACAACCACAAATAGTAACCTAACCCTAAAACAACCACAAATAGTAACCTAACCCTAAAACAAACACAAATAGTAACCTAACCCTATAACAAGGACAAATAGTAACCTAACCCTAAAACAAACACAAATAGTAACCTAACCCTAAAACAAACACAAATAGTAACCTAACCCTAAAACAAACACAAATAGTAACCTAACCCTAAACAAGGACAAATAGTAACCTAACCCTAAAACAAATACAAATAGTAACCTAACCCTAAAACAAACACAAATAGTAACCTAACCTATAACAAGGACAAATAGTAACCTAACCCTAAAACAAACACAAATAGTAACCTAACCCTAAAACAAACACAAATAGTAACCTAACCCTAAAACAAACACAAATAGTAACCTAACCCTATAACAAGGACAAATAGTAACCTAACCCTAAAACAAACACAAATAGTAACCTAACCCTAAAACAAACACAAATAATAACCTAACCCTAAAACAAACACAAATAGTAACCTAACCCTAAAACAAACACAAATAGTAACCTAACCCTAAAACAAGCACAAATAGTAACCTAACCCTAAAACAAGCACAAATAATAACCTAACCCTAAAACAAGCACAAATAGTAACCTAACTCTAACCCTAAAACAATCACAAATAGTAACCTAACCCTAAAACAAGCACAAATAGTAACCCTAACCCTAAAACAAGCACAAATAATAACCTAACCCAAAAACAAGCACAAATAGTAACCTAACTCTAACCCTAAAACAATCACAAATAGTAACCTAACCCTAAAACAATCACAAATAGTAACCTAACCCTAAAACAAACACAAATAGTAACCTAACCCTAAAACAAACACAAATAGTAACCTAACCCTAAAACAAGCACAAATAGTAACCTAACCCTAAAACAAGCACAAATAGTAACCTAACCCTAAAACAAGCACAAATAATAACCTAACCCAAAAACAAGCACAAATAGTAACCCTAACCCTAAAACAAGCACAAATAGTAACCTAACCCTAAAACAAGCACAAATAATAACCTAACCCTAAAACAAGCACAAATAGTAACCTAACCCTAAAACAAACACAAATAGTAACCTAACCCTAAAACAAGCACAAATAGTAACCTAACCCTAAAACAAGCACAAATAGTAACCTAACCCTAAAACAAGCACAAATAATAACCTAACCCTAAAACAAGCACAAATAATAACCTAACCCAAAAACAAGCACAAATAGTAAGCTAACCCTAAAACAAACACAAATAGTAACCTAACCCTAAAACAAACACAAATAGCAACCTAACCCTAAAACAATCACAAATAGTAACCTAACCCTAAAACAAGCACAAATAGTAACCTAACCCTAAAACAAGCACAAATAGTAACCTAACCCTAAAACAAGCACAAATAATAACCTAACCCAAAAACAAGCACAAATAGTAACCCTAACCCTAAAACAAGCACAAATAGTAACCTAACCCTAAAACAAGCACAAATAATAACCTAACCCTAAAACAAACACAAATAGTAACCTAACCCTAAAACAAGCACAAATAGTAACGTAACTCTAATCCTAAAACAAGCACAAATAGTAACCTAAACCTAACCCTAAAACAAACACAAATAGTAACCTAACCCTAAAACAATCACAAATAGTAACCTAACCCTAAAACAAGCACTAATAGCAACCTAAACCTAACCCTAAAACAAACACAAATAGTAACCTAAACCTAAAACAAGCACAAATAGTAACCTAACCCAAAAACAAGCACAAATAGTAACCTAACCCTAAAACAAGCACAAATAATAACCCAACCCAAAAACAAGCACAAATAGTAACCTAACCCTAAAACAAGCACAAATAATAACCTAACCCTAAAACAAACACAAATAGTAACCTAACCCTAAAACAAGCACAAATAGTAACCTAACCCTAAAACAAGCACAAATAGTAACCTAACCCTAAAACAAGCACAAATAGTAACCTAAACCTAACCCTAAAACAAACACAAATAGTAACCTAACCCTAAAACAAGCACAAATAGTAACCTAACCCTAACCCTAAAACAATCACAAATAGTAGGGAAGAAAGATATACATATATATCTCATACAGCGTAGGCGCCTATTTATAAACCAGATTACTATAGTGTTATGAAGTAGTTAAATTATAACTAATAAGTAGTGAGATGCTGCCCAAAGGGATAAGCGCAATATACAGAAAAAACAACCAAAATCTGCATTAACCAAAAATGAAATTATAGATAGAACCTTTGTAGCGCATCAAAAATAGATTTAAAGGTAAACTTCAACAAAGAGGTATATCAAACATAAAGTGCTTCAGTCTTAAAGTGCTTCAATCCTAAGGTGACAAATATTCAATCAATGTACACATATAAAAGTGCAATGTGCCATAGAACACAGTAAAGTGCAACAATATATAAAATTCCAGCAGTGCGATGGGTATAAGAGCGTCTATAAAGTGCAACAGTGTCCGAATGTGCAAAATGTGCAAATTCAATGATATCCAATATAACAGTATGAATACCAGTGGGAAAATTCCTTAAAATTTACTTCTCTTTATGTTCAAGCGATGCACAAATATAGTCCTCCTTTCTTGGTCTGTGTATCTCTTGCCGTCTCTCAATAATGGAGAGGATAGCCAGAAAGGAGAAAAAAGTGAGAGAAAGGGGAAAAAAAAAAGATTCGAGGGGAGAGAAAAAATGAAGAAATAATCGTGCAGAAAATCCCAATTAAATATGGCAAATAAATCACTCGTAGGAATATGGAAACTCACATTTATAAGAGCCCAAAAAATCCCTGGCTCTAGGTTTAGGAGCTTCCAGCCTTATAGAGGGTGGCGTATCCCTTCATAAATCTTCAACTCTGGTTGCGATGGCTACAATAAGATAATAGACAGCGCTCCCATAGTATATTACCGTATTATGATAAAAAAGAGGTGATAATGTATTGAACTCACCAGATATGGAGCCTCTTCCACACAGGCTCACTCAATACAGCATCAGGTACACTATGGTGGATACCCAGAACCTCTTCCCAACCGTCTGAGGGCCAGATATCAGGAGCTTCCAAGCGGTGGCAAGTATATATCCAAGGAGAGTAGTCAATAGATTATAAACCATATAAAATTTATTATGTATTAAAAAATTAAAAAATCAATTGCATATTAAAGAATGGACAGATGCGTTACCGAGACGCGTTTCGGCATTAACAGCCTTCCTCAGTCGGTATATTTAGGTGCACTATTGTACACTATTGTGTTTGGAGATTTTTTGGACAATAGTGCACCTAAATATACCGACTGAGGAAGGCTGTTAATGCCGAAACGCGTCTCGGTAACGCATCTGTCCATTCTTTAATATGCAATTGATTTTTTAATTTTTAATACATAATAAATTTTATATGGTTTATATATCCAAGAGAGCTGGGGCAATATATCCAAGAGAGCTGGGCAATATATCAATGAGAGCTGGGCAATATATCAATGAGAGCTGGGCAATATATCCAAGAGAGCTGGGCAATATATCAATGAGAGCTGGGGCAATATATCAATGAGAGCTGGGCAATATATCCAAGAGAGCTGGGCAATATATCCAAGAGAGCTGGGCAATATATCCAAGAGAGCTGGGGCAATATATCAATGAGAGCTGGGCAATATATCCAAGAGAGCTGGGGCAATACATCAATGAGAGCTGGGCATTGCAATATATCCAAGAGAGCTGGGAAATATATCCAAGAGAGCTGGGCAATATATCAATGAGAGCTGGGCAATATATCAATGAGAGCTGGGCAATATATCCAAGAGAGCTGGGCAATATATCAATGAGAGCTGGGGCAATATATCAATGAGAGCTGGGCAATATATCCAAGAGAGCTGGGCAATATATCCAAGAGAGCTGGGCAATATATCCAAGAGAGCTGCGGCAATATATCAATGAGAGCTGGGCAATATATCCAAGAGAGCTGGGGCAATATATCCAAGAGAGCTGGGCAATATGTCCAAGAGAGCTGGGGCAATATATCCAAGAGAGCTGGGGCAATATATCAATGAGAGCTGGGGCAATATATCAATGAGAGCTGGGCAATATATCCAAGAGAGCTGGGCAATATATCCAAGAGAGCTGGGGCAATATATCAATGAGAGCTGGGCAATATATCCAAGAGAGCTGGGCAATATATCCAAGAGAGCTGGGGCAATATATCAATGAGAGCTGGGCAATATATCCAAGAGAGCTGGGGCAATATATCAGTGAGAGCTGGGCAATATATCAGTGAGAGCTGGGCAATATATCCAAGAGAGCTGGGGCAATATATCAATGAGAGCTGGGGCAATATATCAGTGAGAGCTGGGCAATATATCAGTGAGAGCTGGGGCAATATATCCAAGAGAGCTGGGCAATATATCAATGAGAGCTGGGCAATATATCCAAGAGAGCTGGGGCAATATATCCAAGAGAGCTGGGGCAATATATCAGTGAGAGCTGGGCAATATATCAGTGAGAGCTGGGCAATATATCCAAGAGAGCTGGGGCAATATATCAATGAGACCTGGGGCAATATATCCAAGAGTGCTGGGGCAATATATCAATGAGAGCTGGGCAATATATCCAAGAGAGCTGGGGCAATATATCAATGAGAGCTGGGCAATATATCCAAGAGAGCTGGGGCAATATATCAATGAGAGCTGGGGCAATATATCAATGAGAGCTGGGCAATATATCCAAGAGAGCTGGGGCAATATATCAATGAGAGCTGGGGCAATATATCCAAGAGAGCTGGGGCAATATATCAATGAGAGCTGGGCAATATATCCAAGAGAGCTGGGGCAATATATCAATGAGAGCTGGGCAATATATCCAAGAGAGCTGGGCAATATATCCAAGAGAGCTGGGGCAATATATCCAAGAGAGCTGGGGCAATATATCAATGAGAGCTGGGCAATATATCCAAGAGAGCTGGGCAATATATCCAAGAGAGCTGGGGTAATATATCCAAGAGAGCTGGGGCAATATATCAATGAGAGCTGGGCAATATATCCAAGAGAGCTGGGGCAATATATCAGTGAGAGTTGGGCAATATATCAGTGAGAGCTGGGCAATATGTCCAAGAGAGCTGGGGCAATATATCCAAGAGAGCTGGGGCAATATATCAATGAGAGCTGGGGCAATATATCAATGAGAGCTGGGCAATATATCCAAGAGAGCTGGGCAATATATCCAAGAGAGCTGGGGCAATATATCAATGAGAGCTGGGCAATATATCCAAGAGAGCTGGGCAATGTATCCAAGAGAGCTGGGGTAATATATCCAAGAGAGCTGGGGCAATATATCAATGAGAGCTGGGCAGTATATCCAAGAGAGCTGGGGCAATATATCAGTGAGAGCTGGGCAATATATCAGTGAGAGCTGGGCAATATATCCAAGAGAGCTGGGCAATATATCCAAGAGAGCTGGGCAATATATCCAAGAGAGCTGGGGCAATATATCAATGAGAGCTGGGCAATATATCCAAGAGAGCTGGGCAATATATCCAAGAGAGCTGGGGCAATATATCAGTGAGAGCTGGGCAATATATCAGTGAGAGAGAGCTGGGCAATATATCCAAGAGAGCTGGGGCAATATATCAATGAGAGCTGGGCAATATATCCAAGAGAGCTGGGGCAATATATCAATGAGAGCTGGGCAATATATCCAAGAGAGCTGGGGCAATATATCAATGAGAGCTGGGCAATATATCAAGAGAGCTGGGGCAATATATCAATGAGAGCTGGGGCAATATATCCAAGAGAAGCTGGGCAATATATCAATGAGAGCTGGGCAATATATCCAAGAGAGCTGGGGCAATATATCAATGAGAGCTGGGCAATATATCCAAGAGAGCTGGGCAATATATCAATGAGAGCTGGGCAATATATCCAAGAGAGCTGGGCAATATATCCAAGAGAGCTGGGGTAATATATCCAAGAGAGCTGGGCAATATATCCAAGAGAGCTGGGCAATATATCCAAGAGAGCTGGGGCAATATATCCAAGAGAGCTGGGGCAATATATCAATGAGAGCTGGGCAATATATCCAAGAGAGCTGGGGCAATATATCAGTGAGAGCTGGGCAATATATCAGTGAGAACTGGGCAATATATCCAAGAGAGCTGGGGCAATATATCCAAGAGAGCTGGGGCAATATATCAATGAGAGCTGGGGTAATATATCAATGAGAGCTGGGGTAATATATCCAAGAGAGCTGGGGTAATATATCCAAGAGAGCTGGGGTAATATATCCAAGAGAGCTGGGCAATATATCAATGAGAGCTGGGCAATATATCAATGAGAGCTGGGCAATATATCCATGAGAGCTGGGGGGGACAAATATATCCATGAGAGCTGGGGGACAAATATATCCATGAGAGCTGGGGGGCAGGGAACAGTAACACTTCTAAAAGATTGTGATTTTCTTTTGTTTATTATATTATGTTACCTGTATTGTAAGGATCACTGGATATGCAGTAAGTACTCTAACAGGGTTATTCAGAGAGCGGTGAATAACAGGAGAATGGCTGGAGAAGTGAGGTCAAAATAGCCAAACCAGAAAAATTCTCCCATTTATCTCACTTTTTAAATCAGCTATTTGGTCTAGATTCTCCTGGCAATTCTCCTGGTTTTCACCTCTCTTTTAATAACCCTGTATGTTAGGTTTTCATTTGTAGTTTTTTGTTTAATCACCTGCAATAGTGATTCCAATGCAAGTGTGGTGTTTGTTTATGCTGGAATAAAAAGACCTTTCATTTTCACAACTTCAAGTCTGTTTATACTCTAGAATACCATGTTGTTTGGCTGGAACCAAGTATTCCGAGTGGTTGTTGTATCACAGTTAAGGGGTTCAATGCCCTAATGGTGGAAGGGAATCATGGCATGCTAACGAGTCCACAGGTTGGGGGGGGGGACACACAATTCTTGGCTGGCCCCAGGCGCTGACAACCCACGCTACGCCACTGATAGTAACCTAACCCTAAAACAAGCACCAATAATAACCCTAACCCTAAAACAAGCAGAAATAATAACCTAACCCTAAAACAAACACAAATAGTAACCTAACCCTAAAACAAACAAAAATAATAACCCTAACCCTAAAACAAGCACCAATAGTAACCCTAACCCTAAAACAAGCACCTATAGTAACACTAACCCTAAAACAAGCACCAATAGTAACCCTAAAACAGGCACAAATAATAACCTAACCCTAAAACAAGCTCAAATAGAAACCCTATCCCTAAAACAAGCACCAAATAGTAACCCTAACCCTAAAACAAGCACAAGTAGTAACCTAACCTTAAAACAAGCACAAATAATAACCCTAACCCTAAATCAAACACAAATAGTAACAATAACCCTAACACAAGCTTAAATAATAACCTAACCCTAAAACAAGCACCAATAGTAACCCTAACCCTAAGGCTGGGGTCAGACCAGCGCACTTTTAACGTGCGTTCTGGCGCACATAATTACGGCCGCACTAGCAGCAGATGACGGGCAATGACGGCCAATATACGATGTACGGCCGCACAAAAGTCCGGCCGTGCAACGCAAGTGGAATTTGAACGCATTTTTCTGAGAACGCTGAACCGCTAGTACTGACGTACTGAGTGCGCAGCTGCGGCATAGAGGCGTGTTTGTGTGATTAGGAGATGTCAGACGCTGCTAATGTCCAGCCTACATAACGTCCAGACGCAAAAAGAGTTTTATTGACGATCCGTACAAAATCACGCCCGAAAATGCGCGTCGTCTGACCGTTTTTGCGCATTCCGTGAAAAAATACGTCAATGTGTTCGGACGCACTTTTTCACGTTCGCGGGGAAAAATGCTTTCGTCTGACCCTAGCCTTAAACAAGCACAAAAAGGGCTACGATTTGTGCTTGTTCTAGAGTTTGTATCTGTGCTTGGTTTAGGGTTACTGTTAGTATTAATGTTTTTAGAGTTAGTATTTGTTCTTGTTATAGTGTTGTGGTTACTTTTAGTGTCCATGCTTTTTTAACACTTACTAAGAGAAGCCCACGGAATCCATATTAACAAACCCCAAAAGAAGAGAATCCAACGCCAGAGCCTTGTTTTATAATATGTGTGAAAAGGGCAAAAAATAAATTACTTCAAAGCTTTTAACCCCTATGGCCCGGCATCCAGACAACAAACACAAACAGCAGTGTCCGCAAACCCAGGGAATGAGCGATGGAATCCGCACGCACCTGCACGCAAAGCCCAAAACATATACACCTAACAAAATACATGCAAAACTAATACCAAAGGAACACTCCTTACTTAACCCTGCAGGTGCGCAGGTAGTTATGGAGTCCACAAATCCACATCTAATGCATGGATAATAAATGGAATTATCAGTAAAATACGGTGCTGTTCGGCGACAGTGAAATACGGTGCTGTTCGGAGACAGTGAAATGCGGTGCTGTTCGGCGGCAGTGGAATACGGTGTCTGTTCGGCGGCAGTGAAATATGGTGCTGTTCGGCGGCAGTGAAATAATGTGCCTATTCGAAGGCAGTGAAATACTGTGCCTGTTCGGCGGCAGTGAAATACGGTGCTGTTCGGCGGCAGTGGAATACGGTGTCTGTTCGGCGGCAGTGAAATACTGTGCCTATTCGAAGGCAGTGAAATACTGTGCCTGTTCGGCGGCAGTGAAATACAGTGCTGTTCGGGGGCAGTGAAATACGGTGCAGTTCTGCGGCAGTGAAATACGGTGCCTGTTCGGCGGCAGTGAAATGCTGTGCCTATTTGAAGGCAGTGAAATACTGTGCCTGTTCGACGGCAGTGAAATACAGTACTGTTCAGCGGCAGTGAAATACGGTGCTGTTCTGCGGCAGTGAAATACGGTGCCTGTTCGGCGGCAGTGAAATACGGTGCAGTTTGGCGGCAGTGAAATGTGGTGCCTGTTCGGTGGCAGTGAAATATGGTGATGTACGGCGGCAATGAAATACGGTGCCTGTTCGGCGGCAGTGAAATACGGTGCAGTTTGGCGGCAGTGAAATGTGGTGCCTGTTCGGCGGCAGTGAAATATGGTGTTGTACGGCGGCAATGAAATACGGTGCCTGTTCGGCGGCAGTGAAATACGGTGCTGTTTGGGGGCAGTGAAATACAGTGCCTGTTCGGCAGCAGTGAAATACGGTGCCTGTTCGACGGCAGTGAAATACGGTGCTATTCGGTGGCAGTGAAATACAGTACTGTTCGGCGGCAGTAAAATACTGTGCCTGTTCGACGGCAGTGAAATCCAGTGCTGTTCGGTGGCAGTGAAATACGGTGCTGTTCGGTGGCAGTGAAATCCCCCATAGAGAAGCAATGGTTAATCTATTCACATTGAACAGCAGAGAAATGTCAGTGAAATGCCCTGATGTTCAGTGGTTTCATTCGACAGGTTTATTCAGGCGAATCCCATAGGTTTCAATGTTACAAATATTCTCATTTTAATCCAATATCTAATAAACCGTTTATCATTTTAATCTACAGCAAAAAGTCTCTTTATTTATCTTTAGGTATTTTTAAGCATTTTCATGTATTTTTTCGGCAAAATTTTTGCTGATTTTTTTACACGGCGCTTTCTTTGTTTTTATTATTATTCATAGAACCTTTGATATTATTTCCAGGCATTTTCATGCACCTTTATTTTTTTAAAATTTGTTTTAAACGTTTTTTGTTTTTTATTTTTGCCCCTGTTCAGCGACTCGTCGGATTTTTCCGGTGGCTGATCTGCGGTATGTTCGGCGAGTCGTCGGCTGCTTGGGGATCGATTCGACGGTCTGTCCGGCGGATCATCTGCTTTTTTCAGCAGGTTTTGTGGCTGCATTTTTTTTAATCGATTCGGTGGTTTTCCAGTGTTATTTCTGATCTTTTCAGCGTTTTTGCGGCAGTTTGCAGAGGGATCGGGGGGGGGGGGTTAACAGATCTCCGTACCCCGGCGGGTTACATCTGTCAGTGCCGCTTCCTTCCTGGACCTCCCGTGTTCTCCCCAGGACTCTCGTGCCTTTCTTCAATCCTTAGATGAAGATTAAAGACAGGTGCAGCATCCCCTAGAAATAAGCCTTGGTTGTAGATCTGGAACTTTTCATTGGAACAGCAACCCCTGTACATAGCTGCTACCTACACCATGAGTCGTGCCTGCATGTAGGGTCAGATCTTTTAATTGGACACACACACACATATTTATACGATCAAACATGGGTCATTTAGACACAAAAGCTGACCCTAGAATAGATTAAACATTCGCTCAACATTCCCAGACAGACAGGACAATGCAATTGTGATTGGCAAACAGGTAAGGAGGCAGTGTTTGCCTGGCAATGCATATTGCCCAACTCAATATAACAAACTCAAATATAAACAGATATTAACACATTCCTGTGACAGGGTAGGCTGGAAGGTTAATTCTCTCAGAAAGACAATAACATTATACTTACATGTCTGTGATTACAAAAACTCTACACAAAAGGGAGGCCAAGGAAATAATATGTAACATCAGGCCAGGACCCTACAAATATAACCCTAGGTCTATGCAACCCAAGTGACTTACATCACAGAGGGAGACTAGGAACTATTTGTCCTCAGTCTCTGCTCCTGGGAAGAAGAAGCTGGCCTTTTCGCTGCAGGGTGAGAGGTGAGTATGGGATCTTTTAGGGGGGGTTTAGAGAGTGATAAAGGATTTTGCAGAATAATTTTCAAATTGATCGCGGGGCTGCTGTCCTTTGTACTGAATAGGTTTCAGCACCATAGACAGCCCCCACCGAAAGCAGCAATACAAAAAGGAAAGAAAAAAAACATCTGCGTCTGGCAAAGAAAAAAAGCCTTGTTGTTTTAAAATAAATGAGGGATCTAAAAATTTCACCAAAAAATCCAGAAAAATGCCCAAAAAAATCCTAAAAAATAAAGAGACTTTTTGCTGCAAGTGAAAATATTAGACAATTTAATAAAAACGGGGAATATATATGTTTTTTTATCTTTATTTATCAAGACACGCAGGGTTATTCAAAGAGAGTCGATCTGGCCCCGAAAGGTAACCGAACAGTTAAAATCAGCGTTCGGTTACCTTTCCTGGCCATTCGGCTATTCAGAGAGCAGGCAGTTCACCAAATTTTGGCGAATTGCCTGCACATACGGTGCCTGTTCGACGGCAGTGAAATCCCCATAGAGAAGCAATGCATACAGGGTAATTCAAAGAGAATCGAAAAGTCACTGCACGTTCGGTGACTTTTCGTTCTCTTCAATTCGGTTCGTTTTGCCGATCCCATTTCGTCGACCCTGCGGTGTATTCAGCAAACACCACAGGGTCCCCGAATTGCAGGGAAAGGCTGCCGCAAACCTGACGAAAACTAACCGCAAAACGAGGGCGACCGCACACCGAAACCTACAAAAACAACTGGATTAACCCGCCGAATACGCCGGAGAAACCCAAGCAGTAGCCGATCACACGCAGTGAAGCCGCCGGAAAAAGTTGACACCGCAGACGAATGGAGTGAATAAATTAGGAAAACAGTTTGCTTGAATGTTTGAAAAGTGAAACGCTGTTTGCAAAGAAACTACTGAGCGAAAATGTCTGAAATTTACACATAGTCCAATGAATGAGAATAAAAAGGGCTGTTACAGAAAAAAGAAGTAAACTTAAAAAAAAAGAAAGAAATCAGAAACAAAAATCCCGAAAAATGCTTAAAATATCCTAAAAAATCTATAAATAAAGAGACTTTTTGCTGCAGAATTTTATAATGAACAGTTTATTAGATATTGAATTAAAACGGGAATATTTGTAACATTGAAGCCTATGGGATTCGCCTGAATAAAACTGTCGAATGAAGCAACCGAATGGCAGGGCATTTCGAGGAACCTTTCACTGCTGGTTTGTGTTCTCTGAATAGCCGAAGCATTGCTTCTCTATGAGGATTTCACTGCCCTCGAACAGGCACCGAACAGGCACCGTATGTGCAGGCAATTCGCCAGGATTTGGGAATTGCCTGCTCTCTGGATAGCCGAATTGCCAGGAAAGGTAACAGTGCCCTGATTTTCAGCGTTCGGTTACCTTTCTCCAGCCATTCGATCTCTTTGGATAAACCTGTAATAAACCGTTGATTATAATATTCTGCAGCAAAGTATCTTTATTTTTAGATTTTTTTGATCTTTTAGGCATTTTTTGGAATTTATTTTGCAAACATTTTTCTGTCTTTTTTTTAAAAACGTTTACTTCTTTTTTCTGTAACAGCGCTTTTTATTATCATTCATTGGATTTTATATGTAAATTTCAGACATTTTCGCTCAGTAGTTTCTTTGCAAACAGCGTTTCACTTTTCAAACATTCAAGCGTACTGTTTTTTTTTTTACTTCGTTCGTCTGCGGTGTCGGCTTTTTCCGGTGGCTGCTCTGCGCTGTGATCGGCGGCTAGTCGGGTTTCTCCGCCGTGTTTGGCGTGGTTAATCAAGCTGTTTCTGCGGGTTTCGGTGAGTGTTCAGTGAGTGTTCGGCGGGTTTGTGGTGAATGTTCGGTGTGTTTGCAGTGGGTTTTCCCTGCACTACGGGGGCCCTGTGGTTCTTGCTGAATACACTGCAGGGTCGGCGAACTAGGATTGCCGAATCACCCCGAAGTGCAGAGGAGTGAAAGTCACCGGACGTGCGATGACTTTTCAAATCTCTTTGTATAACTCTGTATGTTTATACAAAGTAACAATAGCAAATGCTCACAGGTACCACATGGTTAGCCGTAAGATATCCATTACATGTGCGCTCCGAGGCCCCTGAGCCTGCGAAATACAGACAATATAACGCTATCACGCGTCACTTATCCAATAAGCCATAAAAAAACATTAATAAACAAGTATTTAAAAAAAAATAAAAAAAAATAAAAAAATAAATAAACAGAAATATAAGTTAACCCTTTCGCTGCTGAGCCATTTCACGCCTGTGTGCTGAGCTCATTTTTACAGCTTTTGCTCATCATGTTTAAACGTGTTTATGTCATATCCTCGGCCCCTGCTGCGCTGCCTGGGGGGTCTGGGCAAGGTCCTGTGCCAAGAGCTGGCCGGCTGCCAGCACTGGGGAATGGCCGAGCGGCGTCTGTGGGGGCGGGGCCTGGCGTGGTCACGAGTAGGGATGAGCCGAACACATATGTTCGGGTCCGAACCCGAACCCGAACTCGAACTCCATGCAAGTCAATGGGGCTGAAAATTCGGCTTTTAGAGTGTCCAAGAGGGCATATATGCTAGAGATTTGCCATAAAAGGTGTATGGGGGTCCGGGTAGTGCCCTGGGGGACAGGAAACAAGGAGAAAAAGTAAAAAAAAAATATGTTTTTAATGGGACAGTGAGTTTTCCGTGAAATAAGGGTTAAAAATAAAAACGAAAAATTCCTTCAAATATCGTGCCTAGGAGGTCCCCATAACCTGCCCGTGAAGTGGCGGATTTCTAGGATCTATAGAAACATGTAAAAACAAAAAAATGACATTTCAAATGACGGTAAATGCTTTTCCTTTAATCTATCCATAAACAACTGCTTGGGGCGGCAGTCTGTATGAAAAGAGGAGACATTTTCGGACACGCTGAAAAAGTTTACGGATTTTTTGGCGGTGAAAAGCAGGAGAATGACTGGAGAATGGAAAATTCTAGACCAAATAGCCGATTTGGAAAGTGAGATAAATGGGAGAATTTTTCTGGTTTGGCTACTTTGACCTAGAATTTTCCATTCTCCAGTCATTCTCCTGAGTTTCACCTTTCTCTGAATAACCCTGTCAGGGTTATTCAGAGAGCGGTGAAGAGCAGGAGAATGACTGGAGAATGGAAAATTCTAGGTCAAAATAGCCAAACCAGAAAAATTCTCCCATTTAGGCTAGGGTCAGACTAGCGAATTTTTAACGCGCGTTCTGGCGCACTTAATCACGGCCGCACTAGCAGCAAATGACGGGCAATGACGGCCAATATACGAAGTACGGACACACGAAAGTCCGGCTGCGCAACGCAAGTGGAAAATGAACGCATTTTTTCGAGAACGCAGAACCGCTAGTACGGACGTACAGAGTGCGCTGCGTCCACTAGCGGCGTGTGTGCGTGATTTGGAGACGTCAGATCCTGCTCATGTCCGGCCAACATAACGTCCAGACACTCAAAGTTTCCTGGTTTGGATCCGTAAAAAATCACGCACAAAAATGCGCATCGTATGACCGTTTTCGCGCATTCCGTGAAAAAATACGGCAATGCGTTCGGACGCACTTTTTGACGGTCGCTGCGAAAAATGCGTTAGTCTGACCCTGGCCTTACCTCACTTTCCAAATCGGCTATTTGGTCCAGATTGTTCTCTTTTCCTGCCATTCTCCTGGTTTTCACCTTTCTCTGGTTTGGCAACATGAACAGGTATAAAGTAAAAAAAATAAAAAATAAAATAAAAACATGTATTTTTTTGTGTATTATTTTTATTAATGCAGCAATATTGTTCACATTTCAATTATAATGTGAACAATGATGCTGCACTAATTATTTTTTTCTATGGGGTGCGTTTGCTATAAATCACGTAATTCCCCCCACAAAATGTAACAAGTCCCCATTTCAAATTTTTGTACAAGCGCACCCCATAGAAAACATAACCGCAAACGCTCATGTGCTAAAATGTGAAAATAAACAACACTTTACACACTGCAGATGATTAAAAATTCAATTTTTATTGCATTTTTTTCATAATATACAGCCAGGACAGGCCGTATACATATAAAAATGATATATTATAAATCTGTGGAATCTGCCGGAAAGAACGATATCTAACATGTCGGTCATTTAACAAAATGTGGCTTCAAAATCGCGTTTAAGGCTAGGGTCAAACGAAAGTATTTTTACACGCGAACGTAAAAAAGTGCGTCCGAACGCATTGATGTATTTTTTCACGGAATATGCGGAAACGGTCAAACGATGCGCATTTTCGTGCGTGATGTTTTACGAATCCAAACCAGGAAACTTTTTGCGTCTGGACGTTATGTTGGCCGGACACGAGCAGGGTCTGACGTCTCCAAATCACACACACACACTGCTAGCGGGCGCAGCGCACTCTGTACGTCCGTACTAGCGGTTCTGCGTGCTCGAAAAAATGCGTTCATTTTCCACTTGAGTTGTGAGGCCGGACTTTCGTGCAACCTTACTTCGTATATTGGCTGTCATTGCCCGTCATTTGCTGCTAGTGCGGCCGTGATTAAGTGCGCCAGAACGCGCACGAAAAATGCGCTGGTCTGACCCCAGCCTAAACATGATGAGCGAAAGCGGTAAAAATGAGCTGAGTACACAGCGGTGAAATACAGCATATTAGAAGTTTTAGGAGGGAATTTAAAACTTCTCAAATCTCAATCAGAAGCAGACACCACCCCACCCCCTCAGTATAGTCTACAATGTATCAAAATGATTAGACCAGCCTAAAACACCTGTTGTTATGACATTTGAAAACCAGAGGTCATTTAGAGTTGAGAATTTTTGCACGTACACATTAGTTTTTAATTCAATATCTAATAAACCATTGCTTGTAATATTCTGCAGTAAAGAGTCTCTTTATTACTAGATTTTTTAGTATTTTTTTAAGCATTCTCTATACTTTTTTCAAAATTTCTTTTTTTTCTCCAACTCGATCCGAACACACCCAAAAAGTTCGAAGTTCGCAAACTTTCGAGCAACCAAAGTTCAGCCCGAACTCCGAACCGTCCAAACCCGAACAGCTCATCCCTAGTCACGAGGAGCCGCCAGGTTTAAAACAGGGCGCGAGGAGTTGCCTCGTCGCCCTGTCGTGGAGTCTGATTCCCGCATCGCTAACTCAGTCTGTGCATTGGTTCTCTGTTGCCAACCCATTTCTGGATACGATCCCTGCTCCTGCTTTTTGACCCAGCTTGTTTTGACTATTCTCTTACTGCTCGATTACGATCGCCTGTGTGGTATTTTGGTGGTTTAACCCCATGCTTGCCGCTGGGGTGTTTACACATTACTGGGGTGTTGTCCCTTCTAAGTTGTGGGTATCGTCTGTGGCCTCATTAGGTTCCTGTACCCAACCCAGGGCTCATGTTCTCCAGCCACACAAGTATATAAGAACTGCGATCGAAAGGTACTGTTTATATGCGGCTCATGTTCAGTGTGCACTCACCATCAGATATACTCATTACTGTACTCACGACAGACCCCGAGGTGTATGTGTAGTCGCTGAATATCTTAAGGTAGCGCTGATCTGCTCCCGTTTATCAGAAAAGGTTAAAGCATCTTATTTCCTGACTGCCCTGCAGTCCGCGCAATTCACCAACTGTCTGACGTATCTGTGTGTTTCTGAACGTGCTCTATCGGTCTCGAAACCTTTAGTGCTTAGTAGCAACTCAATGTTTTGTTTATCCTCGCTGCCTCAAGTGTATAAGTCTGCATATGCCAAGCAGTGTGTAAGTGTCAAAAAGATTTATCAGTCCTTAAGGATCTCAACTCCGCTACTCTCTAGTGGGCGCTACTCCCCCAGTTACAGTTTAGAAGCCATAATTTATTATATGACCCAGACAAATTATATATCGTTCTTTCCGGCAGGCTCGGCAGATTCATAACATATCATTATTATTAGGGATGCACCGATACCGATACTAGTATCGGTATCGGTGTCGATACTGCCGTTTGCACGAGTACTTGGTACTCGTGCAAAGGGCCCGATACACCCCCCCCCGATACCGGAAGCCAGCACTGGCCCGGCTTGCCGGTATCCGCGGGACTGGGGAAGCTGGCCACCTGCATGAAAAGCACGCGGCCAGCAATCCCCTCCGGCAGGCCACAATACTCACCCTTCCGAAGGTCCGGTCGCACGGCTGTGACACGTTCACGCGGCCGCCAGGCGTTTTTGTGACGCTGCCTCTCGGTTGGTGAGTACTTGAAAAAAAGTATCGGTACTCGTACTCGGTCTTAAAAAAGTGGTATCGGTGCATCCCTAATTATTATATGTATACGTCATGTCCTGTCTGTATATTATAACAAAAAATGCAATAAAATTTTCATTTTCAATAATTTACAACGTTTAAAGTGTTTTTTTTCACATTTTAACATGTGAGCATTTACGGTTATATTTTCTATGGGGTGCGCTTGTTAAAAAAATTAGAAATGGGGACTCGTTACATTTTTTTGGGGGGGAAATTCCACAAATTTTAACAAACGCACCGCATACAAAAATCGTTAGTGCAGCATCATTGTTCACATTATAATTGAAATGGGAACAATATTGCTGCATTAATCAAAAAATAAAGCTGTTTATTTTTTTATTTTCATTTTTAATTATTTATTTATACGATACCAAACATTAACCCCTAGCTGCCACGTATTGGGAGATAGGGGGTTCATTGGACCCCCTATTTCCACCATTGGCGGCAGCTAGGGGTTAACTCCAGAACTGACGTCATGGCGCTATGCACGATGACACCAGTCATCAGGGGTAGTTCCCAGAAGTTTGGCCGACTTTCAAGATGTCGGCCAGCTCCAGGAGAGGATTGCGATATGGCACCAAGGGGTTAAAGCCAGCCACCGTTTGGAAGGGCAGGCTGTGCCCTTTCAAACAGTGCCTGACTTTCACCGCTGCCCCTTACGGAAGGGGAGGGAGAGAGGTCCAAACGACCCCCCCTCCCTTTCAGGCACCTTCCCCGCACTCGTGGGGGGGGCGCCTGTAATAGATGTCATCGGCCGATTGCTGCCTCTTGTGCTAGTACGCGCTCAGCGCATCCATAGCACAGGAGAACCACTTGGCTGGTCACGCTGAGCTCGTCTTTAGCAGCCAAGTGGTTAAAAACATCTCCGTCATTTCGGTGCTCGGTGAATATCCTCTTTGTGGTGGTTTTTTTGCCACCCCCTGGAAAGAGCCAGCCTAGGCCTTGCCTACCCAGGACATACTTGAAAATGAGAGAAAGCTCAATGTATCCTTCCTGGCAAAATATTTTTGTGTAAAGAAATAAAAAATATTTTTTTTTAGGGTGTCACCCTAGGGGGTGGTGTCACCCTGTGCGGGCCGCCCCCCGCCCCCCTAGCGACGCCCCTGCCTCCGATATATCTGACCAATCTTCTTTATCAATAGGACCTAGTTCTCTCTCCCAGGCAGCCATAGAGGCTAAAATAGAGATGAGGTCCTTGGGATAGGAACCTCTCATACAAATTTTTCAAAAAAGGTAAGTGGTCTAAGAGCCGTTGATTGTATCTCTCGTGACTGTAGAAAGTGTCGGCATTGCACGTACCGAAAAAAGTGCCGTGGCAACACTGTGGCCCTTTCCATCAAGGAAGGGAACGGAAGCAGTTTTTTGTACCATTGGCAGATGCGATCCAATTGGCAGTGGTGAAGAAATCCAAAATTTCTGGCTGAGACGCCCAGGTGGAATCACAGGCATTAGTGGAGAGGGGCTGCCGGCCAAACCATGACGCCTAGATACCCGATCCCATAACACCAATGGATGGTGCGTGGTCGGTGCCGGAGAAATCCAAGGGACCCAACATTTCTAACCCTAATTTCTTTCTCAGATTTGTGGGTGGTTTCATTCGACAGGTTTAATCAGACGAATCCCATTGGTTTCAATGTAAAAAATATTCCTCGTTTTTACTAAATATTTATTTAACCATTTATTCTTTTAACTTGCAGCAAAAAGTCTCTTAAATTATTTATTTTTTTAAGGATATTTTAGGCATTTTCCAGGATTTTTTCGGTGACGTTGCTGAACAAGTTTGGAGTGCACCAAGAAATACGACGAATTAATTCAGAAAAACTGAATAATTGTATTTCATTTTATTTCTATCCTTTATTCTTCCGAGTCACATCTTGTCTGGTATATCTCTTGTACTTCCCTCCTTGTTTATCTTGTATTGTTCTGGTCCTGTTCATCGTATTCCCCTAGTTCTGTCCTTCCTGGTTTCTATTCTGTGGATCCCGGGCCGTTTGTAGTCCTGTTCTATATAGCACACAATCCGCTGTACTCTGAGACTTTATCTGTAGCTGTCAACGATCCTCCGTCTCATTGACCGTCACATCATCCAAGTTCTACAGTATAGGGTTATTCAGAGAGAGCTGACCTGGCCCCAAAATGACACTGAACAGTGAATTTCCCGTATGGTGACATTTCGGGGCCATTCGGCTATTCAGAGAGCAGGCAGTTTGCCAGATTTTGGCGAACTGCCAGCAAGTACGGTGCCTGTTCGGCGGCAGTGAAATGCCCCATAGAGAATTAATGGTTAATCTATTCACAGTCACCGAACAGCAGAGAAATGTCAGTGAAATGCCCTGCTGTTCGGTGTTTTCATTCGACAGGTTTATTCAGGTGAATCCCATAGGTTTCAATGTTAAAAATATTCTCGTTTTAATACAATATATAATACACCGTTTAATATTTTAATCTGCAGCAAAAAGTCTCTTTATTTATTGTTTTTTTAGGATCTTTCAGGCTTTTTTCGGGAATTTTTTCCACAATACACTCTACACCAGTGCTCACTATTTACCATCCAATCCTGTGATCTACATCTATTGTGAATCAATACTATCGCTGTGTACTGTTTATCACGAATATACTTTATTATTGCCAGCATCATCGTTTCCACTTGGGAAATAAACAAAACATATGGGTCCCACCACGGCTCCTGCCTGGTGCCGCCATGACAGTATTTTGCCAGCAATTTGCCTGTATTTGACGAGTAGTTTGCTGTCAGTTCGCCTGTATATGATGAATTGTGTTGTATTTTGCTTTCAGTTTGCCTGTATATGATGAGTTGTGCTGTATTTTGCTGTCAGTTCGCCTGTATTTGACGAGTTGTGCTGTATTTTGCGGTCAGTTCGCCTGTATTTGATGAATTGTGCTGTATTTTGCTGTCAGTTCGCCTGTATATGATGAATTGTCCTGTATTTTGCTGTCAGTTCGCCTGTATATGATGAATTGTCCTGTATTTTGCTGTCAGTTTGCCTGTATTTGACGAGTTGTGCTGTGTTTTGCTGTCAGTTCGCCTGTATTTGATGAGTAGTGCTGTATTTTGCTGTCAGTTCGCCTGTATTTGATGAATTGTGCTGTATTTTGCTGTCAGTTCGCCTGTATTTGATGAATTGTGCTGTATTTTGCTGTCAGTTCACCTTATTTGATGAATTGTGCTATATTTTGCTGTCAGTTCACCTTATTTGATGAATTGTGGTGTATTTTGCTGTCAGTTCGCCTGTATTTGATGAATTGTGCTGTATTTTGCTGTCAGTTCGCCTGTATTTGACGAGTTGTGCTGTATTTTTCTGTCAGTTCGCCTGTATTTGATGAGTTGTGCTGTATTTTGCTGGCAATTCACCTTATTTGATGAATTGTGCTGTATTTTGCTGTCACTTTGCCTGTATTTGATGAGTAGTGCTGTATTTTTCTGTCAGTTCGCCTGTATATGATGAATTGTGTTATATTTTGCTTTCAGTTTGCCTGTATATGATGAATTGTGCTGTATTTTGCTGTCAGTTTGCCTGTATATGATGAATTGTGCTGTATTTTGCTGTCAGTTCGCCTGTATTTGATGAATTATGCTGTATTTTGCTGTCAGTTCGCCTGTATTTGATGAATTGTGTTGTATTTTGCTGTCAGTTTGCCTGTATTTGATGAGTTGTGCTGTGTTTTGCTGTAAGTTCACCCGTATTTGACGAGTAGTGCTGTATTTTGCTGTCAGTTCGCCTGTATTTGATGAATTGTGCTGTATTTTGCTGTCAGTTCGCCTGTATATGATGAATTGTCCTGTATTTTGCTGTCAGTTTGCCTGTATTTGACGAGTAGTGCTGTATTTTGCTGTCAGTTCGCCTGTATTTGATGAGTAGTGCTGTATTTTGCTGTCAGTTCGCCTGTATATGATGAATTGTGCTGTATTTTGCTGTCAGTTCGCCTGTATATGATGAATAGTGCTGTATTATGCTGTCAGTTCGCCTGTATATGATGAATTGTCCTGTATTTTGCTGTCAGTTCGCCTGTATATGATGAATTGTCCTGTATTTTGCTGTCAGTTCGCCTGTATTTGACGAGTTGTGCTGTATTTTGCGGTCAGTTTGCCTGTATTTGATGAGTAGTGCTGTATTTTGCTGTCAGTTCGCCTGTATTTGATGAATTGTGCTGTATTTTTGGGCTGTATTTTTTTTGCTTTCAGTTTTCGTTCCCCTGTATTTGATGAATTGTGCTGTATTTTGCTGTCAGTTCACCTTATTTGATGAGTTGTGCTCTATTTTGCTGTCAGTTCACCTGTATTTGATGAATTGTGCTGTATTTTGCTGTCAGTTCGCCTGTATTTGATGAGTTGTGTTGTGTTTTGCTGGCAATTCACCTTATTTGATGAATTGTGCTGTATTTTGCTGTCAGTTCGCCTGTATTTGATGAATTGTGCTGTATTTTGCTGTCAGTCCTCCTGTATTTGATGAGTTGTGCTGTATTTTGCTGTCAGTTCGCCTGTATTTGATGAATTGTGCTGTATTTTGCTGTCAGTTCGTCTGTATTTGATGAATTGTGCTGTATTTTGCTGTCAGTTCACCTGTATTTGATGAATTGTGCTGTATTTTGCTGTCAGTTCGCCTGTATTTTATGAGTTGTGTTGTGTTTTGCTTTCAGTTCGCCTGTATTTGGAGAGTAGTGCTGTATTTTACTGTCAGTTCACCTGTATTTGATGAGTTGTGCTGTGTTTTGCTGTCAGTTCGCCTGTATTTGACGAGTAGTGCTGTATTTTGCTGTCAGTTCGCCTGTATTTGATGAGCTGTGCTGTGTTTTGCTGTCAGTTCGCCTGTATTTGATGAGTTGTGCTGTATTTTGCTGTCAGTTCGCCTGTATTTGATGAATTGTGCTGTATTTTTCTGTCAGTTCTCCTGTATTTGATGAGTTGTGCTGTATTTTTCTGTCAGTTCGCCTGTATTTGATGAATTGTGTTGTATTTTGCTGTCAGTTTGTCTGTATTTGATGAATTGTGCTGTATTTTGCTGTCAGTTCGCTTGTATTTGATGAATTGTCCTGTATTTTGCTGTCAGTTCACCTGTATTTGATGAATTGTGCTGTATTTTGCTGTCAGTTCGCCTGTATTTGATGAATTGTCCTGTATTTTGCTGTCAGTTCGCCTGTATTTGACGAGTTGTGCTGTATTTTGCTGTCAGTTCACCTGTATTTGATGAGTTGTGCTGTATTTCGCTGTCAGTTCGCCTGTATTTGATGAATTGTGCTGTATTTTGCTGTCAGTTCGCCTGTATTTGATGAGTTATGCTGTATTTCGCTGTCAGTTCGCCTGTATTTGATGAATTGTGCTGTCAGTTCACCTGTATTTGATGAGTTGTGCTGTATTTCGCTGTCAGTTCGCCTGTATTTGATGAATTGTGCTGTATTTTGCTGCCAGTTCGCCTGTATTTGATGAATTGTCCTGTATTTTTCTGTCAGTTCGCCTGTATTTGACGAGTTGTGCTGTATTTTGCTGTCAATTCGCCTGTATTTGATGAATTGTGCTGTCAGTTCGCCTGTAATTGATGAGTTGTGCTGTATTTCGCTGTCAGTTCGCCTGTATTTGATGAGTTGTGCTGTATTTTGCTGTAAGTTCACCCGTATTTGACGAGTAGTGCTGTATTGTGCTGTCAGTTTGCCTGTATTTGATGAGTTGTGCTGTATTTCGCTGTCAGTTCGCCTGCATTTGATGAATCGTGCTGTATTTTTCTGTCAGTTCACCTGTATCTGATGAGTTGTGCTGTATCTTGCTGTCAGTTTGCCTGTATTTGACGAGTAGTGCTGTATTTTGCTGTCAGTTCGCCTGTATTTGATGAGTTGTGCTGTATTTTGCTGTCAGTTCACCTGTATTTGATGAATTGTGCTGTATTTTGCTGTCAGTTCGCCTGTATTTTATGAGTTGTGTTGTGTTTTGCTTTCAGTTCGCCTGTATTTGGAGAGTAGTGCTTTATTTTACTGTCAGTTCACCTGTATTTGATGAGTTGTGCTGTGTTTTGCTGTCAGTTCGCCTGTATTTGACGAGTAGTGCTGTATTTTGCTGTCAGTTTGCCTGTATTTGATGAGCTGTGCTGTGTTTTGCTGTCAGTTCGCCTGTATTTTACGATTTGTGCTGTATTTTGCTGTCAGTTCGCCTGTATTTGACGAATAGTGCTGTATTTTGCTGTCAGTTCGCCTGTATTTGATGAGTTGTGCTGTATTTTGCTGTCAGTTCGCCTGTATTTGATGAATTGTCCTGTATTTTGCTGTCAGTTCGCCTGTATTTGACGAGTTGTGCTGTATTTTGCTGTCAGTTCACCTGTATTTGACGAGTAGTGCTGTATTTTGCTGTCAGTTTGCCTGTATTTGATGAGTTGTGCTGTATTTCGCTGTCAGTTCGCCTGTATTTGATGAATTGTGCTGTTAGTTCGCCTGTATGTGATGAGTTGTGCTGTATTTCGCTGTCAGTTCGCCTGTATTTGATGAATTGTGCTGTATTTTGCTGTCAGTTCGCCTGTATTTGATGAATTGTGCTGTATTTTGCTGTCAGTTCGCCTGTATTTGATGAATTGTCCTGTATTTTGCTGTCAGTTCGCCTGTATTTGATGAATTGTGCTGTATTTTGCTGTCAGTTCGCCTGTATTTGATGAATTGTCCTGTATTTTGCTGTCAGTTCGCCTGTATTTGATGAGCTGTGCTGTGTTTTTCTGTCAGTTCGCCTGTATTTTACGATTTGTGCTGTATTTTGCTGTCAGTTCGCCTGTATTTGACGAATAGTGCTGTATTTTGCTGTCAGTTCGCCTGTATTTGATGAGTTGTGCTGTATTTTGCTGTCAGTTCTCCTGTATTTGATGAATTGTGCTGTATTTTGCTGTCAGTTCGCCTGTATTTGATGAATTGTCCTGTATTTTGCTGTCAGTTCGCCTGTATTTGACGAGTTGTGCTGTATTTTGCTGTCAGTTCACCTGTGTTTGACGAGTAGTGCTGTATTTTGCTGTCAGTTTGCCTGTATTTGATGAGTTGTGCTGTCAGTTCGCCTGTATGTGATGAGTTGTGCTGTATTTCGCTGTCAGTTCGCCTGTATTTGATGAATTGTGCTGTATTTTGCTGTCAGTTCGCCTGTATTTGATGAATTGTGCTGTCAGTTCGCCTGTATGTGATGAGTTGTGCTGTATTTCGCTGTCAGTTCGCCTGTATTTGATGAATTGTGCTGTATTTCGCTGTCAGTTCGCCTGTATTTGATGAATTGTGCTGTCAGTTCGCCTGTATGTGATGAGTTGTGCTGTATTTCGCTGTCAGTTCGCCTGTATTTGATGAATTGTGCTGTATTTTGCTGTCAGTTCGCCTGTATTTGATGAATTGTCCTGTATTTTGCTGTCAGTTCGCCTGTATTTGACGAGTTGTGCTGTATTTTGCTGTCATTTCGCCTGTATTTGATGAATTGTGCTGTCAGTTCGCCTGTATTTGATGAGTTGTGCTGTATTTTGCTGTCAGTTCGCCTGTATTTGACGAGTTGTGCTGTATTTTGCTGTCAGTTCGCCTGTATTTGACGTGTTGTGCTGTATTTTGCTGTCAATTCGCCTGTATTTGATGAATTGTGCTGTATTTCGCTGTCAGTTCACCTGTATTTGATGTGTTGTGATGTATTTCGCTGTCAGTTCGCCTGTATTTGAGTTGTGCTGTATTTTGCTGTCAGTTCGCCTGTATTTGACGAGTTGTGTTTTATTTTGCTGTCAGTTCGCCTGTATTTGATGAATTGTGCTGTCAGTTCGCCTGTATTTGATGAGTTGTGCTGTGTTTTGCTGTCAGTTCGCCTGTGTGATGGGACGGCCGCCACTACGCTGTAGCGCAGTACAACAGTTCAAGTGTTTATTTATTTGTGTGTTATTAAAAGTTCGTTAGCCCTCATTTTTATAAGTACCTCAATATGATTTTCCCTGTTGTTCCCCTGTTCCCCGCTCATTCAGAGCCACGGAAAGTTCACCAGACGAGCTGGCACAGAGCCTCAAGGTAAGGGCTGCACCCACCAGGGGGGCCCAAGGTGAGCAAAGGGAAATTGGGCCATGGCTAGGCAGTGGCAGAAATCACCCCCGGGAGGGCTGAGGGCGGACCAAGGGAGAACAATGTCTTTTTTCCCCATAAATAAGCTGTGTTCTCCATGAAAAATAAATCACTCGTTTGAATCTTTACTCCTGCCTCGGCTAGTAATTGGGGATAACAGGGCTTTGGGAACTGGGACGCTTCAAGGACCTCTCTACAGTGTTGCAAACTCGGGGTATCCTACGAGCACCAGCGGGCACCTCGCTACCACACTACCGACCTCCAGGTGTGCTCGGCGCTGATGGCGGTTCTACTCTCCCCGAGTAGCGGAATCCGTCACATTGGCTGGCAGCCTGGTGGGATCGGCTGAGACCAGACAAGCAGGGGGAAATACAGCCACAGGCTTGACCCCGGTCTCAGCCACCGCAACACGCCGAGCATCCGGAGCGGCCGCAATCCGGGGGGAGATTCTGAGACCAGCCCAGCAGGGGGAAAAACAGCCGCTGGCTTGACCCCGGTCTCAGACACTCCTGGGTCCGAGAGGCGGACACCCCAAGTAACGGCCGTAACCCCGTATGTCCCAGCACTACGAGGGTCTGAAGCGCACGGTCCTTAAAGAATTGCTGAAAGCCAGAGGCAAGATCCCCGGGGGCAAACCGAAGGCGGTCATCATCAGCGAATTGATGGAGGACGACCGTGCTTGTACGGCTCCCTCCGAGGGCTCCGAGACCTCAGAATGGCGACGAGAGGTACAGTGGCGGCTGGCCCTGTACGGAACAGACCCCTCCGCTGACATCATCGGCAGGGTCGTGGCAGATACGGACAGACTCCGCCAAACAGAAATGCAGCAACGGTCCGGTGGGTCTGTGACTCCCCAGGGCAGCACCGGACCCCCCAAGCAAAAGATTCCCTTTGCCGCCTTCAAACTCTTCCCAGAGGGAAGCGAAGATATTGACGGCTTCCTGCAAGATTTTGAAAGACAATGTGCCCTGCAAGAGGTGGCGGCCCGAGATTGGGTACCTCTACTGGCGAGAAAGTTGACGGGCAGAGCGGCTGAAGCCTACCGGGCTGTGGCGGATGAGGACTGCATGGTGTACGAGCAGGTCAAGGAACACCTGCTGGCCCGCTATGAGCTCACCCCCGAGGCGTATCGAGTCCGGTTCCGAACTCTAAAGAAAGGGACCCATGACTCCTACGCGGAATGGGGGCACCGCATGCAACAGGCTGTCCGCAGCTGGATCCAGGGATGCCAAGCCACCCACCCGGACCAGATCATCCAACTGCTCTTGCTGGAGCAGTTCTATAACTATTCACCTCCAGAGGTCCGGGATTGGGTGCGAGACCGACGTCCCCTCACCCTGTCCGAAGCTACCCGCCTCGCTGATGAATACCAGGACGCCAGGCGAGTACCTCCTCCTGACATCCGGCCCCCACCTCCCGGTTCCATCCTGCACCCCAGCCTCGTACCGCACCCACCGAGAGAGCACCCCGGCCACCGACAATCCACACCCCGGTTTCTCGGACCGGTCCCCGGTGCTATGGGTGCAACCAAATCGGACATATCCGGGACCGCTGTCCACTGACTGCCAACCGTCCTGCCCCGCATCGCCCAGCACACCCTCAGGGCAGAGCTATGGCATATTGTTGCCAACATGAGCCGGAGCCAGAACCCACAGCGATTCCGGACGAAGACTGTGTCATCCTACATGAAGCAGACCCGATTCAAGCAGCTGCCCAAGATAACCGGCAGCACCATCGCCAAAAGGTCCGGGTGAATGGACGGAGTGCCAACGGCCTGCGGGACACCAGCGCAACCCTTACCCTGGCACAGCCCCACCTTATTACCCCGGCTGCCTCCACAGGCTACTCGGTGGCCGTCCGAGTCGCCGGCGGCCATGTTTACCGGATCCCTACGGCCCGCGTCCATCTCGATTGGGGCACGGATGCCCGGGACGTGGAAGTAGGGATCATGAAAGACCTACCAACTGAAGTACTTCCAATCAGCAACGACCTTGGTCTGCTGACCTCTACTTTTGAGGACACCCACCCTGGTGGGGTATGCCCCGTCACCACCTGCCATCAAGCAAGGAAGGCTCCGCACACAGACTCCGAGGGGACCGCGGTAAGTGAGACCAGCCCAACCCTTGGCCCCGACAATACCCCCTCCCTGACCTGGGATTCCCCGACGGACTTTGCCCAAGCCACCAGGGAAGACGTCACCCTTGCCCCTTACCGACAACAGGCTGGGCGGGAGCCGGGAGGGGTAGGGGAAGTGAGATTTGCCTGGGACCAGGGGAAGTTGTATAGGACCTCCGGGGAGCGAGGAGGGGAGTGGACCAGGTACCCCATAGGCAACTGGTAGTGCCGGGGAAATATCGGCGCGATCTGTTGAAGATTGGGCATGATATTCCCCTTGCAGGCCATCTGGGGCACAGGCGGACACTGCACCGCCTGACTCAGAGCTTCTTCTGGCCCGGGTTATCTGGGGATGTTAGGGACTATTGCCAGACCTGTGAGGTATGCCCAGGGCCGGACTGGGGATAAAAACCAGCCCTGGAAATAATTTCATACCAGCCCAACGTCATTATTGTGTTATTCATAAAAGGGAAAACCATGCATTTTAAAACACATTTGAAGAGTATTATATATAGATAAGACAGAAGTGAAAGCAGATAGGGATTGCTCCACTTTTTAACCGGAATTTGTGTGTGTGTGTGTATATCTATATATATGTCACGTCCACATAAACCCCGCCCACATATTGCAACACAGATATGTACATAATTTCTTAAAACTATTTTCCAAGTAAATGTTTTAATAAGACACAATCCACTCAGACCCACATGATAATAAACTATCTTGCCCCCTTCAGATCAGGGACGTGCGGTGAGGCACCGGCTAGTATCAGAGCCAGATATACACAGGTTAAGTAGTTCAGTGCGTACCAGGATCTGGCTGCTCTCTGTGCTCCCCAGGAACTGGCTGCTCTCTGTGCTCCCCAGGAACTGGCTGCTCTCTGTGCTCCCCAGGAACTGGCTGCTCTCTGTGCTCCCCAGGAACTGGCTGCTCTCTGTGCTCCTCAGGATCTGGCTGCTCTCAGCTCCCCAGGATCTTGCTATAGGCAAGCAGGAGACGGCGATGTAACTAGAGGCGAAGATAAAAACCTAATGTAAAGAATAGCTGGCGCTGCTGTGAACTGAGATAAAATAATGAGCAGAGACGGAAAGCAGGGGAGCGCGGAGCAGGTGAGTTTCTTAACTTTTTTATTATATTCATTCAGTACTAGTGATTTAATGTCAGGTGAGCCCACTTAATGGCTGCTGCACCTGACAGCACATCCCTGCTTCAGATGGCTACCAATCTTATAGAGGTATGAGCATATGACAGAGCTCCACAGCAATAAACCTCACAACAATGTGCAGTGTGTATGAGCGTAACACAGAGCTCCACAGCAATAAAACTCACAGTAACGTGCGGTGTGTATGAGCGTATCACAGAGCTCCACAGCAATAAACCTCACAACAATGTGCAGTGTGTATGAGTGTATCACAGAGCTCCACAGCAATAAAACTCACAGTAACGTGCAGTGTGTATGAGCGTATCACAGAGCTCCACAGCAATAAAACTCACAACAATGTGCAGTGTGTATGAGCGTAACACAGAGCTCCACAGCAATAAAACTCACAGTAACGTGCAGTGTGTATGACCATATCACAGAGCTCCACAGCAATAAAACTCACAGTAACGTGCGGTGTGTATGAGTGTAACACAGAGCACCACAGCAATACACCTGGTGTGTCTCGCGCTCAGTGCTGGTGACGGCTGCGATTAACCACACACAGAGTAAAAGGGAATAAAAACATGGAGCTTGAGGTCACATTTTCACCACTATTACCATTAGGGATCATACACAAACTTGAACAGCACAGCCTGCAGATCAGTGTCCTCACGATTTCAGGTGTAAATAAAGCCCTCGCTCAGTTATACCGCTGTGGCTGAACCTCTACCAGCTGCAGGCAGTGGTTTGGCTGGTGTATGGGCGTTGAGCCACGTAGATCTGGCACATTGTAATTTGCGCCATGCAGACATCAAAATAATGGTCTTTACCAATCGCTCTGACATCACTATAGTGCAATAAACAGTGCACTGGGTCTCAGCCTCCTGATGGGTAAGTGTGCGAGGCCGCTGCACACTGCCCTACACGTTGCCAGCCGTCCAGAACGCCACATTGCACTGCCAAGTGTTCCAAGCATACACCAGGGGCACCGAGGTGTTTCTACATACCTAAAGGTGGCTCAGATGCCTTCAATCATTGCACATCCATGGTACACACACAGGAATATAATATGAGGACCCTACCCTTTCTCACTCCAAAAACAAGTGGTTTTTACTTGGTCAAAGTTTGTTCTAAAACAAATGTTACTCCTCTCAGGATACAACTCACTGCAAACCCCGTGGGAGCAAACTACTGGGCAAAAACAGTATTCAGGGCTTAGAAACATGTAAGGGAATGCAGAAAGGAAGGAGTTAAGGTTCCTTTGCAGCTCCCATCAGATCCCCTCTGACCTGGTCACTGATATCGTCCTGCAGCCCGGCTGTCATAAATTCAGTGCTGTCAGCTGCCGTGGCTCTTTCTCCTTACAGAGGTTCCCCCAGCAGCACAAACAGGAGGATCCTCACAGGGTGGTGGGCCGCAGGGTGTCTTCCGGCTGGCAGGGAGCTCATCTAGATGCTCGTCTGCCCACTGAACCAGCTAGCACCCTCTACGTTTTCTGGTAGGTAAATGTTTAGACGCGATGGGCTTGGTTGCTACGTACCCCGATGGCCAGTCTGGGCCTAGTGACAGCCCGCACGTGCATACCTGGTGGTGCTGGTGGGAGCCCCTGGAGGAGAGACATGCTTCTGTTGCTGCCGCGGCCTAAGAGGAAGTATCCGCCCATACGCTCCTTAATCCCCCGCTCTTCCACTCCTGGCCATGTGGCCGCATGTGTGTGTGGCAGTGATCAGCCAGCGGCTGAAAAAAATAGTGCAGTGGCGCCGATTTTTTTTTTTCTCAAAAATTTGCCGCTCCGCCTGTTGGAACAAAGGAACACCAGGGTCGGGCTGGCCCTGCTCCCCAGCCTCAGTCCTCCACATTCACGCTGCGTGCCCATCAAGTGAGGGGGTGGCACCAACACAGCATCAGTGCCTTCCCAGCCTTTTGTTTGCTGGAAGGCACGCACGCGCTGCAGTGGCTGTCAGCCCGGCCCCTCCTTCCTCACTAACACACACACAGAGGGGCCGCGGCAGCCGCAACAGGCAGTCTCCCTGCACTGTGAGTGTCAGATTGCAGCAGCCTACCGGGATTTCTCCCGCTATCCCGGTAGGCCAGTCCGGCCCTGGGTATGCCAGCGGATAGGGAAGAGGGGGGACACCCCAGAAAGCAACCCTGAGACCCCTACCCATAGTGGGAGAACCCTTTAGACGGGTGGCAGTAGATCTGATAGGACCCCTAGTGGTACCTAGTACTACGGGTAAGAAGTATATCTTGACCGTAGTAGACTACGCCACCAGGTACCCCGAGGCCGTGGCCCGCCGAGATATCCACGCAGAGACCGTCGCTGGAGCTCTGCTACAGATATTCTCCAGGGTCGGATTTCCCCAGGAAATCTTGTCTGACCAGGGCACGCAATTTACAGCCGAGGTGACCCAGCAGCTCTGGAGACTGTGCGGGATTAAACCCCTGTACAGTTCCCCTTACCACCCGCAAACCAACGGGCTCTGCGAGCGGTTTAACGGGACCTCTCAAGCAACTCCTTCTCACCTTTACCATGTCCCATAAGGACTGGGAACGCCACTTGCCTCATCTGTTGTTCGCGTACAGGGAGGTACCCAGGAAGCCACTGGCTTCTCTCCCTTTGAGCTGTTTGTACGGCCGGAGAGTCTGAGGCCCTTGGACTTGCTCCGGGAGCACTGGGAAGGTGCTCTGGCCGAGGAGGGGACCTCGGCCATAGATTATGTTGCTTGAGTTTAGGGACCGGCTGCAGGAATTGACCCACCCTGGTACGGGACAATCTTAAAGCGGCCCAAACCAAGCAGAAGAGGTGGTATGACCGGCGGTCGGCTAGGACCGCACCTTCCAGCTAGGGCCAGAAAGTGTTAGCGCTCCGGCGGTCAAACAAAGTAAGTTGCAGGCAGCCTGGGAGGGACCCTACAAAATATAGAAAAGATCTGCGATACCAATTCATCGCAGCAGATGTTCGGTTATGAAAGGATCCAAGAACTTTCATGTGACATGCTGAAACCATTTCATGAAAGAGAAGAGGCAGTAGCTGCTCTGCGCACCGGACGCGGGGGATTTGGAGGATCTCCCCTGCCGGTACTGCTGGGGATCCGAGCGCCCAGGGGATAGCTGATGTCCGGCTGGGCGAGGACTCAGTCCACGCCACAGGGAACAGCTCAACAGGTGCTACGGAGCACCGAGACCTGTTCTCGTCCCGTCCCGGCTACACTCTGTTGCTCTGCATCGGGTTCGATACCCAGAGTCAAACCCCCTTGCGGCAGACGGCGTACTGAATCCCCGATGCAGTGAGAGATGGGATGCAGAAGGAGATCCGCGAGATGCTGGATCTAGGGATAATAGAACCATCTGAGAGCCCATGGGCGTCCCCGGTGGTTCTAGTACCCAAGAAGGATGGCGCTACCAGGTTCTGTGTCGATTACAGAAGGCTCAATGAGCACACCGTTACCGACGCCTACCCCATGCCCCGGGTAGACGAGCTCCTGGACCGCATTGCCTAGGGTCACTTCCTCACCACCATTGACTTGTGTAAGGGGTACTGGCAGATTCCCCTTGCCGAGGAAGGTGTGCCGAAATCGGCATTCATCACTCCATTCGGCCTGTACCAATTTCGGGTCATGCCATTCGGGATGAAGAATTTCCCGGCCACGTTCCAACGCATGGTGGATCGTCTGCTAGAGGGGATGCAGGACTTTACCAGCGCCTACCTAGATGACATAGCCATCTTTAGTAACACCTGGGAGGACCACTTACAGCACTTACGGGTAGTACTGGACTGCCTTGGCACCGCAGGTCTGACAGTCAAACCAGACAAGTGCCACGTTGGCATATCCGAGGTCCAGTACTTGGGCCACCGGGTGGGCTGCGGAAGGCAGCGCCCGGAACCCGCCAAGGTTGAAGCTGTCGCCCAGTGGCCCACACCCCGCACCAAGACCCAGGTGTTAGCATTTCTAGGTACGGCGGGGTACTACCGCCGCTTCGTCCCACTACAGCGCCATTGCCAACCCTGACTGACTTGACCGTAAGAACCTTCCCCGACAGGTACTGTGGTCCCCTGAGTGTGAGGAAGCCTTCCAGCAGCTCAAGCGACCCTGGTGGAGGCCCCCGTGTTTGACCGCTCCTGATTCAACGAAACGTTTTGTCGTCCACACAGACGCTTCTATGTTCGGACTGGGAGCGGTGCTGAGCCAGGTCGGTGAAGATGGGCATGAGCACCCAGTTGCCTACATCAGTCGGAAACTTCTACCCAGGGAGGTTGCCTATGCGGCAATCGAGAAGGAGTGCCTAGCCCTGGTATGGGCACTGAAGAAACTCCAACCCTATTTGTATGGGCGCTCCTTCACGGTCCTCACAGACCACAACCCCCTAGTATGGCTGAACCGGGTGGCCGGAGACAACGGCAGGCTCCTGCGGTGGAGCCTGGCGCTACAGCCCTTCAACTTTACTATCCAATACCGTCCTGGTAAACAAAATGCCAATGCGGATGGGCTATCCCGCCAGACTGAACTTGAGATCTAAGGTGGGGTCCGTGGACATCCCCAAGTGGACCCGCAGAGGGTCTCACCGGGTCTGCCAACTGGTAACTTGGGGGAGATATGTGACGGGACGGCCGCCACTACGCTGTAGCACAGTACAACAGTTCAAGTGTTAATTTATTTGTGTGTTATTAAAAGTTCGTTAGCCCTTATTTTTATAAGTACCACAATGTGCTTTTCCCTGTTCTTCCCCTGTTCACCGCTCATTCAGAGCCAGGAAAGTTCACCAGACAAGCTGGCACCGAGCCTCAAGATAAGGGCTGCACCCACCAGGGGGGCCCAAGGTGAACAAAGGGAAATTGGGCCATGGCTCTAGGCAGTGGCAGAAATCACCCCGGGAGGGCTGAGGGCGGACCAGGGGAGAACAATGTCTTTTTCCCCATAAATAAGCTGTGTTCTCCATGAAAAATAAATCACTTGTTTGAACCTTTACTCCTGCCTCGGCTAGTAATTGGGGATAACAGGGCATTGGGAACCGGGACGCTTCAAGGACCTCTCTACAGCGCTGCAACTGCGGGGTATCCTACGAGCACCAGCGGCACCTCGTTACCACACTACCGACCTCCAGGTGTACTCGGCGCAGACGGCGGATCTACTCTCCCCGAGTAGCGGGATCCGTCACAGCCTGTATTTGAGTAGTGCTGTATTTTGCTGTCAGTTCGCCTGTATTTGATGAGTTGAGTTGTGCTGTATTTTGCTGTCAGTTCACTTGTATTTGACAAGTAGTGCTGTATTTTGCTGTCAGTTCGCCTGTATTTGATGAGTTGTGCTGTGTTTTTCTGTCAGTTCGCCTGTATTTGACAAGTAGTGCTGTATTTTGCTGTCAGTTCGCCTGTATTTGACCAGTAGTGCTGTATTTTGCTGTCAGTTCGCCTGTATTTGATGAGTTGTGCTGTATTTTGCTGTCAGTTCACTTGTATTTGATGAGTAGTGCTGTATTTTGCTGTCAGTTCGCCTGTATTTGATGAGTTGTGCTGTATTTTGCTGTCAGTTCACTTGTATTTGATGAGTTGTGCTGTGTTTTTCTGGCAGTTCGCCTGTATTTGACGAGTAGTGTTGTGTTTTGCTGTCAGTTCGCCTGTATTTGACGAGTAGTGTTGTGTTTTGCTGTCAGTTCGCCTGTATTTGAATTGTGCTGTATTTTGCTGTCAGTTCGCCTGTATTTGACGAGTAGTGCTGTAGTGCTGTATTTTGCTGTCAGTTCGCCTGTATTTGACGAGTAGTGCTGTAGTGCTGTATTTTGCTGTCAGTTCGCCTGTATTTGACGAGTAGTGCTGTAGTGCTGTATTTTGCTGTCAGTTCGCCTGTATTGCTGACAATATCCCCCGAAATTGCAGATGCAGAGAAATTCCTGGTTTGGTGCAATTCGGTGGCAAATTCAGATGTTAGTGAATAACCCACATAGTTGTGTCTTATTTTGTGTAGAGTCTGTGTTTATGACTGTATTTAAGAAACGTGCCACTGTTGTGCGCGGCAATGAGACAGGCTGGACGCACCGGTGC